>VZRL01004713.1:4751236-4956591 GCA_013397895.1 Origma solitaria
CGGGGACAAAAACCCCGATTTCGTGTTTTCCCCGGGTAGCGGCTCGAAAAAGCTCACGCCTTCGGGAGGATATTTTCGGAAGCAGGGGACCTGACTCGTCGGGTGGAAATACGCAATAGGAGAAAAGGCGAAACCCGCAGATTTTCTCCATCACCCTTTCACAGAAGACATTATTTTAAGGAGACGGGGCGACACGCCGCATCCCAGACGAAGGGTGTCACTGATTTTTAAATCCGGAGAAACACGCCTCCTTCCAGCCCCGGGGCAGTCAGTGAAAGAGGGAAACCGAAAAAAAATTAAACCTCTGGAAACGTCTCCGCTGGACTCGCGGAAATCCGCCCGCGGGAGAGAAGGCTGCGCAGCCCCGGGGATGGGTGGATGGGTGGGTGTGCCGGGGGCGCCCCGCGGGCGGAAAGGGGCACGGAGACGCGGGCAGCGGGATCCAGCAGCATCAAATGCCAGATGCGGAATGCCGTCCGCATCCCGCCTGAGGCGATGCCCCGCGGCACCGGCGATCCCCCCGCGCTGACGAGGGGAAATGAAGGCGGGGGCGCGGAGCAACCTCCGGGCCCGGCGGGGACGGGGGAGGGGGAGCGGGCTGTGCCCAGACCGTGCTGCCTCCCCCTCCGCCGGCCGCAGCCCGCCCGGGTCCCGGCGGGCGAGGGCTGCCTGACACAATAGGCACCGGGCGGACTCACGGCGCGACCGCGGCCCCTCTCCCCGCCACGGCTCCCACCCGACCTGCAGCCCAGGGCGGTGGCGGCAGCATCATCCTCACTCACCCCTCCGAGGAGGCTCGCCGCGCCAGGGAGGGGCCGTCGCTGGCGGGTGCTCAGCGAGCCGGCATCCCGCGGGATGCGGGAGCGAGGGCGGAGCGCTCGGTGTCCCTCTGGCAACGGCCGCGGCGTTATTCCCTGCACATAGCGGCGGGTAACGGCACCGCGGCACCGCGCCGCACTGCGCACGCGCCGCGGCCGAGCGCCGGCAGGGCCGCGCTGCGCCTGCGCCGGCCGCAGACAATAGCGCTCCCCGGGCTGCGGGCGCTCCCCGCGCGGGCGATGGCGGGAGGTAAACGGCGCTTCCCGCCCCGATCCGCCCCGGCCGTGATGGGACCGGCGCTGAGCCTGCTGCCGGCCCGAGGGCGTAGGCGGACGGGCTGTGCTGTGCGCACGCGCGACTGTGGCCGCGATCCACAACAAAGGGGAGACGGGTTGCGGCGACCACCCTCCCCCCGTGTCCGGGGGTGGGCAGTACGGGGGGACTCCACCTCCCCCGGCGCGGTGCATGCCGGGACTTGTAGTCCTGGCGGTGGCAGTCCCGCCTTCGGGAGGCGCGACGAACTCCCGATGGTACCGGGCTCAGCTGCGGCGGCCGGCGGCAACGGCCGGCAATCAGGAGCCGGAGGGATCCCCGCAGGTGGCTCCTCCGAGAGCCCAAGGCAGGAAGGCAGAACAGGTGGAACTGCTGTCCCCCAGCCTCGCCGTGAGGAGCCCGCGGTGGGGGGGGACAGCGCCGGCGGCTGCTCCCCGGGAGCCGGCGGCGTCCTGATGCGGGCACCCCGCGGGGAGCGCGCCCTGGAGGAGTCCCTGGAGCGGTACCAGAGGCGCCTCCGAGGTGAGCGGCACTGGCGTGGGGTGAGGTCGGGCCGCCCCAGCCGCCGCCTGGGTTTGCTGGCGGGCTCCGCCGCCCGGCTGCCCCCTCCCCGGAGCGCCCCGGCCGGGCTGGGGCAGGCGCGCGGCTCCCGGCGCCGCTGGCGGCCCCAGGCAATTGTTCCTGGTTCTCCCCACAGCCGATCGCCCTTCGTGCTGTGACACGCGCTCGGCTCACCGTAACTCGGCTCGGGCAGAACCGCTGCTGCTTCGGGTGGGGTTTCGGGTCGTGTGAGCGTTTTGGCCATCCGTGAAGCACGGGATTCTAGTCGTGGTACAGATGAGGGTACAAATGGATCCTAATGAGAGTGGTTATTTCCCATGTCATGGACTGTTTTCATGCCTGCCGCCTTGTCCAAGAGGCGTGGTATACAGCCTGACAGGGAACACCTGAATCTGTCAGCCGTGAAACCTGGGCTTTACCAGCCTGCAGACTGCCACTGGCTGGGCAAAGTGAATGTCCGAATTCTGAAGAAAGCCAGTAGATAGTTTGTGGGTATGTTAACCTATTGCTGCAAAGAGTTGTGCTCTGGGCGCAGCACCCCCACATGGCCTGTTGTGATGCTTCCTGTGTCGTAGGAAACAACATTTGGAAAAAGAAAAAAAGGGATAAAACAACGGAAATATTGTGAAAAAACTACTTGATACGTGATTCTCAGCAAGTATTTTATATTTCCTTTTCAAAAGAGCATCAGTTCTTTACATTGATGATAGATTTAATTTGTTCCAGAAGATAGAACTTTGAGGAGTATTTTTTGTTTACTTTTCCTGTAAATGAAATGGGCATGGTAATGCTACTTGACGCTTGCAGTTAACAGTTATTGTGGAACAGTTAGGATGACAAATATCAGGGCTGTTTAACTGTGTTTAAGACTATTATTAGAGCTCACCATATCTAATGGATACATTGGATGCATATATTCTGTCAATACAACTTATTTTCATTTTATCTTTTTCTAACTGGATCCCCTTACACTGGTTCCATTGCATTTGTTAAATAATTTCAGAACCTGAATTTCTGGTGAGCCTTTCCCCTTTATATTCTGGGAAACAAGAATTTTCTTTTCATACAGTGCAAGGTAGTTTTGATTTCATACATCCTGGGGTGCCTCTCAGTTGAAATCAATAGGGTGATGCACAAACATAGCCCCAGTGCAGGGCAACATAACCTAAGTTCCATTATATTTCTCAAAGAACCTCTTTATTTCTCAGTGATGTACAAATTTTAACTCCTTTGAGCTGTACAGCATTTCTCACATCATTACTACCAGTGTTAGGAATTCACTGCAGGACAAACAGAGCATCATTACTCTCAAAGCTGTCAAAACTAATGCTTTACCTATTTTTCTTACATAGTTCTACAGCTTGAGATTTTTCTCCCCATTGAGATCATTCCTGTCATCTGGATTCTACAATTTTAGGTGGCATGCTTTGGCCATCATTTGATGTTTTTGAAATAAAGCATTCTTAACCTGCCTGTAATGCTTAGCATTATCTGGACCCAGGCTGATCTTGTGGCAACAGATTATCACTACCCATGCTGAACACCAGAAGAATCACTTTACAGCCTTTCTCAGTCTGATGGAAGGCGGTACAAGTTCTCAAAGAGTAACTGATTGTTTCCGTGCAGTGTCCTTTGTTGCAAAGGGAAATCTCTCAGATGACTAGGAGCCCAAGCGTTCAGTAAACTGAGTCTGGTGGCCAGAGGGCAGAAAGCTGGACCAGAAAAAACTGATTAGGACCTAAATGGTCTTAGAGCCCAACAGAGAGGCTTTGATTAAATAACAAAGGTTCTAGAATGAAGATTTTCTTGACCTTATATGATGAAAGTCATTAATGCTGTGTGTAGTACTGAGTCAAGAGGGTGGTATTTGTACATTTGGGCTTACTAGGTTACCGTGTAAACTTTCACATAATTGAGACCGTTTCAAATGAACCGTAAAAACTTTAGGAGATAATATTTTTTATTAAAAAGTTATTCTCAAGGGAGTAGAGAAGTGGTGTGCTGCTGCAATAACTGAAAATTGACAGGCGCAATGTGAATGTCCAATGGGCCTTCTACTACACCATTGCCAAGAACAGAGCATGATGCCTTCCTGTGAGTTTCCCCTTTTCTCCTAACAGCAGTAAATTGAGAAGACTATTTAGAGTCCACTTCTTTGTATCTAGCATCTTTCTGGTTCCTTGAACAGAGAACTATTAGCTTATCTTTTATGTTGAGATTTTTGCCTCTTGTGTAGAGAAAATCACCGGCTCACTGTTGGACCTGAGACAGTATAAGAGCAGGAGCAAAGGAGGGGTAAAGCATCCTTAGGTACTGAGCCTGATACAGACATCTTGTCTTCCTCAAGTCTGCCCTAGGAAATTGTGGAAATTACATTCTGAAATTACATTCCACTGCATTGCTGAGTGCAGTGCAGTGCCCTACATAATTTCACAGAATGGAGATGCAAACTGTAAGAGAAACATGAAAATACAAGACTTCTACAAATACAGTTTTTGTGACTGCTTTATGTGATTCCAAAAATAAAATAGGAGAGATGGGAAGTCAAAGCCTTCTTAGGAAAAATGACTATGTGGCCCAGTTTCCATCGCTACAAGTTAACTGTGACACTGAAGCAGCTAAGAATTACATTCTAAATGGTAATCTGTAAGTGTAAATTTTTTTGCTCAGGCTTTTTTTTTTTTTCAGTTGTTTTTAGGTATTCTTCTGAATATATAATGTTCTTTTAAGGGTGGAGAGTCTGTCAAAAGGAACTGGGCAGTGCTTGGAGGCTTTTGCATGTGAGGGTTTCTAGACCTTAGGCGAGTGCTTTATACTCTATAGAAAGGGCTGGTTTAGGAACTCGTGACAATGACTGCTGGAGCTCCACAGAACCCTGTGCTTTTAAAGATGATAATTTCATAAAATTTGTGCTGAAAACTACCTGTTTGTCATATAATGCAAAGCAACAATAAGGACCAAGAAACCAAATCAAAAAGATTTGTTGTTTTGAAACAGCTGAGCATTTCACACATCTTGGGATCTTTTGAGGCCTGACTAGTTAACAGCCTTGTGTTGCTCATTGCTGCATATAAATTCCTAGCAGCAAAGGTAGTGATAGGATACTTTTAGTGTCAAAACTGCCATATAGTGTGTTTCTCACACAGTGGCATACTTGTGTTTGGGAGCCAATAAAGAAGAATAGCTGCATGTCAGAATGGGGAGAAAAGTAAGTTCCAAGATGTGCTAAACACAAAAAACCCTTATAACCAAATTCTCAATTTCAGTATTTTTCAGCAGTTACTTGACTGAAATGCTATCCCAAAAGAAGTGTATGATACAATATTTTAGATTTTTAGCTGTCAATAGAAGCAAATGTTCATCTCATTTTGGACAGGAAAGTTTTCTTTAAATGTGCATAATCTTTCTATTTTCACTACCTTGTCTAATTGTCTATTTCGTCAGTTACCGTTTCACAAAAGTTCTACAGTCTGGTTTGGGTTTTTTAAGATCTAAAGAACCAGTGTAATTCCTTCTTTTTGAACTTTCTAAGGCTTTTTGCTGATTGAGAGCCATGAGATATCAGAAAGTGATGCTGTTTGTTGAATTTATAGCCAGTAACTTCATGTTCTCATGGAAATTATTAGAACTGGACTGTTAGCTTTGGGTGACAGACTTATGACAACTTTTTCGTACCGTTGCCTTTTGTTTTCTTCAGTTTGTGTTGCTTAATGCTTCCACCAGCTGGAGTTATTTTCCATGTCTTTCAGGCAATTCTTTTGTTTTGGATGATTGGTTCTTTTGCTCCCAGAGTATTTTCTACGACATTTCCGAGTTCATGTATGAGGGAGCTTTGGTGCTTTCATTTAAAGGAGTACTCTTTTTAAAGAGTTCTGTGCAGTGCCTGAAAAAGCACCTCTTGTTTAGGCAATGCTAACCCAGTTCAATGCCTTCTGGGTTTCTTTTTCTATTTTGACTTCAGTGGCAGTTTATTCTTACACTATTTTTTTTTTTTTTCCGTATAGTTTAGTTTTTTTTCCTGCAAAGTTGATTACTACTCTGGGAATACAGCTACCTTTTCATGTTGTATTTTACTTCTGAGTCTCCTGACTCTAGCTTCTATCTTTTGGTTTGTTTGGTTGATTTTTTTTGAAAAGTTGAATGCATCTTTAATATATCTCCAACTTAAAAAAAAAAATGCTTAGCAGTATTATTGACATTCCCATAATAAAAAACAAAATCTACCATTTATATTTATATGAAGATACTTCTCTGGAAAAAGGATACCTATATTATCTTTTCAGGGAGTAGTACTTAGATTTTGTAGTTACAATGAGTACAGAAAATAACTCTAGTTATCAATGCTTCTTTCAGGGCATGGAAGTGAATTTATTCATCATGTAGAATATATGTCATGCATTTTTTGAACATTAGTTAGTGTTTCAGTCATGTCTCTATTACTTTTGTCTAAAGTATTATGCTTAACTGGATTCACTCTAGTCCAGAGTTACATTCAAGTTTTGCTGAATTGAGGGATAGGAATACCTTTGTACCTGGAATAGTATAGTCTTGATCTTTGATTGGGATTTCTGGTTGCTTCTCTCTATGGAATAATAAGCACTAATGTATTTTCTGTATTTTGATGTTTGGTCAGCTGTGTATTGCTGAAGTGTTAGGAAAGTTGTCTGCCTGTCCCTTGTGGCAAGTGCTGCCTGGGATAGTTTGGTGACTTGGCAACATTTCTGTGGAGCAATTGTCTTTTTTTTTTTTATGCATTGACTTTGATCCCTCAAATTTGGGTGTTAGCTTGTCATTTTTCATAATAATTTCAGAACCTTTAAACACTGAAAAACAAAGAACTTAATAGTAAATTTTATTTTTTGAGTTTTAATCCACATGAGTCCAATTTCAATTACATCCTCAGCTGTTCCTATAGGAAATAGCACATCAATGATGCTTTATCACAGAACAGAAATACACGTTTGGATTTTATTTGTACGGTCTTTTTAAGATGTAGAAAAGAAAGATGGTGGTTGATTTTGATAAGCAAATAATAGTGCTGCATGTGAGCAGTTTTTGCAGTGTGTTTTCACTAAGGCCTTGTTAACATAAAATGTACTAAATAGGAGTAGCTTAACTAAAAAAGGTTGAATGTGGGAGCACTTAAAAATTAATTGCTTCTGAATTAATTAAAAAATTAATCATGTTGTCTTGAAGTAAAGATTCTTTGGTGTCCAGTAGTTTGCATCCACAGGGGTTTTTTTCTATTCCTTTGATATTTAAAAAGAATATTTTTACATTGGCAGAAACAACAAACATAAGCTTTCTGCTCATTGATGCATTGTCTCTTACCGTAATGCCCAAA
This sequence comes from Origma solitaria, assembly GCA_013397895.1. Taxonomy (NCBI): domain Eukaryota; kingdom Metazoa; phylum Chordata; class Aves; order Passeriformes; family Acanthizidae; genus Origma; species Origma solitaria. The sequence goes on from VZRL01004713.1 coordinate 4,758,234, forward strand.
ATTATGTTCCTTACTTCAGAAAAAAAATGCTGTAATCTACTTATTCCCTTTTACACATCCAGTTCAGCTCTTACTGAAGTAAGTGTTGGCTCTTTGGTATCTGGTGAATGTAAAGCCACACCATTGTGCCCTCCCAATTCCCAGATTCCCAGGGGTGAGTGTTTTGCTTATGGCAGCAACATCTGTAATTTGGATATAGGCAGGCTTTTAAGAAATTTAGGCAAATACTTGATGAAGCTTTCAAGAGTGTCGTGACATTATTCCAGAGGCAGGAAAGTGTAGTCAAAAATAATAGGCATCAGTGTGCCATTGATAAAGATTTGAATGTATTTCATTACTACTGCCCTGTATGTTTGTGGCAAAAGAGGACAGAGTGTAAGATCTATGTTATCTTTGTGGAGAAAGGCGTAGCTTGGAGTTCAGAAGCTGTAATACTACAAAGAGAGACAAGTTCTGGGAAAACTGATATATAATGGGCGTGGTTGGTTATGGCCGATTTGCTTTGTTGTTTGTCCCTTGGCTATGGGGCAAATGCTGATACTCCAGGGTTCTCAGACATCTGCAGGGAATGGGGAAATGAAGGAACTGTATTGCTATCAGATGACACCACATAATGACTTAAATGACATTGAACACTCCTTGGCAACAAATGGTTGCAACATAGTTTGCTAAATATCTAAGCCGTTGCGTCAGTGAGATACTTCTGCCATTTCTCAATTAGCTCTTCCACCCTCATAGCATGCTGGAATGCTCAAGAAAAGATGAAGAGCCTAAGTATGCCAAAAGTGAAATATTTGACCTAAACACCTCTTTTTCAGTCATTTCCTTGTGAATTGTATTTGGTTTTGTTTTACTAAATTATGACTGTTTAAAATATGCTTTTTAAAAATATGTTTTCTTTTACATTAAATTCATTAAAAGGTGGAGTAACCAGAAATGGTGATGTGAGCCTTAAGATGACTGGGCTTTAAAAATAAGTGCTGAGAGAAGATTAATAGGTCAGAAATGGGTCAGGTTATTATTAAAAATTAGCATTGCTAAAAAGAGAGTGGCAGTTGACATTCTGGACTGAGAACCATGTTCTCAAATATAATGCTTTTATGGAGGGTTATTTATGTTTTATAGGCTGTTGGTAAGTTACAACCAAGAAGAAAAGACTGGGAAAATTGTGAAAACCATTACAGTGGGGAAAAAAATCAATTTCCCAGCTTCAGTTGAGATGATATGATCTTGAAAAAATAGATAAAGTGAAGGCAGAAATACTTATCTAGCTTTTGTTTTCTGACTTGAACTGCTATTTACCTTTATATTTGGAAGAAAAGAGCTATTAACATTTTTACAGGAATGTACTCTGAGGCATGTCTTCTGAATTCTGTGTAGCAAATGCTTAACTGTGATTATTTTGCTAGTGACAAAAAATATTTTTACTTATTTATGCACGATATCAATTTATACCTAAATATTTCATATGTAATAATGTTAGGGGAGAGTAGCCCTCTAAAGAATTCAGGGCTAAATGAAGAAAATAAATGGCTGTGATTTCCTATTTCTGAAAGTCAGTGAGGTTTTGAGAGTGTGGAGTATTGTTTTAAATAAAAAACTATTAACTATCAATGAAACTTTTCTGAAGTGTCCTTGTATTCTCATAAAGTGGCTGTGAGTGCTATTGGAGGACTCACCCCATGTGACTGATGCTCTGAAAGCCCATGATTGATGTAAAGGCCATTTTCTTGTTTCACTTGGCATTAGAGCAGAATGTGGACATCCTACTTTGTTCAACATTGCATGAAGCCACACTACTTAGGTTACTACTCTGTCTTTTCTAGGTAGTATATACATTGCTTAATGGGGAGAAAATTAAATACCCATCTCCCTACGACATAGGCATTTGAAACAAAGAAGTAACCAAGCCCATATTTTGTGATTTCCAATTCAGTTGTCATCTCTCAGCTGCAAATCTCTCAACTTTCTTTCCTGGCATATTAGGAATGTTCAACTTTATCAGAGTGATATGACATTTATGATTGGCATTTATGATTTTTGTGAAGTCAGCTGAATCAAATAAAAAACTTTTAAAAGGAATATAAGAAAAAATTGTATTGAACATTAGACAAGACCTTTATTGTATCATCTATCAGTAAGTCAGTTCTTGAAAATATCTATATTTATCTGGATAGAGGTTTTCTGTTGTGTTTGTTGGGTTTTTTCCTAGAATAGTGTGTGTTATTTATTTTTCATACTTGTTCAGACGTCATCAGTCTTTTTTAAATAACTGTTTTATGTTGGCTCAGTTTGTTGAGTTATTACTTCATTTACTCAGGTATTTATTACACTGTGTGTTACGTTGCTTTGTAATATATGGTGGCATCAGTAAAATGCAAAGGTGTTATTCTTGGTTCCCAATCCTGCATATTGTATAAAATGTAGCATGAGTTTTAGGTTCATTGAAAAGTATGGAAAGTGCATATAATAGGAAATATTTTAGGCTCAAGTGTATTCTTACTTGTGCTGCTGCAGAGTCCTAATGTATTTGGGGACTAAGATGCTATTTATAATTCTTCTCTGAAAAATTAGTAGATATTTAGTAAATATTTTGCAAATATAGTAAGTGTTTTGGCTGTTTCCATGAGGTAATTGCTTCCAGTGTCTGAGTTTAGGTCAAGTGGTCAAGCTAGACACACAGTGCTGAATGCTTGTAGTTCTCTCATGTTTTTTCCCATTTGAAATATCAGCTAGTAAATACTTTCTTTTATGTTGGTTATTGTGGGTAATGATGTGGTTGGGTTTTTTTAAGAACGTGCCAGTGAAAGCATCTTTCAACTGAAATATGCCTTGGCAAAAGGTGAGGATGGCATTGGATTTAACCAGTCCTCTGTGGATGAGGGCAGTGGCAATGCGGACAGGAACAAAGATGACTGTGGGAATGCAGCCAGGCAGGAAGTGCAGCACAGTCACGCAGGTAAGATTACTCTGAAAGTAAATGGTTTAAACATTGTAAGAAATTATATTAATTTCAATTTTAAAAGTAATTATTTATTGGTTATAATGGTTTTTATCTCTTCCTAGCTAATCAACTTAAAATTTTGTTGCAACACCAAGAAAGAATGGAAAGTGAAATATCTCCGTCAAGAAGGAAGAAGTCATTCTGTGTATGTTTCTTCTGGTTTCATTTGTGTTGTTTGAATGAATGGCATGCATGTTGATTTTATAGTATACAGAGAGATAAAGAAACATGGAATCATTGTTACAATCTTAAATACCGGAGCTTCCTGAGGCTATGGCCAGACCTTGGTGTGCTTACAATCATAGTGGAAGAAAAAGGAATCTATAATACAGGGTTCAGACATTTCTTCTCTTTTGTTGACCAGGCAGTGTGGTTGTCCTTTTTGTTTTGAAAACAGCTGGGATAGACAACAAGAAAAAATTTCTGAAAAAGCAGCCTCTGTTTTCCTTTGATTGCGCCTTAGGGATTCTCAATGTCCTTCTTATGCTGTAACTATGCTTTTTCTTGAAAGAGTTAGAGATATTCACATAAAAACAGGTTTTGTAATTCTCTGCCAAAATTCAGTGGTGTCTGTCAAAGCTTATTTACGCCCTTACATCAGCTTTTCAGATGCTGCTTTTTTGTAGCAGAACTGCACCGAAGTATGTGCCATGCACAGTTCAGTTGCAGAGCAGCTGCTAGTTGCTATTATCTGGAAAATAATTCAAAGGCACTGTTGCAGTTTTACCTTTTGATGGCCTACACTGACTACTTTTGGTTTATACTAAGTGAGACAAGCAGCTCTTTGCTGTCAAAGTTAACAGCGGAATAATCTAAAGCCTGTATTCCTTCTATGCTGCTTTCAGCCTGTATAATGAGTGTAGCTCTACTGTCGTGACGTTAAGGAATTTTATTTAAAGTTAACTTTTCTGAGTGTTCTAAGATTCACGAGTTTAGTATGGTTGTCCTGCCAGGTATTTTGCCTCATAATGGCATAGGAAAGAGTTAGTGTTTTGTAGCTCAGGGGATGGATCCATCATTGGCTGACCTTGGCATGACATGAATCAGTATCAGTTTGTATTTAGCCTTGGAGGGGAGGGAAAGAATCTTTTGTTCCGTTTTTAGTGAAGTTTTCACTTATATTGGGAAGTTTTAGTAGAATGGAAAATTTAGAAAATGGAATATTTTTATTCAATAAACATGGGATAGTGCTTTCAGAGAGTGGATTAAAGGATGGAGGAATAACCAGAGTAAAAATATATAGGTACAGCATTGTCCCATTTCTTCCTCTTGAAGTTTCCAGTGAGAGATATTCTGTGAAGTGGTGGCCTTATTCTCCTTTGCAGCTGTTCTCCATCTGCTTGTGGGTATGAAAGTGTTCTGAAGAAAGACCACGTGCATAGCTCAAAAAAATGTTGAACTGCAAAAGCGCACACACACCAAAAAAAGCCCAAACCCTCATAAAATACAAGCATGTCTGCTGATTTACTGGACACTGCAGAAATGCTTCTTGTGTAAGAGGAATCCAATTTCCTAAAGGTCAAGGAAAGCAAGCTTAGGTTATGAGTAACCTTAACCTTTTGCTTTGAGTGATGCTGAAATACCTGATGACTGCTGAATAGTATATGACTGCAGGATCTATAGCTAAATATAATATTTCTCAAAAAGTATACTATTTAGTAACCTTTACCACACTTCATACATACAAATAACATAGTCTTAACAAAATTCCCTTTTCTTGCCCATTGGTTAAGGTTGCAATAGACATCCAATGATTACGTCTTTTCTTTGATTATACCCAGATGGTTGGGCAGAACTTTTTCTTTTGTTCTACACTTCATCACCTGAGGTCAAGGCCTAGCAAGATTGCTTCATACAACAAGTGCAGTTCTGCAAGCTGGGTTTTGGCTAACCTAGCTGCACCCAGCCTCTGTTCTTGACACTGTTGTTATAACTGGAGATGTGATGGATTCCTGTTATTTCTTCCCAGTATATAGGGTAGCAGAGTTTCTCTAATTCTGTGGTTTAGGTGCTTGAAATTTGAGGCATTCTGAAAAAGTACAAGGTGGGCCAAATGGTTTGTGATGTTGGCAAAACTGTTTGTCACCATGTAGAATGCTGGCCTCTAAAACTGCTAAGCATTTGTATTTTATAAATCCTTTTCTGTATTAAATAGGTGAATGTGAACAGCATTTCCTAGACTCAGGCATAATTGTTTGGTAATTCATACTGATCAGATGTGTCTTTCAGTTCTGATTTTTATATTTGGTGTAATATAAATGCATGCCTCCCTTGACTTCTCTTCTTTCCCCCTATTACACGTTGTATTGTGAGAACATTAATTAAAAAATACCATATTAATTTATAATCAATTTATAACAATTATGTTGTTAAAAAGGTTAAAAAAATGTTGCGGAAGTCCTCTTTCTTTTTGTGTTGAGAAAATATATTACCTGTTATTTTCTTTTTAGTGAACATTCCTTAGCACTACTGTTTACGTTACAGTAATGTTTCTCAGGTTAAACATTAGCACTGTTTTCCAGTGAAAAATAATTTTAATGGAAATATAGTTTTCCCACATTTTCTAACACTGCTGTGGTATAATCTTTTTAGGGAGGCAGCTGGAGGTCTCAGCTGCAAAGTGTTCATTACACTTTCAGAGAAGAGGGAAGGATGAATAGGAGCCAGAGGAACAGATGACTTACAAATATTATCAAGGCTATATTATATATACTTTAACAAGTGTGGTTCCTTTTTTTAAAATTTATGAAGTAGTTAGGATTAATAATTTAAATCAAGGTGAATTCTGAGTCAATGGAACATGGGGTTTATGTGTACTGAGCCAGGCAGAATATGTTGCAAATTTGGGATACCTTCCCTAAAGGGATGGTTTTTCTGATGGTTCTGAATATTCTCCATTTTTCTCTGCAATCCTAGTTCCAGATATCTTGAGTCTCCCCCCTTTAAAACATCCAATACTTATAATTGATTTAGTTTGACTGTAAAGTTCTTGTTGCTAGAAACTTTCACCTCATCCTTCCTGATTGAAGGATTATACCTTCATAAAATTGGACAGGGAATTTTAACGCATCCTTGGCAGAACCTGATAAGATAACTAGTATAGGTAATAGCTAGCCATCAGTAGCTTAGTTCAGGGGTTTGGGTTTTTTTTTTGGGTGGGGTTTGGTTTGTGGGGGTTTTGTTTGGTTTTTTAAAAATGGTGAATATTTCAAAAGTAATATTTAAAAAGAATGATGTGGTTTTCTGAATCTTTGATCTTTTTTAGACTTCAGTTATATTTGAGAAGTATATCCTGGAACATTTTTGCACAAAAAGATACGTTTCTGACCCAAAATCATAGGTGTTAGAATTGTATGAGTTTCAAAAATAGGGATAGGCATTTTCCTTCAGAATTGCGAACTAGTGCTAGAAATGTACCTGTTTTCCCTCTGAGAAGACTCCATTGAGAAGTGTGTGTGCATTTTGAATCCTTACCAGAAAACTGTGCAAGCAACATCTTACTGCAATAAATGGAAAACCAGAACATAACACATGCTATTCTTTACTTCCTTCAGAAAGCCCCAGAAGCTGTGCCTGGAGACTTACCAGCCCTTTCTGACCTTGTTCCTATAATCAATGATCAGTCACAATACATTAACCATTTGGAAGCAGAAGTGAAGTTTTACAAGGTATAAGACAACATATTTGAACTTCTAAAACGCTGATCCCCCAAATGTGAAGAACTGCATTAAGAGCAGCTTACACTTACGCTTGAGACTGATTGCTGTAACAGCCAAATCTGAGCCAAATGGAGTTCAGTAGATCCCTTCCTTACCCTCCTGTGCCTTGATGTCTGGTGTTTAAGGGTCTTCAAAGACATTTTTACATTCTATCACAAATACAAATAAGCATTTTTTTTAAAAAAGTTTTATGGGAATTTAAGATGCAGAAATACAAAATCTGTCTTTTAAGTGTTCTTAGTCTCTCAAAAAGGGTTAAAATATTTGAGAATTTCAGTCTAAACTCTTGGTCTCAAGATGTATTAATTTCAATATTGATAGCCATATTAACGAGCCTTTAAAATGCAATTCCTTTATCCTATAGGAGGAGTTATCTGGGATGAAAGATCGAGAACAGGCGGCTATACTTGAAAATGAGGAACTCCATCAGAAACTGAAATTCCTAACTGCAGAATACACGTTGAGAGAACAAACCCTTCTAGATGCCTCAGTAAGTTTTTAATTTTTTGTTGCTTAAATTGGTGCTTAAAGACCTGGCCAGATTCTTTTTATGGAAAGGTATACAAATGGTTGTTTGCAAACAGAATTTTAGTCAAAATTTAATGAGAATTTGTGAGCGTGGATTTCCTTGGGTAACATCATTATTATAGGTTGCTAACCTAATTAACTTGTTTGTTGGTTCTTATACTCTGCTGAAGATTATAAGTGTCAATACTTACATAAGTACATTTGTTAAAAAAAACAGCCTACATAATCATAACTGAAGCATTAATACTTTTATTTTAGGCAAATACTCAGAACTCCCAGCCTGTAGGTGGTAACGACTGTAGCACACAGCCGCCTGTCACCTCATCACCAGCACATAGCAAAGATCAGGCTTTTGTTACAGCAGCTTCTGGAGACAGAGCAAAATGGCCTGTAGAACTGGTTGGTATTAACATTCTTTGCAGAGACTTACCTTTGCAAAACTGTTCCATGTTTTGTTGTTGTTCCAGTTCTGATGATCAACTTTGTAACAGACACAGGAGGAGTTTTAGTTGACTGGACTTTAATCTGAGCTCAAATTTTATTCTCTTAAAACATCATCTTCTCATTATACCCTAATTAATATTATTGTGCAGTTAGACACAGATGGCAGGTTCTATCTGCAAATGATGACTTTCCAGAGATAATTCTTGTTTAAAGATGATGGCTTCACTGTACTGTGGAGATTCTTAGCAGTAACACAGCACACAAGCAGGTGGGAACTAGCTGGAATAATTTATGTAGCCCTCCACACAAGCTCTTTCATAATGAGTTGTTCTGCTCCTGGAGCAGCACAGGTTCAAAAAGGTACAAAAGTAGCTTCGTGCAATCTGCTTTCCCTAAGCTGAATTGCGCACTTTGTGCTTTTAGAGATACAGAAGCATCCTAGTAATTTGGAGTTGATATTGTCTCTTCCTGTATTTTTAATTTGAGAAGATGTTAATTTTCCTTTTGCTCTGATGTAGTGGGGTAGTGTTGCTATCTTTGGGGAAAAAACTTGGCTAATTGGAAAGTTTTGATGTATTTTATCCATGTGCATTTGTGTAATGTGGAATTTATAGGGTACTTTAATTCTTAATTATATGGGGGTTTGGGTTTTTTCATAAAAAATATAGTTTTGTTATTTTTATGCTATTATTTTAGCTGAAGTAGCTGAAGACCTCAGTGCTCACTGATGCCTACAGTTGTTTGAAAGCTAGATTTTACAGTAATTGCTCTTTTCTTCATCTTCCATGTTTACAGCAAGAGAATCATGTTGATTGTAACTTCTTTCTATGTGTCATAGTGAGCTAAATTTGTAGTGCTTTATCTGGTTTGTTATCACCATTGTATTTCACATGGGTGTGGTTGATTCATATACCTAGTTCTTCACCAGATAATAAGAATAATTCACTGTATTGTAAAACAATAGCCTGTGTACTTGAAGTTCTTCATAATTCCTTTTTAATATCTGCTGACTTGTGGGAGAGCAAGAGCAAACTCAAGACATGATCATCAATCACTGTAGAGAACTGAAGACTGCAGTTGGAGCTGAAACGATTTACCATATGAGGATCTGGCAAAAAACTTTATTTAGAAACAAAAAAATGGGAGGGTTGTTCACTTTTTAGACTTTCAGAAATGTGAAATATTTTAGGTTTCTCTGCCACTAGTATTGCAACAGGTTTATGTCCTCAGGGGAAAAGAATGTGGGTAAAGTCTAGGTTTATTTGTAAAGACTATTATAAAGAAAGCAAGACATATCTTTTCTCCCATCTTTTCTAAAGGAGAGTCTAAAACTTCTTTACCAAGAAAGAGTCAATATCCTTGATGCTCAAGTACAGTCTCTAAGGTAAAGTGAAATGGGTTTTTTTCCCTTAAAATGGTCCTTAGTAAACTATCACTAAATAACAGCACGAACCACTTTGAATTTAACTAAGAGGATGCCTGAATGTCTAGCATTGCTCCCTTTAGGGTGCTTTGCATGCTTAGCTACTTGTAATGGTGTAGTGTATTTCTGATATAAACTGACTGAATGTTGTGTCTTCGGAATAGCGCCCCTGAAAACTGGTTTTCTATTAAGTTGTATCAAATATAAATGTAGCAAAATTGAATGTACTGCTGCTTTATAGCAACAGTAGCAATATAAAATGCCTTTCCCTTTTTTACCCTCTTTCCCCCCAAAAAGGTCATGTCTGTTAAGATAGACCAATCAAGGAAAATGAAGAAGTTACAATTTTAACTTGTGTGAGGACTAACATGATGTGCTTCTTTCTACTAATATTTTATATTGCAAATTTTAGAGATCTTAAGCATCAAACTACTTTAGGCCACATAACAATTTTGGAGGAGGAAAACACAATTTTGAGCCATGCAGGCATATTTCTAGCCATGTGACCTGCATATCTTTAAACATAAAAATATTTGAAACTAAGTCCTCATGCACTCCTCAAAATATCCAAGGTCTGAATAAGTAGCAAACTATGGAATAATAGAGGAAGAGGCAACCACTTTAGGATTTGGTTTTCAGCACTGAACTTCCCCCTGTACCCATGCATTAATGATACTGCTGCTGAATCTGTTTAATTATGTTTTTCCCTAAATAAATCATGGTTTCATATATTTGAAAATGCTAGACATTTTGTGTGTGTCAAAAGAGTTACTGGTAGGGAGACAAGTTTAAAATAATGCTCTCTGCAGTGGTGAAACCTGAAATGTGCAGAGCCAGTTGTGTTAGTAAATGTAAAGGAGGATCTTAAATTTCAGCTATATAATCCAATTTTTACTTTTTTCCCCCCTTGGCCTGAAGTGTTACGTTTACTCAGAAATAATTATTGGAGGCTAAGGTTGTCTGAAAAGCTCCTCAAGTACATTATTCAGCCTCTTGATTTCTCCTAATAGGCCTGATCTTGCAAACTGTAAGTTCTGCAAAGCTAAATTTTATTGAAGTGAGAAATTATATCGCTTGCACTGGGACTATCTTTCTTATTAACTTCAAGCATGAATGTACACAGGACTTGATGATTTCTGTCCAAGGTTTTCCAACAATAGGTTTGTTGCACCATGGCTGTCTAAGGATATATGCTGAGCAAATTCTGTTCAGGTTATAGTGGATTATATGTAATAGACTAAGTACTAAAATTGGAAAAAGTGCACAGAAGATTTTCCAGATGGGAATAAGAATGCATGCAGTGTGTATATCATGTGCACAGTAAATCCGATGCAACCAGAATGTGTCAGACTTCCTATGTGTATGCTGCCCAGATGGCCTGCATAACAAACCCAAAGCTTTGGATTCATTGCACAATTTGTCAAATTGATCTATATGTGCACAGTGCATTTGTCTGGAACTTCCTGGTGTTAACATTCCTATTGCTTGCGATCTCCCCAGCCTGACACATGCTTGGAAATTCTGGAAAAAATTCTTCAGAGCACCTGGTAAAAATTTTGGAGACAAGTAAAAAACCTAGCCTCTTTTTCTGCATGTGTTTGATCTCAAGTTGTGTATATTGCTGGATCCGAGTGAATGTGCTGAATACATCTGGGTTCTTGTCCAGAGAGTAGAGAATAAATAGGAAGTTAGTGATATTATAAATAAAAAGAAAACTGTTAGAGTACTGAAATATTTATACAGCTGATAGTGCTTTTTGCTAATAAATCTTATACTCTGTTCAGACAATATGTAAGCCTACAAGATTTTCACCTAATAGTTTTCTGTTTACCTTTCAATATTTTCTGATACTACGCAGGGAAGAAGCAAATTGACACTGTATTGTTTTGTCTGTTAATAAATTTGATTGGGCAATTCAGCTGTTATTTTTCTGTTAAAGTCCTCAGCCTATTGAAATCCGTAAAATAATGTTCATTACAAGGATTCTTACAGTTCTTTTTAGGTTACATTTGCAATGATATATTGTGTATTAATATAACTTGCAGAAATGTTTAATTTCACAAGTAATATTTTTTATTTTGCCTTTCTAGAAAAGACCTTTCAGAATCTCAGAAGACATGCAAAGATTTGGAAGGACGGCTGAAACACCAGTCACTCTTTTCAGCCAGAAATTCTAGCCGGGTTGGTGGTCTGTGCCTGAACTGTGCTCAGCACGAGGCTGTTCTTGCACAGACTCACTGTAATGTTCACGTGCAGACCATCGAGAGGCTGACAAGGTAGATTTGGGGGGGTATGTACTTTGTGATTGAAAGTATGACTGCCTGCATTAAACCATTTCAGTCTCAGTGTGTTGAGTTACCTTGGTGGAGAGATGTGCCCTTATGGAACAGTACACTCCCAAGCTGGATTGTAATACTGAAGTCAGTGAATGTAGGTCCCAACTGCTTCAAAATCCACCACAGCTTTGCTTCTTATATCAAGTGGGAAAGAATGTTAGTTCTTATCATGTAATTATGATACCTTGGGCTGACCAGATAATGAGACTGTTTACAGTCTGTTTCCTGCACTTTTGTACAAACAAGTCCTTCACTCTGTCACCACAAATACTGTGCAAGTCCATGTATTTTGATTGATTATTTCTTGCAAAAATTCATTACAATTCTACAGTTGGAAATTTTTCTGGCTCCATTTAATTCTCCTTATATGTAAGGAACTTTTCAGATACATCAACAATAGGTCAGGTGCTTGAGGTAGGATGCATTTCTTACCCCAAACACTGGTACTAGTTCCTCCCTGACTACAATAAGACAGGGAAAAGAAGTTCTGTTGGATAAAAATAAATGAAATTATTTGCTGCAACCTGTTTTTAAAAATTTATTTTTAGCTTTTATTTAAATTATTTTAAAAACCCCAGCTATACTGGCTGAATATAAGTGATGCAGGAACCCCAACAGCATTAAACTTTTCTTCTTAAGGAATTCTGCCAATCATCTTCAAAAAAACTCTCCCTTTCTACTTGCTAGTAATAATGGTAGGATACTGCAACTTTCTCAAATTTTGTTAAACAGCCATCTATCTATTGTCAGATATCTGAAGCTTCTTAGGATTTCTGAAGTATTAGCATGAGCCTGCCAGAGATGGAATAGTGGGTCAATTAGAAGCATGGAGACTGAAGGGACATAGTACATATGGTCTGTCAAGTGGGGATAATCCCTCTGCAGTAGATGGTTATTGCCAGGATTTATGGTTTTCTCTATTACCAAGTCCAAGTATTTTGCCGGAAACCTGTATTGATGAAAAGTAATGTTTCAAAAACTGCTTTTGTAACAAAAGTATTATTTGTCACAGATATTGGGAAATATGAACAAACTATACATCAGTACATTCTTGTTCTCTTATATTATAGTGCAGCTTGAAATAAAAGATTTGAACTAACTCTTTATCTATCTTAAACTATTATGTCATTTGGAGGTTTAAAAAAATCTAAACGCTACCTCTACTTGTGATGCAGTTTATTAAAAATAAGAGTATTTCAGTAGGAATTTTCATAGGAACATGGTCCAATTAAAAATGAAATTAAATTTCAAAGTAGGACTGCTAGTTCTCAGGTAAATAGAAAAAATTGTCTTACCATTTCACAGAACATTAAGAACACAACAGTTTTCAGCCAGAATCTCTAGCTGCACCTAAACCATAGACAATTAAACTAAATTTAAAAGCTTTTAACATATCAAAATAATGAAAAGGTGAAGTATTACAGTTTTACCAACTCTGCCTCGCCATTTAGTACAGATCTTATTGTCTTAGTTAACAAAAGTTCAGAAGAATTGTAGAATCCAAGTGTCTTATTGTTTGGGTTAGTTCCAGTTTACAGCAAATGGATATAGATTGCCATTTGATGTACTTGGCGATTACTCATTGAACCTAGCCCTTCCTTTTTATTATTTTTTCCTCCTTTTTCATCTAATGACAGTGTAATTCCATACTGCCTTCATTTTTGTTTTGTTTTGTTTTGTTTGCTATGTCAGTAGAATGTGTTTGGCATCATAACATTAATGACTTGAGCTCTACTCTCATTATTGTCCATTTCTCTAATGGTCCATCCTTCCGAAATGAAGGACTGGTTGTCAAGCAAATGATATTTTCAATATCTGTCAAGCTTGCAGCATGCTGTCTTTCACTCATGAGCTTTAGTCTTGCTTTGCTTACCACCCCTACATCTTTTATCTTTTAATATTTTATATTTGGTATACCTGTTGTCTGGGGCTTTTTCTCTTACAAAAAGATATAGAAGAAGTATCTGGGTTGGTTTTTATATGCAGAGAAAAAGATGACTTGATGGATGCACTTGTTTCAGCGAGACAAAACATAAAAGAGATGCAGAAAAGAGAAGTTAATGCATGCAAGCAAGTTGAACATGCTGTGCAAATGGCAGAAGAGGCCGATTTCGAAAAAACAACGGTAAATTCATCAAGAAATTAGAGCTTTTTAGTGTTGAGATCTGATGCAAATATTAATTAGTTTTCATGCTAATGAGAGAATACATGCATAACACCTTTGTCATATGTTGATATGATGTAGATTTAAAACAGCTGCACTGTGTGACTGTTTCTGAGCGGAAACATGAACCCAGTATTTGAGTTCTTAAATTCTCATCAATACTGTAAGGAGTGTTGCTTTTTTTAATTGTGATGTAGTTTCACAGCTAGGTGATATAAATTGAGCTGTAGAATTTTCAAAGGCATTCATGACATGTAAGAGGGTAATTTTCACATCCCATTTCCAACTTGCTCTGGAAAGAATAGTTAAAATGCTTACAAACAATTCTTTTTTGCCTCAGATGAGAGCAGGGCAGGAACTGATTAACTATCAGAGCTCTTTGAAGATGAGAAGTCTTGTCTTACGCTACCTGCAGGAAGCTTTTGGTGTTATGAAAATAGTAATGATAAAACTGGTTTTGATCTCATGCTTGTGTTAGCCGTAGTTCTATGCACAATCAACCTATAGTGACCTAAATTATTTCCTTGATAGTTAGTGACATCTACTGTCCTATTAGTAAATTACTATGGAATTGAGAGAGTGTTGTTTTGGTTTGGTTGTTTTAAGTAAATGCAACCAAGATTGATGTAATTCTTCTATTGATCAAATTGGTATTACTTATCCAGTGCCGTAAAAGAACAATGTGTGCTTGTAGGGTTTTGTGAAGTGCTATCTGTTTACCTACAAGTTTGAATAGTAGTCTGGGTTTTTTTCATGCTCCAAAATGGTTTTGATATGAATGAACAAGAAGAAATTTTTTACTTATACTGCATTAATTTAGCCTTTTCACATGTACTGGTATACCTCTTGGTAAATACAAACCATCCTTTTTTTCCCTATTCCTATTCTACTCTTAAGTGCTGTTTTTCTTGATAATCAGCATGGAATCCAATAGAACAGCCCACATAAGAAAAGTTAGAAATTAACACATTAAGCTTCCAAATGTTATAATTCCAATTTCATCAGCCTGTTGACCCAAAGTCAAACCTCAGGTGCTTATAATTTAAAACCACCATTTCTTCTTGTCTTTTGGTTGTCTCTGTAGTTTTTGGCCTCTTGCTTATTGTATAGAGCAGGGAGGAGGTCTGTTATGCTTGAGTTGAAGCAAATCAGGATATATATATTTTCAGTACAAATGTCAGAAAAGAAAAATTGTTTGAACTACTCATGTAGTCAGAACAGTGGAGGTAACAAAATACATCTTTCTTCTTGAAATGCAGCTAATGCAACTGCTTTGTTCTAGAGTTGCATTGGTTTATATGTCTACCAAGCTACAGCAGTGTTGCGCAGGCAATTGTTTACTGATGTTGATGATTCTTTCCTACAGAAAAGGATTCAATGCCGTAACAGAGGGATTCTCCGTGGTAGACTTGTGATAGGAAAGGGACCCTGCAGAGGGTCCACAAAATTACCATAAAACTAATGGAGACTGTTGGAGCATTGTCTAAAAAACATAGTTTAGCTTGCTCCCCTCAGGAACAGTCCAACGCCAAGAAAATTGAACACAGGGGATTCTCTTTGGGGAAAAGAAAAAAAAAGAAGTTGAAAAAACTAATTTGAAAATAAAGGGTAAGAAGTTAGAATTCCTAAATGTTACTCTAGCTTCTTTGAAATAGGATATGCTGGATATCAGTGAAATGCTGAAATGAAATCTAGTTTCCTCATGGGCTATCATTGCCCCCTTTAGGGTGCTTTGCATGCTTGGATTTACTTGTAATGGTGTAGTGTATTTCTGATATAAACTGACATAACACTCAAATTCTACACTTTGGCAGAGATGCAGCAGCATAAATGGATAAATATCTTATTTTTTCCCTGGCTTTTTTAGAAGATAGTGTTTTGAGAGTGGTCTTGAACTTCTGTTTCTTCTTTTTTGTTAGAAAACAGATCTATACCCTATGTTTTAGCACCTGAAATTAAACAGTACCTTTATGAGGTTTTCAGTAGAATTAATTTTTGGAAACCTGAAACTTAGACAATTTTTAAAACTTTTTTTTTGTATCTTTACTGACTGCTTTCAGCTTTCTTAGCATTCTGCACTCAGTAATTCACTTCAAGAGGAGTATAAGTGGAAGTGCATACATTTTATTAATTTTTTCTTTAGTTCTGCAGTTAGACAATAACCACTGTATTTTCAAGGAGTCAAATACTAGAGGCTGATTCTAGTGATGTGTATTCAGGAATTCTGAATTTTAAATGCAAGGCAAATAATCATAGTTTTAGAAGAACAGCTACTTATTAGGAAAATACACTTGGAAAAATGATTCCATGTTTGCCATCACTCCTAAAAGCAATTAAGTTTCTCAATTATAGGAGGGCATGTATATATGTACACACATATACATCTGTTTTCATTTTGTTAGTCCTGTTCTAGATGTTAACACAGTAGGGTACGTATAAACATCAAAATAACTGAATAAAAAATAAAAATATTACCTTTCTAATAGCAAATTGGTTTCTTTCAAGGTATTAGATAAATACCATGTTTGTTTAAAAATTTTAGGTTTCTTTCAGTTAAGAAAATTGGGGTTTTTTAGGCTCTAGTCCACTGCGAGCAACTGAAAAGTGAGATGGAACGTCAGAAGAATTGTCTTGAAAAGGAGTTGGCTGCCCAGCTAAATCAGAGGGCTGGTGAGAAAGAAGCACTGCGGCAAGAAATGAAGAAGGAAAGGGAGGACCTGGCAGCAATGGTATGAGTTGGTTGTTTTGGGATTTTGTGTATATTAAAATGGGTATATCATCCTCTTTAAACTTTCCTTGTCTTTTATTTTTAGTTTTGGATTTGAGAGCTCAGTAAGTCACTTCTACCATTTCTTTAAAGCAGTGGCAGATGAGTGATCCTCTGAGTTTGAATAACTGGGTTTTATGCTATGTCACTAGATTCATACTAGGTCGTTGATGTTACGCACTTTTTTAGTTTACATAATATGTTTAATGCACTTTGTCAAAGTAAGAAAGGGTTAAGTAATATGTGATGCTAGGTTTGTACCTAGCTCTTTTATAAAAATTATTAGTTAGTTTGCCAAGGCAAGCATTCAGAAGTTAGCACATGTCAAATTTAGGATTCTTTGCTACTTTGGTCTTACATATACATTAATGTTACCATATGATAATTTCAAAGTGCTCTTATCATATGCTTAGTTTTCCCACCTGCAGAAATGTGTTGGAATCTCTCTTCTCACTTTTACTAATGTTTATAAACTCTTTGAGGCAGAATCTGTCTCATCATTTATGCCGCAAGCATTGTGATAGTCCTGATAACCTTGTTTGAGATTTCTAGATGCTGGTGTTATTTGAGTATAAAAGATAAGGGTTTTCTGCCCAGTGGAGTCTACAGAGGAAAGCTCATGCTAACAGCAGTAAGCCTGGGAGACGTGATAAGGGAGACATTTCTAAGGTGATTGAAATGGGAATGTAGAGAGATAAATACTTCATGAATTAGTGGCTTTCCTGCTTGTTTGATCTGCAGCCTCTTCAACCATTTTCTGATGGAGGTTTGGAAACAACAGAGGGAATTTCTCTCCTGACTGTAGACTTTTTCTACATTTTGGGACTCTTTTTTAAGTTGTATGACTTATTTCTAAAAATCTGGAGAGCACAGACTGAACAAGACAAAGCATTTAAGTGTGTTTAAAAAAACCCTTTGACTCCAATTCCAGATCTAAAAACAGGAATTAAGCACAGTGATAGGGACTAAGTGATATCTAAGTAAGTGAACTGATCATCAGTGATCTGTTGCCGGGGAAACTGAAATTAAAAAAAAAAACAACCTTGCATTGGAGACAACGAGACATTATTAGGCAATTTCTTGTTTCACTCCTTGCTATGTATTAGAAGTTATCCCTTTTATGAAGTTAGTTGTTTTGTTACAGAGTTGCTTTAAAGCAGTGTATTCACTCCAAAATACAGCCTATTAGACAAGCATTTCATGCTTTTTTTTGGTAGAATATTTCACTCCATGTTATCACATTACTTTGTATTTCATCACTCACTGAGATGTGTTTTACTGGAACTGATTCCCACTTTAAGTAGTTGTGGTCTTTTTTTTTAAATCCTGCATATACATTAAACAATATATAGTGATACTATGATGATGTCACACTTGGTAATTAAAGATATGGGATGACTTTGTAGAAAATTATGAACTATATTAATGATTTTTACCTACATATGATTAACTACTTTTATGTTTTACGATTATGAGGTGATGGAAATGGTATACTGTGCATCATGTCAACATTCATATGAATATTTTATTGCTTACTTTATAAAATGGTTTGTTTGAAGGGGAGAATTAGCATGATACATAAATCAGGTGGATGTATAAGGAGTGAAAAATAGTTATGAATATATAATCCTCTAGGTTTGGCTTTGAATTTCTGAAAGTTAACCTAGAACTGTCAGACACCATTATTTCCACTTATATTAGTAAGCTTCAGGGCTAAATAGGTGAAGGTTCACTGTCTCTGTTTTATTGTTACATTTTTTTAATCATTCAGCAAAATTCCATCTGAATTACATTAGAATTTTTAATATACTATTTCTATATGATTTTTTCACAACAGTATGCTTTGATCTATAGTGTTGAAATTTTTTCTGAATATGTTTTCCTGAAAATTAATTTAAGATCTGCGGTTGCAACAACAGTTTTCTCTAGCTGGGGGAACATGACTTGGTTTGAATCTATCTACATAATGATGGATAAAAAGGTGTTAAATAGTACTCTTATAGTTGCAAAACTAATGTAGCTGGCTGCTTCTGACACCTTGTCCATACTAACAAGTCTTGAAGACTAGTGCAGTTGATGAAAAGTTTCAAGTAAACAACTGTATGATAAATTAATTAAAACTTGCAAACCCATTAATAAAATAATGTAGCCATATTCTGTTCTATTATTAATAATATATGGTATATTTTTATTGTGGGGTTTTATTACATTTTTTTATACTATGTATTTTGTCTACATACAGTTGCTTTAGAGGAGAAAGTTCCACTAGAGTTTAATTTGTGGTTGGTCAAATTGCATCATTACAGTGTTCTTGGACTTTTTGCAGGTGACAGCCTTGTCTGAGGCTGTGGCTGTTTTGGAGGCTCAAGTAGAGAAAATTAGAAGGGAAAAGAATTCTCTAGTTAACCAGTTAGAAGAATCAAAGCACCAGCTTGTATCTCGTGAAACTGAGATGAATAAGGTAAGCACATTTATAAATGAGTATTGAGCTTGGTTTTCCTTATCATTGTGACCTGAAAGAAGAAAACTTTTACCTTCTCCATTTTCCTCTGTTTTGGTAAGAAATGGTAACTGTAGATTTCATCTCAATATCCCAGCAGCACTACAACTATCCCAATAGTAGGAGTAAAAAGATAACTTTTTCAGCCTGCCAATTTACCTTGTCGTGCAAAAGTTAACTTTTCTACTTTGCAGCCTATGCAGGTCACTGTTTAAAACTCTATTCCAGTTTTTCAGTAAGAATTGCATTTGGTCTGAGTGAGATAACACAGAATTCAACAGTGTCCTTAAAGGCTACCTGTGGGACATGCAGTGCTAAAATAAAGGGAGCTATATCAAATCTCTTAAGTACTTTCCTTTAGACTTTGTGTGTAGTACACTGCTTAATTCAGTACTATTGATAATATGCCTCTTACAAAGTGATCTTCTAGTTAAGACTCATAGCTTAATGTGCATCTACTTACATAGTGTAAGTGTATCCCTCCTGGGTGCTTTCTTTTGCATGTTTCTCAATCAATTAGAGCCTTAATGTGGGTCATAACATGAAAAAGAAAAAAGTATTTGTTACAACCTCTTGAAATGTCTATATTCCTTACAAATAATCCTGGGGCTCATCCTACCTCCCCACTGTTAATTGCACGGATTTGAGGAGCAATTTATTCTTTGGGCCTCTAGAGATTTCTGGAGAGGTTTTCAACAGTTCCTGTCTCCCCCTGCTGCCCGGGCTGATAGAAAGAGGTGAAAGTATTGCAGAAAATCCACAGCAAAAAGTCATCCCAACTTGCTAGAAAGTTTAATTTAATTTTAACTGAAAGACAAACAGTATGGTTTGATTTACCAATTCTGAAACACACTTTTGGTCTTTCAGGCTGGGTTCACAGATGACTAGCACCACTTACAGGGGCAAGGAGGTGGTGAAAGAGGCAGTAGGTACTGCCTAAGAAAAGAAAAGAACAATTTGTGGTCTGAAAAGAACAGTTTTGTACCTCACCAATTTGAAGTTATCTCTCAGGAGATCATACTGTAGTTCCAGTCCCTGCTTCAGTTAATGCGAAGTTGAATAGGTGGTCACCTTGCAATAGTCTATGCTGTGTTTTAATTGCACTGTCCTGAGAGATTGGAAGACTTCATTTGTGTCCCTGTACTAAACTGAGAAGTCTCAAAAATTCTGGAGGGACCTCCCAACCACTGAGCTGACAGGAGGACTATGTGCATCACCCTGACATTTTCATTGGCTATATGACATCTTCGCTTGTGAATCTGACTTCTTGTTTTCAAACTCAGTTTGCCATTACTAAAAACAGCAAATAGCAACACTTTTGTTTTGAATTTTATCTGAAATATTGTTTTTCTTCATGCACCAGAAGTCAGAGGAAGAAAATATAGAGTGAAGATCTATTTCCTTCATTCCTGAGGAGACTGAAAAATCCATTATTAGGACAGCACCATCTGCTGATTCTTCTGTGTTATTCCCTTTGTACAGTGTATGGAGGAGCTGAGGGCGAGGATTGCTGTATTTTTTTTAATTTCACTTGGAGGAAGTGACATGTTGTGTTTTGTTACATCCTTCATATAAAGGAAGGAGAAGGTTGAAAGCCGGGGTTTGCAAGCTTTACGGTTGCATCTCAAGATTTTTTTAGTTGCATATAATATTTTAGTGTTTAAAAAAATGCTTTAAAACTTTGCCATTCTTCAGAGCATTTGTTGCTTTGCGTTACTTGGAATGGCTAAATTCACAAGCTGTCCTTTGAATTTATCAGCCATGCTACTTCTTAGAAGTTATGACAGTTGGTTCACTTTTTTCCTAGGGTGATTTCATTGCAGTATGCATATTTACTTTTTCCCTATCTTTTCTTTAAGGAGAAGAAGGGGGGAAAAGTGAAAATGAGAAGAGGTATATGACTGAAAAACAGAAATTAATTTGGTTTGTAAATTCTCTGTGCTTTTCTTGTTTTTGAGAAGTGCAGAGGATTGTAGCAGCAAATTAAAAGGGTGTACATTTAAGGAGCAAGTGCTGAAAGAGTATGAGCAAGGCAGGAAAGTAGAGTGAGTTGGAAAGAAAGTTGATTGAGAGGAGCTGGGAGTAAACACATTTGCATTCTCACTAAGGAATGTGCATGTATTTGGTTGGTTAATTAAGGTGAAATGAACAGGCACAAATTGGAGATGATGGCACAGGATAAGGACAAAAAGGGGACGGCACAGATTGAGAAATGGAAGAATAACAACCCTGCACAGCAGTAAAGTTATGTGGAAGAGATTGGTGATCTTTTGTCTTTTTAAAATTTCTTTCACTTTCTCCTAACCCCTTCACAGATTCTCTGAAGTTGAGCTGCCAGGTGGAAAGGATTGAGGGGGTAATGTAACAAACACTCCAACAGCAGAGAATAATTATCCTGTGTAGAAGTGATTTCTTGAAATGTTGCTTTGATCCACTTCTTCTGGACCATGTATCTATTTAAATTAGACATTATTTTAGAAAGAATTTATCTTCAGTTTGCAATAAGTTTGTAATGCTCTGATCAAACTTTGAAAATTAATGTGTTAACATTTAAACAATTTCTTTCTGAACAGTATAAAATTGGCAAGTTAAGAAAATATATTTTTATTTAGGAGTATGATAGATGCTTTACTTCTAGGTTTTGAAAGTGTTGACATAGACTTTCTTGGAATTTTACAGAGAATGAGAGTAGAATATAAAACCAGCAACTGTCCTTAAACTGTATTTAGTGATACATATTTACAAGTATTTATACTTAGCAATATCTTGATACAAATATATTTGAATCTAGAAGGCACTGCATTTTTCAGTTAATGACTATATATAGAACTCAGATCCACCTTTCTATGTAAAAACATTTATCATTTGTAGACCTTAAAGATCTGTAAATTAAAAATATGTTGCATTTCTGTGGCCTGTAGAGGGCACCAAAAGATTTAATTGCAAAGCCTGGTCTATGGATTCTTCAAGCTACAGATCATGTTGTCTGTGTAATCTAACAGGTGTGTGGAGAAATGCGCTATCAGTTGAATCAAACCAAAATGAAGAAGGATGAGGCAGAAAAGGAGCTCAGAGAGTACAGAACAAAAACTATAAGGGAGCTTGAAATTAAGGACCAGGTAAGAGATAATACTGCTATAACTTTGCAGTTATTAGTAGCCTAAGTAGGGTTTTTTCAGAAGCTGGAATGATTCATTTTTCTAATAGTGGTCATTTATTACTGTTAAATGGTTTCTAAATTAATGGCAAAAAGCCAGCTTTTACTGCTAAATAAATACCTCTTGGTTATCTTAATCTTGTTTTCAGCCCTAGTATGTTCAGTTTTGCGCATCACTCATTCCATGCTTTCATATAGAATTACTCTATCATATTATTCATACAAGCTACTTAAATTCTATGTACTGTATACATGTGTTTATACACTTTTTCGCACTAATAAATCCGCACATAATTACCTATACATGCAGCCTAACAGAACATTAAAACTCTAAGCCTAACTTAGTGATACCAAAAATGAAAATCATTTCCAATTTCTTTAAAGATTCAGGGTTAATGAATGCTGGGATTCATAGAAAAGTTTAAAAAAAACCAAAACCAAACCAAAAGTAACCTTATAGAAAAAAAAAAAAAAACTATAGAAAAATTCCACTTGGGATTAACTGTTGTTTATTTAAAACTGGGTTTTATAATAATACAAAAAACAGTATATGTCTTACAGGTAGACTGTGAGAAAACATCCCATGCAGTAATACAGATTATTAGAGTAACCTGCAACATACTTGGCAAACAGCTTAAACAGGTGTAATCTGCATCTTTTGAAGTGCCCTTTTTCTTGAGGTTCTCTCCATTTTTCTCTAGGACTTCGAACTTTCAGTATTCCTTCATAAGTTGTGATTTGCACATAAGAGTCTTCTGAATACACAGATATATAAGATGCACATAAGGATGATTTTTTTTAATATGCTTTTTGTTATTTGGACAGCCTATCCAACAGGTTTTGAATCATTCTTTTTCTTGTAAATAACTGAACAAATGATTCCCTGTATAAGAATATATGCAGGGGAAAAATGAAGTATTCGTAAAATTAAATTTTTAGTTACCAGTTCCTCAAAAGCTTCATGTAGGACAGTAAGTTTATTAACTTAATAGCACAAGCTTAGTCTGGATGTAATATTAATTCAAGTTATAATGAAAATATATGTAAAATCTGAAGGAGGAGCTTATTAGGTGAAATAACCCTTCAACATGTATAGAAAATCATACAGCGCAGAAAAACAGAGGTCTTAAAGCATTCTTTTTTTCAAGGTTTGCTTTTTTTTTCACTCCTGCATCCTTTAGGCCTAAGGACACTGAAAAACAAAAAACAGGCTTGTCGTCTGTGTCTTGACAGATATCACAGATAAAAGAGTTGGCATAATCTTGGCATACAAATAAAACAGGATGTGTTTAATAAGATACTTGAAGAAGTATCTTGGATTTTAAATCCTGTTCTCCAACTTGCTTGAGGATTGCCTTTTGAACAAATTACAAAATTTAACAAAATATTTTAACCTCATGTATCAACATACTGGTATTTTAATCAGTGTGGGGCTGAATACACTGAAATGTGATGTTTTATAATTTTATGTAAAGTGAAGTGATGTGAGGGAGAGTTCCTACGAGTAAAAATTATTAGCTAATTATATCAAAATTAGATATTCAGTAATTATTATATTGTTCAAATGTGATTGTTGGTTCCTCAAAAAAAAAGAAATCAAGCAATTTAAAATTCTCAGACTCACTATCTAGCAGCTGTTTTATAGCTGTGGCTGCAGTAACCCAAAAATTTCTGTATAGGTCCTAGGATTATTCAAAATATTCTAAGGCAACCCAAGAAGAGTGTTAGTATGTTAGTACATTTTTGCCTCATTCTGTTGTTGCTATTGCTGGTTGGCTGGGGATTTTTAAATCAAATTTTAACAAATGTTAATATGTCACTGGAAAATATTTTATTTACAAAAAATGAAAACAGTTCAATTCCATCTATCTTTGTATTTAAAGAAAACCTGAAATGTTTTATCTTCTACAGCACTGAATAGCAAACAATAATTGTTCTTTGGTCTCTCAGCCATGACCTGACCTTCTGGCTAAGAGACAGAGCTGATACCTTCTTTGGCCACCATCTGTTCATAATAAATACTTTTTTTTTTTTTTTTAAAGTAGACAATAATGTATGAGTATTTGCATGCCATTCTGTATTAAGTTATGGGGTTTTCTCTTTTAAAAGCAAAGGATCATGTTTTGGATTGCCTTTTAAAATATTGAAAGCGAGTTTACTGTTTCTTGAGGTATAATTGTATTTTTAATTGTACTGTAGATAAATTTTCGTTTTGAAGATATTTTTTAGTTTATATGTAGTGAATTTTAGAATGGGATTTAAATTATTCAGGTGTGTCAGAATAGGCAGAAAGCCCCACATGTACAGTTTAGGATCACCACATAGATATATGTCAACTAAATAGAGGTTGGTATTTATCATATGTTGGTATTTATAGACTTTATTCAAAATTGCATTTATATCATTTAGGAAACCTAAAGGGACTATATATCTTTGGTCTTACCTATTTTATCCTAGTATCTGTTTTCCTGTCTTTATTGTTCAGTTAGGACTAATACCAACATGTCGGTATCTTTTGTAACTACCTGTTATTAAAATTTTACATGAATATTTCTTAAAATTAAGAAGCAGTGAGTAATGTTACCATTTAAATTGAATAACTGTTTTGTAATATTATCCATCATGATCCTGATTAACATCAGGATTATGGAGGGAGGTGGGGGGAAAGACATGTACCACACAGTTTCTCTACACAAAAACCACATCTGTTCATCTGGCCCGGTATGTTGTAAAGTAGCATAACCTACTGCCCTCTCTTTTTCTCTCTCAGCCCTCCCATTGTGGATGTAGCTGTGCTGAAATAACAGTGCATTACTTAATACTTTTACTGCTTAGGAACAAGCTTTATAAATTATATGGATATAATGCCTTCATGGCAGTAAACTGTGTCCACACTAGGGGTTGTACTAGCACAGCTATATCAGAGAAAAGTCACGCCCTAACCTAAATTGCTGTTATTAGAACAAAAATTGTGTGGCATATTTGACACAGCAGGGCTTCACTTTTATAATACTTTTTTTGTTAATTTGTAAGCACTGCATGGCATAATTTATGCATTTCTAACAGAAATCATACTTCTGACACGCTATGAAATTGTTCCTCAGATTAACATCACTTGCTCTTTTCTGCTCTGCCTTATAAAAATATAAATGAAGTTCACTGTTAATAATTTGCTTTCTGTTTGTCTGAAATAATTTCTATTTGGCTTATAAAATCTTGAGAACTTCAGCATGTAGAAGGGAAAACAATTTCTAATACGGGTTTTTGTAGTCCAAGCCAATTTGGGCATCATCCTTATTAGATAGTTCTTACCAGTACCATTGCTCCACTGGGAGTTGGGGTATCCTTGTAATAAAGTAATAGGACATGTTAAATTCAACTCCAGAAACTAACTGCAGCTTTTCAATTTTGTTTTGTCATGTTTCTGTGGCATCAGACAAATACTTTGTGCACAAATAAATCCAAGCTAGTAATCTTAACCTGTAAAAAAGTCTTTAAATTTGGGCAGATATCGTTTGAAGTGGGGGATTACAGAATTCTGTTGCCTACCTTGTAGGTGACCGAATTAAAAGCTCCAGAAACATCGTACTAAAACCCACAGATTTTTAAGAGTTGCCTGCATGGCAGTTCATGAGTCCCAGTAAAAAGAAGTTGAGACTCACTGACATGCACAACCTATACAAATAGGAAGAGCTACACACCAAAGTATTTTTGTGCAGTATGACAGAACCTAAATGATGCCTCTGTACATTATAGACTGACAATTTTGCAGACAAATAAAAATCTGGCAAAATTGCAGTCCAAAAGCATTTTGCCAAAGGGTATTTTGGGAATGTTTATCTCATTTGTCATAAATCCGTGATTTATAGTAACCTAATTTAGACATTGTTAGAGGAGAGATTACTGACTCTGTCTTCATCAAAAATAATTCAGGCCAAGAATTTGTGTATATATCCTGGAAGTGGTTCAGAGTGTCCGAAGCAAGACCAGTAATACCTTCTAAAGACCCTGATTCACTGAAATGTCTTTTTATTAATAGATATCAAGCTTTCATCAGTCAGCTTTAAAATACTAGAGTTTTCACAAGCTGTGACATTCAGCATATCACCAGATGTTTTGAAATTTGCAAGTTTTAATAACTGGTGAAGATGGGTTAGTATTATACATTATGTGTATTCTTGTAATAGTCCTATATCTGATGTTCTGTTTCCTCATTAGTTATAAAGATGCTCTGGAAATTCTGTTTTGAAAAGAAATTCTATTAAATCAGTAAACATATACTTGAGTAATATTTGGCTGAGGGAAAACCCCAAAACTCTGAAGATAGCTTGAAACGCTCAGCATGAAATTTTCTCACCTGGTCTGACCTTGAGTATAATGGTCTTAAAAGCAGCAAACCCAAATTGCTTTTGGACAAGAAAGCATTAAGGAAATATGTGGTAACCTTTACTCTAACTGAACTCTCTCTAATGAATAATTTCGTGTCTTGGGCATTCAATGTATTAATTTGAAAATGAGTAAATAAGCTCATCTCAAGATTTTTGTGGAAGACATTGACCTACAACCCTGCAATATATATGAAAAATGTTTAATTACAATTATAATATGGCGGCTGCCACTCTGCTATGGCATAGTTTTCCTCTGTCAGCCATCCATTCCTCAAGGATCAGTGGTATGAGCAGTCTTCATTAAATCCTGTCGCTTTCCTTAAGAAGAATCCTTGGGATTAGGATTCCCAGTAGTAGACTTTTCTGTACTGACTCGTCTGCATTTTCTGTACTGGTCTGCTTCCCCTAAGCATCTGGCCTGCTAAGAGGAATAATACAGGATCAGGATTTTATTTTTCATAGGTGTAATTGTTCATAGGTGTAGTTACCCATGGAACCTTGATCCATGTTCTGTCATCCATAGTGATGTCACCCTGCAGTATATGGGAAGAGAAAAATGTTTATGTGCATTAAACATTATTCAAAGTAGGAAAAGAATTGCTCATATCTTGATATACTGGTATACATACTTAAATAAATACTTGGTTTCTGTTGGTTGGGTTTTTTTTCTTCTTCTCTGACTAGAGAAAATGGTTGTTTTATCAATAGTCATTGTGTCAACAATCAGAAGAAAAAGAGTGTAAAAGTCCCTATCACTTGTCAGTTGTTAATGCATAGGTTTTCTTTCCAGCTTTTCCTTAATGCTGTCCAAGAAGAACTAATCTCACATCAGGAGTCTTAAATAGTGTTTGAAAGGATAAAAGGAACAGGTTTTGTTCTCTCCTGTTTTTCAATAATGAAGTAGGTGTAATCTTCCCCTTCCTTCTTTCTATACGCATTCTTCCTTTTCTGAAATTTTTATCAGCAAGTGAACCATATATTTTGCATCACCCCATTGTCCCCCATCTCCCCCCTGTGCAAACCATTAAAAAAAAACCATCTTGTTCCACTGTGAACCAAATCACTTTCTTATCTCTGCTGGTGGCTGCTGAGCTAATCTGTACTACTGCAACGTTCTCTGTTAAAATGTGACAGTAGTAATCTCTGGGATTGGAAGTTTTGCTCCTGAAATAGTATTGCAGTTCAGATATTTTGGCAAATTAAAAGCAAATATTTTCATGGAAATGATGAGGTAAAATCCTTGTATAATATGTTTCAGCCATTCATTCTTGTCATTTCCCAGGGTATTTATCCACAGGGCCCATGTTGCTCTTCAAGAGTTTGCACAAGGATAGACCTTTTAGATTATTTCTTAATTAAAAAATTGCATGTGTGTACTTAAAAATATATACTTTGCAACATAATTTTTTTCTTGCTCCAGCTAATAACTGCAGGTAGCAAGTTTGCTTCACTTCAGTGAAATTTAAAATCTGTTCTTCTAAGAGCATTCACCCTCCATGCTATTCCCATGAAGTTCTTCCAGCAGCCCTGATGTTCCTAGCAAACTGCAGGGTCCTGCGTCTCTTAATTCTCAGTAATTTGGAAGCATAGGGTTTGTGGCTGATGACCTTTGTTTATGTGACAGCCCTTGTCTTGAGGCTCTGCCTTTCAGTGGAGCACACAAGGTCTGAGGTACTGCCAGGTGACATTACACTTTGCAGTACAAGTGACAAAGGGGTCACAAAACTACTTGTCTCTTAGGAATCCAAGACTCCCACCAGATCAGGTTAGGCTAATAGCCATCCAAGAAATCATAGCTGCTTTGCTTATCTAGCCTCTGGCTTTGCTTGTCCCTCTGGTCTTTAGAGATCTATTGATTTGT
This sequence comes from Origma solitaria, assembly GCA_013397895.1. Lineage (NCBI taxonomy): Eukaryota > Metazoa > Chordata > Aves > Passeriformes > Acanthizidae > Origma > Origma solitaria. Next base: position 4,786,525 of record VZRL01004713.1, read on the forward strand.
GAGCCAGCCATACAGAAAAAACTTTTCAGAGGAACCTTGTGTGTTTATTAGGGTTACTTCTTGTGTTTCTGCTCAGGTTACTTGCCTTTTCTGTCAGGAGAGGTTTTCAGATTCCTAATTTAGGCTAAATGATTTGTAGAATTTGCAGTAGTCTTGTGGTTTTTGTGAATTAGCCTCTTAGAAAGAGGTGGTCTTTTTGTGAACTTATTTAAGACTTGTGTACATACTTGTATATTCTCACAGCTTTATAATCTACTTCCAGAAAGGAGGTTTCCCCTTTGAAACCACATGTAGCTTTCATAAGCTTTCTCCCTCCGATTGGAATGGGAAGCAGCAGTAATTCAAACAGTGTTAAAGGGAGAAAGCCATTGTTGGGATGTGGTGGGGGTTAACCTTGTGATGGACCTACCTCTCTTTACAAAGTTGGATAGTTCTTCAGGTGCAATATGCTATGTCAGATGGCCATGCCTGGGAGGTCTGAGGTTTAGAGACTACTCCGAACCTAGAGTTGCTTGATTGATATCAGGATTAGGATAGCAATGACTGCAAATGACCCCTGCTGCATATGGACTGACAGTAATCCAAGTAAAACACTTGAAATCTTGCTACAAAACCCATCTTGTTCTGCTGAGTTTTTTAAATTAAAAAAAAAGAAAGAAAGAAAAAGAAAATCCAATTAGTTCTCTCCCTGGTTAATTAGTATATTATTAGGTATGGAAGGCAACGTGGTTTGAAATCAGTGTTAAATAGTGCAAAAATTTCCTGTCACTGGTACATATAGTATCTAAATGTATATGCAAGGCCATACTTGGGGGCACCTCTTTGAAAGACTTGGTCCTGTGCACGATCACTGGTCTCAGTGCTTTGAAGGCTACTTTAGTAAATGAAGCTAAGCTCATGAGCATCATGGCCTGTAAAAGTGTATTAATTTGAAGTGTATATGTTTTTATAGATGTTGGTTGTCTTTTGGGATGTACCTTCAAATACCAACCACCACAGTGATTATATTTCATTTTTTATTACTGTAGATTTTTTTTCTTCTATTTTTTGTTCTATTTTATGCCCCTTTAATCTTTTAATAAGGGTGGCAAATGAAGTATGAAAAAAAAAAATCTTATTGTAAATTCACATGAATATTTTCGTCTCCAGAATTATTTTACTGCAGAATTTGGGCAATGATATAGTCAGTGCAGAATTTACTTTTTAGGTGATACTGTGTATTTTTTTACCTGATGTGTGAACATAATGGGACAGCAATGAATGTCATAAATCACTTAAGAATTAATTTGGGTTCAGTTTATTTTTCATTTTGTTAAAAGTCTTCTAAAGTCTTCTTTTTGCATTTTCTTCAGAGTACGAGTTCTTTTATCACCACTTAATCATCCTCATTTGTTTAAAGAAAAGTATTTGTCTTTTTTGTCAGTTTGCTGTTATGTAAAATTCTATGAAAAACATCTGCTAGTTTGAAATGTAAAGTTGTATTTTTTGCATACAATAGAATCAACGTAATTATGAAAAGAATGAAATAATTATTTTACTCTTTAACTTGACTTGTTTTGAATTAAATTATTATTTCATTTAATCAGATTTTACAGAGAAAGAGATGTCTAGTTAATTAAAAAGTACATTTTTGCAACATGCCTAAGTACTGTTAGGTGAAGATAATGTCAGATAGGTTATGAAGAGGATATTTGAGGATTGATTCAGTGTTTGAGAAATCATCTTTTATGTTTTCCAGTAAGTTGCATTTATGTCACTGAATGAGCATCTCCAGTGTGTTCCCCTAAAAAAGCATTGTGAAAATCTGAAGATAATTTTTAAATGCATCACAAACTAATGAATGAGAAGTGAAACACTTAAGTGCTTCAATAAAAGATACAGAAGGGTCCTATATGCTCCAAAGTGAAAAACTTAAAATATAAAAGGTGGTTGGTGGTAATACTGAAAAAAAATAATTGATTTAGAATAAAATTTTACTGAAGTGATACTTCACGAATGCTTCATTTTTAAGTAAAACTTCTTTTGTGTAACTGAGCTGAATATGGATACAGGATGGTGCTAGTGTGTTTCAGCTTAGTAATAACGATGTTTGTCCTACTGAGGTTTAGCCTGCCATCTTTCCATGGCAAAGTGCCTGTTGATATTCCTGGGAGTTTGGGCAACTGCAGAACAAGATATATTAAATAGTACTTTTGAAATTATGTGTGGAAGTAATAAGAACATTAAAGTCTCAGAGTTAAGCACCAGAAGTTGCCTGTTCTAACCTTAATGCAGTCTTGTTGTACGTATACATTATGATAATTCTGTTCCTTGTTATACTGAAAATCTGTTTCAGATTTTCTTAAGTGCAAGATTGTCATCTGTCTTTTTGCAGTTCTGTGCTCCATCTCTTGTCTCTCACATACATTGAAAAGTTAAGTACCTTGAAGAAATAACTTTCTGATCATGTGGTAAAAAGCTGTATCACAGGTGATAGGCACTGAGGGATCAAATTAACACTGCATGAGAAACAGAGCTGTCAGCAAAATGCTTTAGTTGGTGGTTTGTTTCTGCTTCTGTCCCTACAATTACACTGGGGCCTAAGTAACAGCTACAGAACTGCTTGCAGCTTCCTGATAGAAGAAATGGTAACTGAAGTAACACAAAAATTAGTCTAAGTGGTTTGGGAAAAATGCTGCTGATAAGGTTCCCTGCAGCAACACAGTGAAGAAGATTCATCGATCCTGTAATTTCTCTGTTGATTAAATCTTGATTACATTGTGATGACCCAACGATGGACTAGAGATATTTCAGAATTCAGGACAGAGTGTATTTGCGAGACTATTATTGTTGGCAGGACAGAGAAGAGGGTTGGCTTTTATTGTATGAACCTGTCTCAGATTCTCAGGGTCCATGTTTCAAACTATTATGTGAGTTTTTAAACCAAAGTATCACGTAGTATTCAGAGTATGGTCTGTTTTCAGCCTGTTTGTGTGGTGTGGTATGTGCCTCCTACCAAATTCTTTTGAGTGAACATTTTTTGGTATTTCAAAAAGAATAATTTAGTAGACAAGCCTAAATATAACTGGATTAGCTGTTAACATGTTTTCTTGGGTGGCATTTTTCTGCCATTCCTTTCTTATGATGTTGTCTGCTGTTTCTGCCATGGTCATTACCAGAATTCTTGTGTAGAATTCCTGCTCTTCATACAGCTCATGCTGCAAGTACCTCCAAACATTGGTATTTTAAGATATTAATGTATATCTGTATATACCTACACACATGCACAAGCACATGCATACATATGTGCATGAGTATGTAAAGGAGCTGATACTGAATTTTCGAATTACTGATGAAAGTAGCACGAGTGAACTTGTTCTTCAAGCCCCATGTTTGTTTTCATGATGCTTTTAATAGAAATTATAAGACACCTGTGAATGTTCAAAGATCCTGTTATGAAGTGACACTTCCCTATCTGAGAATTTCCCCCTGCATTTTCATGACAACTGAAATCTATGAATGTGTTCTTGGGTTCTGCCCTGAAGGTTCAACATCTGGCTGATAGGAATGAAACATTTTCACCAGAGGTTCTTGCACTTGGAATTTGCTTCCTTCTGTGGGTCTGTGTCAAAACCTGACTGAGCCTGTTTAACTCGAGGCAATGGTGTAAAGCCCATCTGTTCCCTGAAACTTTTCCCTGAAGGAGTGATCTAGAGTGTATTTATGTTCTCAGCTGTGGTTGTGCTTTTTTTAAGTACTTAGTTGATGCTTTTGGACTAATTTGTGGTTTGGGTTTGTTTAAAGGTATGCTTAATGGATGTATTTTTACAGCAAATTTTAGGAATGTTGCAGAACTTCCCTATCTTTAAGTTGTAAAGACAATGAAGAGCTCATGTCCCTGTTTACTATGAATGGAGAAACAACATTTATGAACTGCTACTGTTAAGAATAGAGAACCCATTGAGATTTTTATTTAAAATATGCAAAAGTGAAAATGCAAAGACATATGTAATATAACATCTTTGAGCACCTGATTTTAAAATACTCTGTCCGTGTAATAGGTTACATTCTTTAGAAGGGAAAAGTACTAACAGTTTTGTAGGTAGGTTTACTATCTTTGCATTTGAACTTGGAATTCCCAATATAATTTGGTAGGAGGTGCAAGAAATAAAGCAAGGTGACATTTCAATTCTAATAAAAATTTCCTTCATGAACATTTGTTGAATGCTCTTGGGGGAAAAAAGCGTACAGTTAAGTAACTGGTAAAATCTAAAAAATCCCCAACACTATGAAATGTTTTTTTGGATGAAGAGATTGTATTTGTCTGACATCATAACTTAATGGAAGTAGTTTAGGTTAACATTTTTATGGGAGGACAAGAGATGGCGTTGTTTAAAGGTGCTTCAAATGTTCACATTGGAGTGGGGTTTATTAATTTGTGTTTGTAGGATGTTTGAATGAATAATTAAATTAAATAAAGAAGACATTGCATCCTGTCTACCTAAGGAAGCTATCACAAATACACTATGGTATGAATTTAAAGTATAATAGCTCTTCAGCACTAACTCCTTATATGAACAATTTTATTCTGTAATACAAATGACCTTTCATAGCTTAGTTGACTGAAAAACATGCAAGTTCATTCCAGCCCCAATGACAAATAAATATTTATGTAGGGACTTAGTACAGAACAGTTACTACATGATAAAATTACATTGTCAGCTTATTTTGTACTCTACTGGCCTTCTTAAAAGCATCCTTAAGACAAAGTGTAGTATTGTATTACACATCTATTCCTACAGGTACTTGTATGTTGTATATGGACTTGAATCAAAATATATTGTTTCTCAGAATTTTTATGAAAATCGTTTAATTTTCTGACAATATGATTGAGATAACGTAAGTCTAGTATGCATCACTGGATTCGAAGATGCTGGTCAGGCAAATTTGACTATTGTTATTTGTAAAATAAATTAATAGACTCATCAACTAATCAAGCAGTTAATTGAGGACTAATTATATTAATAAAATAATAGGATTAACAGCAGCTGGTATGTTTAGGGTTCAGACAGAAGTCACTTCTTTTCAATACTAGTAAATGCAAAAAATCACCTTTATTCTCTTGTGTAATATTAGGTGACAAAGCTAAATGCCCACTGTCATTGGTTATGCAACAGGCATTAAAAAATAAAAACAAATTATCACAAGAGCTATCCTATGTCAAGCAGCCTCTGAAGATGGCCACTGTTCTACTGCCTTTCTGGCTCTCTAACACAGTGAATTCAGGCCACAAATATGGAGCATTCACATAAGAAAATCAGAAGATATTTGAATGCCTGTAACTCTTAAGCCACATGAACACAATGACATTTGATTGTATAACACATTTTGGCTTTTTGTAAGAATGTAATTTCAAATATTTTAATTTGCTTGTTTTGCATTTTTATCAAGTTCAAAAACAGAAATGTGCATTATTTTCGGGTGCTTTGATCACCTTTTTGTCTTAAAATGTATCTCTGTGTATTTCTTAAATATACTTTCTTTGGTTCTATAATTTTCTAAGAAAATAGAGAAACTGGAATTAGAGCTGAATGGAAACAAACAGCGTTTGGAACAAGCCCAGCAGGATGTGACAGGAGCCAGAGAGGAGTGCCTAAAACTGACAGAACTGCTGAGTAAATCTGAGCACCAACTGTACCTCACCAGGTACCCCTTATCCTATTACATGCTGTAGTACCAATTTCATTCTGCTAATTTTTTGCCACAGGCTTCCCCACAGTTGTTGTAGATATCAGTAGTCATTGACTGCACAGGCAGCCCTCAGTCATGTTAGAAGTGGAGATTTGAATAAGTGAATTATGAATTACAAAGTGAGTTATGAACTATAATTGATATAAGTGAGTTACTACTGTGTAGAAAAGGCAATGTTCAGCTCTGGCGATGAGGTGGCATGCTTTTAGGCAGGAAGAAGAGCAAGGGAGACTGCAGCTACATTTTTTTCTGTTGCTGTGCTTGGTAGGACAAATATAGTTGAAATGTTGAGACTGTAGTGTAGAACAGCACATTTAAGCATAGAAGTTCTCAGATTAATAACCTGAAATTTCTTCAGCAGAATGACCAGGAACATATATATATATATATATATATATTTATAAATATATAAATGAACATAATCTTGTCTATATGAGGTAAGCTCCAGCATTGTGAGGAGGGTATTTTAAGTCTCTTACTCATTGAAAATACTGTACAATGCAATGTGTAATGGGAGACTTCCACTGAGCATATTCCATCCTTGGATATAGTTCCCAATGCCTTTTGCTGCACTATTCATTATGTGTTTCTAGAAAACTCCAGAAGGTTGACATGCCATTTATTCTTTTCAACTTGAGTTTTGCAGAACTTTTTCCTTTTGCCTCAGAAAATGCTATTGTCCAACTGTTTGCAGGCTTTTGGTTGTGTGTGTAGGTTTTTTGTTCCATTGCCCTGCTCCCCCCAAGAATGAACATCCAGAAACAAATCTGGCAGCTTTTACTCAGTACTTAAGGAAAAAAGTTAAGTTAGTTTAAATTTTTCATGGGGGGAAAAAAAAGCTCAGATTTTTATCACTTAACAGAAGTCTGTGTGTTTATCCAAGTCTTGTACTTTTTGGGCTTTGTGAGAATTCTGCCATTGAGTAAATGGAAATAAAATAGAGCCTTGTCTAAACTATTAAATTCAATGAATCATTTTTTTATTCAGCTAAATTTCTGTGTAATTCAGAGCACGGTTGTTTAACAGATGGAAGAAAGTACCACTCTAACAGCCTGTATTTAGAGAAAAAAATATGCTAGAGGTTAATGAACTTGAAAAAAGTTTTGGGTGAGTTGTTAAGATATCTAAAGTTTGGATTTAGCAGAACTTTATTAATAATGATTTGTTGTGATAGTTAACCAAATGGCTTTACCACGCTCCTTTTAGCAAAGGCTGATTATATGCAATAAAGCTCTGGATATCTTGGAGGAAATCTGACTAGCGAATTTATAATTTTTTTAAATTTTTTTTTTAGTGAAAATACTCAAAATGTAAAAATGAGGACTATTGCCTACTTTTACATAGAAAACTAATTAAAGCTGGATACCTAACATGCAGATGATTCAGGTAGCTTTTCAATGTACAGTCTCTGACTTGGAAAGTTTCTGAAATGCAAATCACTGGAGGCTGGGAAAAAGGATTTCGGGCAACTAATGCTCTGTGCTGGCCCTGTTCTCATACAATTTCACAGATACCTGCTTTGTGGGACAGATGCTGAACCGTCATGGCTTCTTTGACCTACTGCAGACACTCTTCTGCAAGGTCCTGATCTCTTGGGGGCTTTTTCAGTTGTTTGGGGTTTTTTTGTGAGTTTGGGGGATTTGGTTGGTTGGTTGTTTTTTCTTTTGTTTAATTTTTTTGGGCTTGTTTGGGGTGTTTTTATAATACTTTGTGTTCATGTTTGGCATCTCCCTATAAGAATTGAAATGTTTTCTGTGCTGACATGTATTTATTGGAAAAATTTTAATGTTGAGGCACAGGAAATAGGTTTAAATCTTTCTTCTTGACATTCCCCAAATTCTGTAATGCTTTATAGATTTTTCTGTTCTCTGTACACTTGGAGTATCTGTCTGCTCTCCAGGAACGTGTTAGGTGGTGTCGCTTGAAAAAGGGGGGAAAAGAGATGAGTGATTCGTTGCTCCTGAACTACCTGTTTTCCCCTTGAACTTAAATTCATAGGACAGGGTTTGAGATATTCTTGCAGAGTCATCTGTTTTCCCTGACTTGTAGAGGAAAACATCTACTGAAATGAAACTCATCCTTAGCCTGTACTCTTTTTCTTCCTCTCAGCTTACTTCCTGGCAGAATGGGGTTTCTGTGTTAGTGCAGGTATAAAAGTTACATGTCTCTAGTGACATTAGTTTTGCATTTTGAACTCAGGATGTTTTTCATGGATTGGTACATCCATAGTTGTTGCATGTAAATTATATTCACTTTTGGTTTGCCTTCTTTCATTTATTCCCTTCACCTCAAATGGCAACTGTGTCGGTGAAAATACTTAAAGGGTAGGGGTAATAGCCATCCTATGGGGGTTGCAGACTCATTCACTGTGGTGCTTGCCAAGGAAAACAGATTTTAAGCTCTAGAGTCCTGCCTGTGGGAGGTTGCTGCAGAAATTGCACTGATTTAGTGCATCTCTTGGGTATTCTGGCCTTGGCCTCGTCTTGCTGATTCTCTTTTCAGGAGAGGACCAGCTGGTTCACTCCAAGTCTTCTCACAATTCTGGAGTTGAGGCAGGCCTGTACTGCTGTTACACCATTGTGGATAGTCTTTCTGTTGCCTTGCATGACCTGTCTGTGCTGTTCTGGCAGAAATTAGAGGTAGCTGAGGAGGTACAGAAAGAATTCTTTGTTTTGTATGAATTACTGTATTACTAAGGAGAAAAGCTTCACTAATCCACTGATTCCAAGTTTGGATATCACAAATAAATAGGATTATAAAATGAATACAAGAACTTTGGATTTTATTGTACAAAAATGAGACAATAAATGTATATGAATGGATTAAATGAGAAAAAACTTGCAGTCTGTGTCAAAATGAGGAAAAGAAAGTACTCTGCAAAACAGCACTCTTCTCCAGGAGTCCCACTTCTTTGCTGTATCCTAGTTTTCAGACACGGTTGATTGATTACCAACTAAACAGCTTCTAAGTTAACAAAATGTACTTGTTAAAAATGAAGAAAAAAAGGTTACAATTAGCTATTCTAAACCATTGCCACAGAGTTTAAAATTGCCTTTTCCTGTCACCTTTCTTCCTGGAGCAATATGTTGCTTAGAAATACTTGCTATTAACATGCACTTTCTGCTATTGAATCTAGTTAGTAATTCTAATTTGTATGTCTTCAAAAGACTGGGGAAATACAGAACTTCTACTGTGTAGTTTTGCTTGTCAGTCATGTAACTTTGCAGGTGTCACCATGCTATGAGACTGACCATGATGGTTTAAAGTTTTCTTGGGGGTTTCTTTTACCCTAGTTTCAGCTTTGTGGTTACTGTAGTAGGAGAATCTTATTAAATTAGTTCTTAAGTCACTGTTAAATTGCTGTTACTTTGGCAATGTTAGGTATTGCTAAGGAAGCCTACCTGAATTCATTCTTCAGAAAGTAGAAAACATACATGTCTATTGTTCTTAGTTAATGAGAAAATAGACATTAAAAATCATGTCAATATGCTCATGAAAAAGATAATATAAAATATTCAAGATGTTAACAACTTGCCCGGATCTTAGTGTGCCATCTAATGTAGTAAAATCTTTCACTATCCTTGTGTAACAGAATCATCATTAAAAAACATTCCTCTTTTTCTTTCAAACCAGACCTGAAGGTATTATTTGTTTCAGCTGCAGTCAGATGTAGCTCTTGTTTCCATATGCCAAAGAAGTTAAATAAATCCTAAGAAGTGAGGGAATTACCAGATTTCAAAATTGCAATTTTATTATGTCATCCTGAATTTTCCCAGGTATGAAGATAAATATATAGATAGATATATAGATAGATTACTCAAGATATTTTTTGGCTGAAATGTCATCTAAAATTTGATGGGAAATATAATTGACTAGAATAGAAGCGGATTTAGTTTAGTTTAAATTTTATTATGCTTGTTTGCTTATATGAAACACTGTAAGAACTACTGAAGGTCAGCTTATATGTAGGAAAAAATTACTAAATGAACCTATGCATTCAGCTTCAGGTGACCCACCAAGCTGCCCTAAATCCATGTGTCACTCTCTTGAAGGACTAAAGTTTATATTACAGTGAGTCAGTGGATGTTGTTTTTCTTTATTATTGTTTTTTCCCCATTATGTGGTATTTCTTGTCTCCCCTTTTTTTGAAATTGATATGATCTCTAGAAAGCAGCATATCTAAAGAAGTGCCAGTTGGGTTTTAGCAGTGCTATAGCCATTCTACTGTGCATTGGTGCTTCCTGCTAGTTTCAATGGCTCCATTAAGGCTAATTTCTATTACATGTATAATAAATAAAGCACACACCCTTCCAGGTTCATGTGGCATTATTTAATCTCTGAAGTTCTGGTATTAAGCTGTATGTCATCACTGGTGTTCCTTGTTAGAATTGCAGCCTGCCTCATTCACTGATTTCCGTATTTAAGCTATACTATTAAATGATAAAATGTAAAACAATTTCTTAATGGTTATACATAGCCTTCTAGGGACTTGCACGGTACTTAGTATTTATTGGTTTTTTTTCCTGTGGTATCTATTAGTTAGCAGCATGCTTAATGCCATGCTTTTCCCCACAATTTTAGCACCTCAGAGTCCATCATCTATGCTGGAAAGGAGTTTTGGAGAAATGCTGTTACTAATATTAAATGACTGAGATATGCTTAATCTTCTCAGACTGACTGATGAAAGGACCAATAACACTTGCATTGGGGGTGTGGGGGGAGAAAGCAGAAATGAAGTGTAACCAGTGATTGATTTCTTAATTTATTTTTTTTTTATAGTCTGCTCAGCATGTACAAAAGCATTATTTTAAAACACAGGGATCAGTGATAACATGAAACAACTCCGATAACTAATAAACTTTTTAGATTCTGCTTCATATGTTTACTTTTCATTAAATTTAGGGACGGTTGTGACTATGTTGTTGTGATTCAGTCAACATTTATTTCTATCTGGTTTCCATATACAAAGGCATCAGGATGCCAGAAAATAAACTGTTAACGGAGAATTAACTTCTTTGGCACGCTTTCATACTTATCTTCCAAATTAAAGAAAATGAAATGGGCAGAAGCAGAGTGTAGATTACCTCCTTTTTGTCAAAAATGGTGGGAATTTGAAAATTAATAATAAAAAAGGGAACAGATGCAGTAACATGCCAGAGGGAGATTAATGTGGAGAGTAAAATCTGTGAGCAACAAAACTGAAGCAAACTGAATCAGTGGGAGGTGGTTGTACAATCAAAATCAGGATAAAAGAGAAATTACAAACAACCCTGCACTTGTCAAAGTAGTAGTAATGAAATCCTGACTCTGCCAGCAGCGAGAACCTGTGTTAGCACTTTGGGGTAAGGCCGGGAGCCGGGTGCCAGGTAGGAGGGCAGCGCGAGGCTGCTGGGCGGCAGCCATCGCGTGTGGAACAGATGGCGGGGAAAGCTGGCCGGGGAGGGGCTCCTTCGCAGAGCTAATCAGACAGTAACGGATAGGGCAGCTGGGAGGACTGACCACCGCCAGGCGAGCGGCGGGGTAGCCGCAGCCGTGCGCGATGTGTGCAGTGGTGTGCCCGCCGGCCGCAGACCAGACCTTGCAAGGTCTTTTCGGTGCCGCGGCCCCACAAAGTTGGGAGGCGGGCGGGGACGGGCCCGGGCCGGCAGCGCGGCCTCGGACGCCTCCGCGGCGTCGAGCGCGTCCCGCCTGCGGCACGGCGCCCCTTCCTTCCTTTCTTACTCAGAAATACGGGGCTTTGCTCTCGGCCCTGCCCCGACTCAGGGTTACGTGGTTTCGTATTTTACCGCAGCAGTCTAGCGAACGCAGAATGTGGCGATTGACAGAAGCGCAAAAGCACGTGGGTCCGGGGACTGATCCAGAGACCGATAAGGAAACTTTGCTCCCGTTGAAAGGCGGGAGAGCCGTAGGTCGGCACCTTCCCACAGGGCTGGGCCCCTCCAATGAATGGAACCAGTTTTCTGATGTTTTACTTTTGCTCGGAGGAGGCACTTCCCTCCTCATAAATGAGAGCTTGTGAGGAATGAATGGGGGTCCGAGCCTTCTGATCTTGAGTCACATGAATAAGTTGACTCACGTAAGAAGTAAAGATCAATAGGATTTCTTGTGCAAGTAAGAGGTAGTCATGTGAGAGGATTACGAGGTCATGCCCCGTGTTGATGACTGTCAGTTTGAAGGAGAAATGAAAACAAAATTTTATCGAGGAAAGGGGGAGATAAAATCCTGAAGTGTAGCAAAGGAGATCTGACCTACTACTACCAGTTCTGTTTGATTAGGACATGTGATGCTTTTAAAGACAATTTCAACAAAAAAACCTACGTGTCCTGCATCTGCTTTTTGAACTTGTATATATCTCGTCTGCAGAAGGTTTATAGCTTGGCTCAATTATCCATTTTGAGCAGGGAGGGGGGGAAACATTACAGGGATTTGAAATAGGTAGTATAACATAGCCATATGCTATTTATGCTGCAGTTTCTGCAATAAATCTAATTTGGTGCTGTCAAAAAAAATTAGACTTATTTGCTATAGCAGCACATTAGTAAATGATTGTGGTAGCTTTGAAAGTTGTCATTCACTCTGCTTTACTTGCAATTGAATCTTGCAGAGCTTTCCCCCCCCCTTCCTTTTCCCCTGAGCAACTCTGTGAAAATCTGAGTTCTTTGTCCTGCAGCTGTAGAAACTGCAAATATTTTCACTACTAAAAAGAAGGTCTTGCTTTAAGGTAATTTGAGGAGATAGAAGAAAGAATAGCTTGTATTGTTAACAATCACATGAATGTATAGGTGGAAAAATCAATAAAGTGGTGGGGTATAAATTTCTCCCTTGCCTACAGGTTTTCATAGTGCAGCTGAAATTGTTTATCTGGTTATACAACATGTAGATAAATTAGCTGCTCTGCGTTATTATAGAAGGTAAAATATTTTACCTGCCATGATAAGACCATATGCTGCTTTATGAAGACTGATACTGAGTGATTTGAAATAAATCGGTTCTGTCGTCTTCTGGCAGTGCGTTGAAAAATTTTCGAAGCTGATACACTTTGTGTCAAGATAACACACAATTATTTAAATATCATTCCATTTAATATTTTAAATATATTTTAGTGATTGTACAGGCATTTGAAGGCCATTGTTTAATTTTATAAGGGAAGGAAAGAAAATGTAAGTGAAGAAGTAAAGAACAAATACAAAATCATATGTTAATTTTGAACATAAAAGTGTTTATAAATTATTACTCATTTTTAACGAGTTTTATCACGGTTGACAATTGTATTTATTGTCCTACAATAAATATTTCTTAAGGAAAAGGCAAGAATACATTTTCAGATTTTAGTATTAGATTCATCTGAATTTTTCTTCACGGCATTTAAACTGCAACTGGTCACATCAATGATCACATCAGGTTGTTGAGGCAGCCAAATTGCTACTGCATGTAGAGTGTGGTTCAGGAGCAGTGACAATACTTAAAGTGCTTTGGAGCGAGTAGTGAATTCAGATCAAACACTGAAGAGACTAACTGCTGTAGAAAACAAACATCTTTATAAGGTCTTTGTTTTGAGCAGTTATTATTCAGCACTAACAGTAATAAGTTTATGAGTGTGTATCAAATATTTACTTTGGTCTCATTCAAATTAGGTTTTTTATTTGTGTGACTAATGACAACAGGATAATGATTTATTTTTTTGAACCGGAGAAGTCTTTCAGATACATGTATTCAAGGCTGCTGGATTTTTTGCTGAATTTGCTACTGGAAAAATGGTTCTGATTTTTATCATTATTTCTGACTTGTTCTAAAGCTTTTCTCTCAAGTACATTGAAAGCTTGTTTTTACAATAAGCTAAAATGTACTTTTTCTGTCAGCACTTGGTATTTGTGTGCTTCAACAATTTTAAAAGCTGTCCTGTGCTTTCAGAAGTATATTCAAAGTTGTTTATTTTGTGCAGTCACAGCGGGTATTGTGGGTATTTTTTTTCCTGTGCATGATTCTGCTCCAAAATTCTTGCCTAGAAAAAAATTCAACAGAGAACCCGAAAAGTCCTCAACTGGAGGCCTCACCCAACTTCACTTTGAAGAGCAAAAGCCTGTCGGTTGTCATTGCTGGAGAAAGTAGCTGGTGGATGGAGGGAGGAAGAAAAAAAAATCACCTGAGCACGCCAGCCTGGCTGCTCTCCTCAGTGCCTTGCGCAGCGCCCTTGTGCCGGTGATTGGTCAGGAGAGGCTGAGCTGGGAGATGCCCGTCCTAAGCGAGCAGATGAGCTGCTGTCGGCTACTTGACAGGGCTGAACTCCTTGCCCTGGTTGTGCTGGCAGCGTGGCAAGGTTAATAGTGTGCTGCTCTTGGTTGCCCCTGTCGTTTTGGTGGTTTGCATATCAAACCATAGTTTTGTAGAAATAGGAGCAACTGTTCTTTATTAGCTTCTCCTTGTTGGTCAGTTGCCTTTTACTGGGTTTAAGTCAAACTGGGAAATAAAAGTGTCTCTGTAGTCAGTTGAAACCCTGCTGCATATTCATTTTGTTCCAGAGTTTCTCTTCTGTTTCCAGTGCATTTGTTTACCTGCATATAGTTTCCTATGGAACAAGACCATAGCATAAGAAAACACTTCCTTGCAAATACAGGGAGTAATCCCCATATAAAGGATAGATCAGTATTAAGTTTTTATTCTGCTAAACTTACGCAGTATTTGTCAATGCAATTTTCATTAGAGTCAAATTCAGACCTAACATAAGTATAAATGCATTTCTGCTAATGAGATTGGATTACCTCCTGGATTTGATCCCAGAAAGCTTTACTTTAAATTCATTTTTGGTAAAAGGGTAATAAAATGGGAGGTTGGTTGTAATTGCTTACATAACTTCAAATCTGTATTTTATTTTTTGGTATTGTATTTAATCTTGGTGAAAAGTTAATCTTTTTTTTTTTAAAAGGATACCCAAGGTATGCCGTGAAATTGAAGGTATATCTTACTTTAGAAGAGTGAGACTGTCAAGGAGGTTAGTTAATAATTCAGGAACTTTTAGTTATCAGAATGTATTTCTGAAAAGAAATGTGGACACAGGAATTGCTAAAAATAATGTATCCTGTTGACAATATGAATTTAGTCTCAGCCCTGACAAAGAATCTTCACAATTTGCCTCAATGTGGAAGGCAGCATTCTAACAAAGAGTTACATATGTGTGTTTTATAAGGCTTGAAAACAAGAAAAAATGTTAAGGATTTTTTTCCTTAAATAGTGTTGCATGTGAAACATCAGTAGGTAAGGTAAAAAAATGCTGCAGGTTAAATAATTTAAAATGAATGCACTTGGCCACTTTAAGGTTTTACTGTAAACTTATTCTGCTGTTCCCATTTTTTCTTTGTATTTTTAGTCAATATCTCTGTTACCCAGTGTTAAAGTGAGAGTCAAAAGCTTTCATTTACTATTTTATTTGTAATATTTTATGAACCTTTTCTACTTCTTCACATTGCTCTGCAAAGTCTTTCTCAGATTGTGCTATCCCTTGCAAGAAGGAACAGATATATGTATTTGAAGAAAAACATGTTAGCTGTTGGAGTTAACAAATAATGATTAAAAGCTATTCTTTTGCTTCTTATTATTTCTCCTATACCCCAAACTGATCTTCACAAATACAGGACTGTAAAGAACTTCATCTGCTGCTGGTTAGCAGAAGTGGATTTAAATCTACACCGACAGTTCATTTGACAATGACCTTGAGGGGCTTTGCTTCTTGAAGAAGAAAGCAGAAGCTTGCGGTAAACAAAGTTCACTTCTGACAGATGGATTGAATGACAGAAAGGTTGCGAGTGCCAGAATAGCCCTGGCAGAGGAGGAAATGTTCAGTGGAATCCAACAGGAGAGGAGGTGTGAACAGGTGCAGGGTTGCTGACGGAAGGGGAACCAGATGGAAGGAGCCAGAGCCAGTTTATTTAAAGGAAAAGGCAGAAAACACTGAAAGGCTGTGCGATCAGTGGCTAAAAGTGTGCATGGAAGAAGGTAAAAATTCACAAAGCAAAACTGCACAGTAGGATATCTAGCACTTAGCATAATGGTAGTAATTTGTGAGTTTCGTTTTAAAGTTGCTATTGAAATATGTTTCTCCCTTACTCTTGACAGCATAAAGAAGAGAGATTTATAACCTGTCCAAAAAAACCCCCCAAAACAATTAAACCACCACGAAAAACCTCAACTGTTACACTGCCTGTCCATTATTTCTAATACTTACGTGCAGACAATTACAATCAGGATAATATAAAAATTAAGCCAGAGCTAAACAAATGAATAAAAGGTGGATAAGGCTGGATTTTAAATTTTTTTACTCACCTGTTTATATCTAGCTCCTGTGACATGTGGGCAGATGCGCATGCCTTTCATTGGGATGTTTCTGTAACATGTCGAGCAAATCAACAACTGTCAAGTACAATGTAATGTTAGCACAGTATTTCTCATCTTTTTAGCTTTTGGTCATAAGTCTGTCAGTTTGCTGGAACGTGTAGTATCTTCCTGTAGGATGGGGTAGAAGTCTAGCTTACCCTAGATCAAATTCCCTGAAAATCAAATATTGTCTTTCAAATTGTCATCCTGAAGAATGCTTTGTTCTGTCAAATGGGTCTGCTTCTTCTCAAGCTGTTCTTGTGAGGCTTGGTCCTTTGGAGACAGGAAAAAAGCATTCCTCAACAACTTCTCAACTTCAGCAAGAGTTGAGGAGCATTATCAATTTCCTCATATCAGGCCTGTGGCAGCTTCAGCGCAGGTTGCGTGTCCATACCTAATGTGTGTGAAAAATGCAGGTGACTGTTGAGCAGTCACTCATAGTGCATCTGTGATCTACTGGATCATTCAGCTGTGCTGAGCTGATCCGGATCAGGTGTGAGCACACAGGCACTTTCCTTTTTAATTAGCTAGAGCATGCAATGCCATGTTTATGCTGACTTTATGCCAGCTGCAGGAAGGACAGATGATACCTGATTCAGCATAAAGCTTGCTGGTACAAAGTTAACGTACCAAAAACATTGGGTTTTTGAACAAATTTGAATTGGCAGAGTGAGTTCATAGCAGCTCAGGTCTCTGCATCATTTAGCTGCATCATTTTTTGATTCAATGGTAGGAGCCTGATGGTTGGATTTACTGTATTAACAAGCTGAGCCTTGGAGTACAGAGTCACAGTTATTTGAACCTGATCTAAGTCTATGCTGAAAAGGTGAATCCCTAGAGTGGTAATATATGGCTATGTCTGGCCACATATTGCCAGGCCCTTGATTCTGGTGATGCTGGAAGACAGGCACCTGTGTGGTCAGGCTGTTCAGGGAGTTAATCAGATTGAAAAAGAATTATTTCTTGAAGAATAAGTTGTGTGAGCACTAATTATGAGAGGATGGAAAGAAGGACCACACCTCTTATACTGGCATTGCCTGGCTTAAGTGTGTCTTGAAGCTGCATTGTAAGAGGCTGCGGGTGCCAAATTGAAGAATCATCATAAATCAAGCAAATTGCTCCTTTATTTTAAATCTAGGGGAAATATTTTATGTAAGTTTGTGTATACAAAATGCATACCTGTTAAAATCTTCAGTGTCAAGCAGTTATTTCAACAGACGTTTGTAAAAGGGGCTTGTGGAACAAAGAATACTCTAGAGAAACGTGTGCAGAATTGGAGTGCTGGGGCTGTGTACTAAGACTTCACAAAAACCACCTCTTCTTACGTTGCATCTTCCCATGCAGCTTCTACTCTGTATTTAATTGTGTGTTTCTACAGGGACTATCAGCCAAATAGTTCACAATCTGATGGTAATAGTCATGAGAGGATGGGTGTTTACTTACAATGTACATATCTTGCTGGCAAAGCTTATAAATGTGCCAGAAAAATCAGATTTTGATTCCAAGTCAGTATATTTGACCTAATATGAGATGTTAATTACTGTTAGAGACACTTTTTTCTACTATAACATCGAACGAGGGAAGCTAATGATAATATTTGGCTGTGACTTGGTATACAGGGAATGATCCAGATTGAAATTATTGAAGAACTGGTCGTTTTCTGTATATATCTTGACGGCATCATGCCAAAAGAGTAGAATCATGTTGTAGGCTAGGTGTTTGCTGTTATGCTGAATGTAAAGTAAGAAATCCAGTCCTTTCATTTTGCTAACTGACCTCACAGATAGAGGTAGAGATGGAATATATCATCAGTCACATATGTACTCAAGTTAACTATATTCAAGATTCTTTATTCCATAGCAACTTCCATAGGAGTAACACTCTGTGTCTATCTGTTCCTATGCTCCTACAGCTTTTTGTCTTTCTCATGCCCATTAATACTTCCAGTTAGTGGAAATACGTTTTAAGTACATTTCAAGTATGGCAAGCGCTAAAAAATAAGAGTAGGAATTTTTTTCACATGCAGCCATTAATATATAATTTCTCCTGACATCTCAGTAGGGCTTAAAGGGCAAAGTGGAAATTTTAGACTTAAGTGTTTCATTGTTTCTGTAGACGTCATTAATATATAAAGTGGAAATATATGTAAAAGTTATAAAGCAGCTCCTGGTATGGCTGCATTCTCAATAAAGAGAGATGGAAACAAAATTCAGTGGGAACAAGAAAGTTATATACACTGTTTTATGTTCCAGCAAAATTTAAATTCTCAGAGAAAAGCAGAAAATAGTATAATAAGTTGACATTATTTGAATTCTGGGAGTGGGGATGCAGGTGACAAGTTATCTGCATTTTGGGGAAATTAGTTTCAAGCTAATTTGTCAGCTAATTGTAGTTAGTTTCTTGACAAAGTTGGAAATGTGTATAGTGCTTAATATTTTCTTTTTTTATCCCCCAAAAGTGTTTCTTGTTTTTTGAGGTGTTTTTGTGAAATAGTAGTAACAGTCTGGGAGAGTTCTCTTTTCCAGCCTTTCATCTCAAGTAGAATAGATACATTTAGTTGGTTCATTAACATACTTTAAATGTATTTCTACTTTTGAGTTATTTCTGTAGGACCTTTTAACTTTCTAGATCCATATTTAAAGAGCTGGATCAATTTGAATGCTGAATTTTTTACCCCTTGACCTTTACATAACTTTTCTAATTGCTTGTAATGCTTCTCATGGTTCTCATTGCTTCTCATGGTTATAAGGAGAAAGCTCTGACATTTCATTATTTTAGGAAACTCTGTATTTCTCAACTAATATAAGAAACAAGATTTATGTTTTGTTTGTTTGGTTGGGTTTTTTTGAACCCCAGTTTTCATAAATAGGCCCATATGTATCCTGAGCAATGATGCAGTCCTTCAAATCCACCAATTAATTTAATAGTTGGGTTTCTTCAAAATTTGACCATGCAAATATAGATTTTACTGAAGCTCACCAAACACAGTGTGCTGGCTGGGGCAGTTTCCAGAAACTTGAGCTTTCTGCTGAGAAGACCTGGCAGCCGACTCCAGAATCAGCATCCAGTCAGCTCCCAGAAACTGACAAAAAGAGCAACTCAGTGGGTAATTCCCTCAATGGGATACAGGAAGGGCAATTTTTCAGCTCCTTGGAAAGGTTTAAAGAAATGACCTGATCATGATGCATTTAAAGATATTTCAACATAATTCTTGCAGAAGCATGCACACATATGTATTTTTTATTTATTTTTTGACATAAGAACATTCATTTCATGCCTTTCTTCTGCCTTGTATAAGCACCAAGAGCCATAAAATCCAGTCCAGTGTGGATTTACACAAGCACTGAAAAAAATCAAAACCTTTATTACAGAAATTCAGATGGCAAAAAAATCTATAGTGTTTAATAAGAGGAAACCACTAAACACTATCCAGCTATGTCCTCATTCAGAGCAACCATAGATATTAACAAGGTCCTATTAGATAAAAATTCGTAGGCCTTACAAAGGGAAGATAACCAAAACAGTCAGTGCTAAACAAAAGGTTGCTAGAAGCCTGATTTAAAGGAAAGGGAGAAATCTTGTGACCCTGAGCCTTCTTACTGAGTTGATCCAAATATGAGTAAAGCACACGCTCTAGAGTTCTGTTAATTTAGAAGGTCTGGAAAGTAATAATTTTGAATCATAGCTACATTTAAAACCTATTTACCTGCAGAATTACAGGTCTTACTGTGTTGCATTTTCTTACTTGAATGTTTGAAAATAGTTAGACTGGATAGCATATGATAAAACTCAGTAAACACATTCTCCATTATAAATAGCTGAATGTGATACTGCAGTGCTGTTAAATTGAAAGGCTGGTCTGAAAGGAGTTATAGAAGTTTTACATTAATAGAGAGAATTATTTAAGACTATTCCTGGGGAAAATGGCTTCCTGGTAAATTGTATTTCTTTTTCATGTTTGTAGATCAACTTGTGTGCTAACCTGAAAAATATAAAAAATGAACCCTTAGAATTTTGTGTATGACATACATACAAAGATGCATACAAAATACAGGGGGAAGAAGTTTGTGAAGTGGGATCTGTATGCCTTCTCTTATGACCTTTATTATTGTGGGTTTTGAATAGAGTGGTAATAGAGATAGCAAACATTTTTCTCATGTTTCTCCTTAGAGAATAGAGAAGGTATTGTGACATCTTGTTTCAGCTTTTATATTTTTTTTTCTTTTTATCATGAATGTCTGGTTTGTTTAGTTTGGTTCCTATAGCCTGAGAGAAGAGCAAGGATATACTGTGATTTTCCATTCCTCCCTTGACACTTGTAGGTGAAATAGTAAGATAAAATAGCCTGTGAGAAGGTGATTCAGAAAGCTGCTTGTAATGGACAATCTACTATACCTATATTGTGCAAAGCTTGCAAAGTAGACTGCATAAAACTTTGCTGAGCCTTGGTACCCAAAGTTATTTGGTCTTTAGGACTCCTAATACAAGTAGTCTTTCAAGTCCTACTTTCAAAAGTGTTTTAATTTATTTGAGTGCCTTCATGCCTGATTTTATTAAAGATACTGGGAACAAAATTCTTAGGTGACTCTTCAAAATTTTTCAGTTTGGTAGAGAAGCTTCTGCTATACATTTATACTCAAAAATACGGGGAGAAAGCTCTTTTCCTCTGCAAGAGCTGAGGGAGCCTTCAGCTGAGGTGATTTGTTGTGCAGTGGCTCACAGCGCTGGCCGACTTGGCTACATGTTATCTAGGAGAGCAGTCTGTGCTGGACCACTGAGGCATGTGGCAAAAGCATCAGTGTTAGGCTTGACTGGTCCTCCTGCTGCCCAAGCATGAGTGTGGGTGCAGAGTTCCAGGGCTGGTCATCATTTAGACAAGTCTTGTTAGTTCAGATAGCTCAAGCGTTTGGAACACTACATGCTAGCTGCTCCTCAATGATTTATGAAGTTCTGTTTAAAGCAAGTATATATGAAAGCTAAAATGCTTTATAGTTATATTTTTAACTACAATTAACATGAAATGAAGATGTCAGAAATAATGCTATGAGAACCTCTTGTGTATCACTGAACTGAGATAATTGCTCAAGTTATTTTAATTTGTCCAATTAAGTTCATAGTCCTTATTAATGGATCCATTAGCTTTTTAAAAAACGCCACATGTTGATCTCACACAAAAATCAAATAGTCAATATAGGAATCATGGTTCCTTCAAATCCTAGTTGCTTTGTCAGAAGATTTGCCAGAAGGCCTGCAGTCAGAGGCTTATTTCTACATTAATTCTACATTAAGAATCATCCTGAATTTTTTATTTTTGTATTTTTACTGTTACCAAACTGAAAAGACTCTTTCAGAAATACCTACTATTGAACTGTATAGTGAAATTCAAAGTTTTATCAATCTAAGTTCTGTTCTAGTAAAAAATAGATGAGCTCTTAGTTATGTTACTTTTATGTCACCAGTCTTCACATGCTTCCTTTTTCTTTACTGCAAAGTTCTTTGGCAGAGAGTGGACCTCTCTTGTAAATGGATTTGTGATCCAGTTTTTGTTTCTTAATGGTGGGAAAGGTGTTTTAGGTTTGGGGGTTATTTTGGTTTGGTTTTTTTTTGTTTTTTTTAAATTAAATTTGATGGCTCAAATTCAGTCAACATACTTTTATGTTAGCTTTGAGATCAAAGTGAATTTTCACTTCATGTGCAGCAAGGATTTTTTTAAAGTTTGCCAGTGATGGCAATTTTCTTCTTCCTGTGCTATAAGCCACTGTTCACAGTGCATTTTGTTTTGTCAAGAACACTGGAGAAGCATAACTTCCATGCACTGCAAACCAATATCCAATTCATTGAGATATGCAAACCAGTTAACTGAGTTAGCCATGGCTCTTGACAGCCACACTGCAGACTTAAAACAGGAGGGACTGAGGACTGTTTATTTCTGTCTACAGTCCACAGATTTTCTTAAATCAATTCTTTTGCAATTCAGGGCAATTGGAAATAGTGTCAAAGCTTCTAAAACTCCTCCAGTATTTGCTGGTTGTAGCAGGAAAGTTACCAGTAGATCCTGAAATCTCTTAGGCTGCCTTCTGCATGTTTTATACATTCTTCTCTTTTTTTCTCCTTATGTACGTTGGGGAGATTTTTGTTTGGAGGGCAGGGAGATTGAACTTAGAGAGCAGGGCAGGTGTCAGCTCAAGGTGTGGATGGAGGATTTACCAGTCCATTTAGACAGCTTTGGCTCCAGGGTATTTTCTCACTCCTGAGCAGTTTTAGGCACCTCAGATATTGCTCTGTGTAGCACTGGATGTGTTTTAATCCCTAAATTTTTTGTGTTCTTAGAAGCTACTCTCCTGTGTAAAAATTTCCTGTGTATTCCTGGTTTAACAATTGAGCTTTCACCCACTGTATAAACTCATCTTCAACCACCCCATACACACTTCAGCCATAGGGCCCTCACTACACATCCATGGTTTCTGAGCTCCTGCTAGTTTGCTCTCTACCGTAAGTGACACAGGTGAGTGGCTCTTCTGGATGGGTCCCCTAAACAAGACAGTGTTTCTGGTGGCAGTAGATTATTTATTTTGAACTTGCTGGCTAGCATGTGTTCATCAGGAGGGGCCCTAGTAATGAGGAATGGACCTTCACAGGCTTGCCTTGGTAGCTTGAGCTGTGCAGCTTGATACATGCTGAAGGTTAACCCCAGCAGAAGGCCAGCCAGCCAGCTGTGTGACAGATGACAGCACAGCACCCAACTGCACACAGCCATCTCACATGAGAGCTATTAAATAAAATACTGTTCTGCTGACACTTGCTTTTGCTGAAAGTGTCAGAGGAATGTGTGAGGTGCTGGTGGCTTTCTTTTGTTTTGTTTTTTTGAGCAGTCCAGTGCTTTTGACAACTGTCTGAAGGTAAAAAACATTTGTAAAATAAAGGGATTTGCACAGACTGGTTTCCGGCAAATATGGAAAAAATATTCTTAGTAATACTTTCCTTATTTGGAGCTTACACTGAAAAAATGATGGCAGCATCACTCCTTAGGATAGCCCCAGTGTGGTTACAAAGCAATTCTGAGAGTGATGTAATAAAGTGCCATTCAATATATGAAATTTCATTTTAAAATGTGCTTTGTTTCCTTAACACTCCAATATTCTTGCTATCTAAATGTATTTGCTGTCTTACCTCAGAAGAAACTGCCTGTGATTTCCAAGGGAGTTTTGCCTAAGGTAGGGCTTGAAACATCAGGACCAGGAATTAGTGTAATGTGACCCACCATTTGTATTGCTTTGGGGTAAATTTGAGAGAGAAGATTTAACATTGTGTGTGTCATGCTGAGATATTGCAATATCTCGGATGGGTTATTAGGCACCAATCCAAAGGTTAAGTGCAGCAACCACATGAGATGTGGCTTTATCCTTACATGATCTGTGCCCATGTTGTTTTGTAGTCCTCTGAAGTAGGTAATATCCCTAGAATAAAATATGTTTATAAGACTTTCTTGAAACTTATCCCTAACTATTAAACATCCTTTCAGTAGAAATATGTGTTCTTATGTCATTTGAAATCTAGACATCAATCCTTGTATGTGTGAACTCACTGACATTTTAAATGTGGATCCCAACGTGCACTAGATAAATATTCACGACCTTTGGGAAAGTTTAGATGTGAATTTGCAGTTCAGGTTCTTTTCTAATTTATATGCATATATCTTTTTGGGGTTTTATTTTCCATGCTGTTTTTGCTTGGCTTGCATTAAATAAAATGCTTCAATGGAGTGTGGTAGTCTAGCATTTGTTTTGCCTCAGGAATAGATTGCCCCATCTTGCATATCTGGTCAAGTAAATTGCTCTCTTGCCTGCATACTTCAATAATAGTGCTGGGCTTTAGACCTTCCTGTACAACCCCCCAGTGAGCAGAACCACCAGGGGCTGGGCCTGTGTGGTGCTAGCAGTCTTCTTTATTGTAATGGATGCATTCATCTCCTATTTACATAAATTAATAGTTAAAACTTGTTTGGTTGGTTAAGAAAACTCATTAAGCTTTCAGAGTAGCTGTATCACAAGCACTGTGGCAATTGCTCCCATTGACTTATCTCCTGCTGATTCACTGGGAACCAGTCCATCTCAGGGTCAGGTCCCTAAGATTCATTGCAGAGTTAAACAAATAGCGTTTAAAAGAAAATGCAAATAATATGTTCTGTGCAAAGTGGATGTTGGTGAGCTTCCTTATGAAAAAGAGGTTGTGTTTAAAATTTTTTAAAATAAAATTCTATTTTTGTCTGTGAGGCCATTTTTTTCTCAGGAAATAGATAATTTTTTTAATCCGTTTTCTACTAGTCACTGGAGAACGTTTGACATTGTAAGAGAAAGGTCAGTTTGTACAACCTGAAGTGGGAGGAGAATGTTTGCTTGGCTATATTTTTTGTTATTATTCGAATGTTCTGCTTTACCCTTTTAATTTATCCTCTTCAGTATATGATTTTTATTTTTCTTTATTTCCTATCTGTTTTTTTAATAGATTGGAGAAGGAGAGCATTCAGCAAAGCATTAGCAATGAAGCAAAGGCCCGAGCCCTTCAGGCCCAGCAAAGAGAGCAGGAGCTGACACAGAAGATGCAGCAAATGGAGGCCCAGCATGAGAAAACTGGTAGGTGGTAGGGAAAGATTAGAGCCTGGGCACTCACTCACAAGCCAGGCCCACGCCTTACTGTGAAATGACATCAGGAACACCTGTAACCTTTGGCTGGCCGAAGGGAGCAGATGCTAACTACACCGGAGATTCCGAATTACATATTAGTTAGCGTTTAAAAGAGAAAATGGAAAGTATTGCCCACTGTCTGTTGATTTCAGAGTGCTGCTCTCACATCTGCTGCACCATCTGGATTATGAGTTTATTTACCTGTGTTCAAGAAATGTAAAGCTGAGAGAGACCACAACAAAGTAGAAAAACAAAGGGCTTGTTTTTGGCTGGATTTTCAGGCACACATGTTATATAAAGAAAATAGCATCAGAAGCTCTGCGGGAAATGCTCTGAGCTTACAGTTAAAGTCTCCTGAATAGCATTGAACAGTTCCCACAGTACACACATTATAGCTACTCTAAAAGCTTAATGAGTTTGCTTCGGCATCCAAACTGGAGAAAAGCTTTAGCCATTAATCGGTTCTTAATTCACTGTCGCAGCTGGATGTAATTCACTGGCTCCAAATTGATATGTTCCTTTATTTAATCTTTGCAGCCTCAAACATTTTTAGCATTACCATGTGCCCCCCCCCACATCCTCAATCTAGAAGAAAGATGTTTAATCCCTTGCATACTTCAGGTTCTCATAATAAGAGACTTCATTGCATTGACTTAACCCATCAATAACGTCTAACTTTAATCTGGTAGTAAAATGGGTTTTCCAAACAAACAAAAAAGAGTTTTTTGTTATTATGAAGTACTATGCCAACAACATTAATAGAGATGTATATTATAATTTTTTTTTAAAGGAATTTTTAAGAGATGAAATCTGTAAACCATGAGCATGGAAAGGAGGAGGGGCTTCAGCTGTTATGGAATGATATACTCATGGTTTAACAAAATGCCATTTTTTACCCACCAGTCATGCAATATTTTTAGGAAAACTATGTAACGTGTATTAATCTTAAGCAATGTTAGGTAATACGTATGGTAGCAGGAATGTTTATATCTGCTATTCGATTTGCTGCCTTTTTTTTTTAGTATTATCACAGTACTAGAGGACCTTTCCATGTATTCAGGGAATGCAAACAGCTAGATTATGGCTGCTGTCTACACTGTAGGAGAAGAAAAGAAGCTCTTAGAATCATTCTTCCCTCCTTTAGCCAGCACATCTGCATATGACCATGTGTAATTTTGCACAAGAGAGATGTAATTTACCCTCCTGGTGCATAAATTGTCCCAGTATGCAAAAATGAAACAATGTTATGTCTGGGTTTGTTTTTATATACCCCTAGTAGGATTAAAAGCCGTTGAAAATTACAGCCGTTTATAATGTCTGTGAAGAAAACCTTGTTTGTTATGACCCTACACACATACAAGGAATTTGGGTAAGAGTGGTCATGCTTTCTCAAGATTTTAAAAGCAGAAATCAAGAAATATTGTTTTGCAGTATCTTCCTTTTGAAAGAATAAAGATTCCTGGATTCTCGGTCATGAGTTTAGGTGCAGCCCAAACTGATAGTAACTGAAAATTAATTTATAAAATTATTTCATTCCAACTGTGACTGGGCAGTAAGTCTAAATCTTATAATTTAAGAATAATAAATGACATTATTTATGGTAAGCCCAGGACCCAGTAAAGAAAATAACTGCTTTTTTAAGGAGATACTGAAATGAGTCTACAGTGTGAGCATTTGGGTTGCTGGTGTATCCTCTGCACCAGTTGAGCAAGCAAAAGTCTGCTAAAGCATGGCTTGCCAATTTTATTCCTCCTAGAAATGTCAATGAACTTCTAGCTAAACAGCAAGCCCACCAGATTAGATATCTAGTTTTCACAGTGATTCTTCTTTAACAAGACCAGATTCAGTGGCAGCATTGCTTTAACACTTTAGCTAATTCTGACATAGAGCCTTAATTTGGGAAGTGATGATGTCCAAGTAGCTGAAGTTTAAAAAACATTTCAAAACTAGAATGAAGTAGAAGAAAGAAATTAAGAATATATGAAATGGTTTCTATGTTATCTATAAGTTTATATAATTGTAAAGTAACTTTATAGTATTATAATTTTATGGC
Source organism: Origma solitaria (assembly GCA_013397895.1). Taxonomy (NCBI): domain Eukaryota; kingdom Metazoa; phylum Chordata; class Aves; order Passeriformes; family Acanthizidae; genus Origma; species Origma solitaria. The sequence continues at coordinate 4,813,360 of VZRL01004713.1, forward strand.
TTCTAGTAGAAGAACAGGATTCATTGCTGACCTCCCAGAATACATTCATAGCAACACTGATGGAAGAATGTTGTACGTTGGCAAAGAAGTTGGAAAAAAAGTCAGAAAAATACAGGTTAGTATATTTTTCTTAACCTATCCCTTTTATTACTAGGACATGCTTACTTTTTTTTTTTTTAATTTGTATTTTAGTATTTATTGCTATTCATTTTGTCCCAGGTATTACATATCAGATCAATATAATATATGCCCCTTAAGATTATATTTCTAGCTACTCAAATTTCTTGGACAATTCCAATGTAAAAACTGTATACTGTTTTCTTCCCTGTGTTCATATTCTTAATATGAAGAGTAGAAAATAATTTCAAAATCTACAAATCCGAATTTATCTGAAGTTATGTGAAAACTGCTAAAGATTTAATGTTGTCAAAACTGTTGTCGTTTTAATTATTTACTTGAAGCTCGTTTCACAATACTACACTACACACTGAATATTGTCTGTGAAATTGTCATCAAAATTGCTCGTTGTTGACGCTCTGATTCTGCTGCTGCTTCTTATCAATCAATAGCAGATCTAAATTCAGAGCTATTAAAAATTGAGGAAGAGAGCAAAACCTGGAAGTAATAATAATTTAAAGAAATACAACCTGTGGAGGTGTCTATTCTAAAGTTCTGTAGAACAGAACTTTCTTCTAAAGAAAATATGAATTTTTTAGTTCTGTAGCAGCAAATAATTTGATTCTGCATTTTTAAGTGTGAAAATAGTATCTGTTGAAACTTTTTGTAGGGTTCATATTTAAGTGGTAAACTGGACTTCAGTGGACAGTTGGCATTCTGTAGCTTCTGTAAATTACACACAAAGTGAATTTGGTAATTAAGGCTAGAATTCATCTCATGGCTGAGGGGAAGTAAGGAAAACACTTAGCAAAGATAAAATTGGTTTTCAAGATGGGATTCTTGTTCAGCTGCATAGATTTAATCATGCTCTTGAGGTATTGTAAGAGAGGCAACACTCAGCCAGGGAGAGAACTCACTCACCCCAGTATCCTCTTCCTAGGAATGGTCAAAGGGCAATGATTTAAGTAGATGACAGACATATATATATGTCTGTAATAAATAAAGATGCTTCCCACGGGTACTGCCTCCACTGCCCATCCTACTTTCCACTGAATATAAAGTGTTGACTAGCTGTTAAGTGGCTGAAGTTGGGAGATAAATCCTATCCAGAGTGTTTGGGTAAGAAATAAGAAACTTGAGGAGCTGTAAGCTATCTTCCTGTGCTAATGTTGCGATGGGTACTTGAGAGAGAAGCAAACGGAACTTTTCTTATGAAAAAGCGGAGCTTTTCTGCTAAAGTAATGCAAAATCTAAATAGATTCAAATCATATTATTATTCCAGCAATAAAAAAGCACACAGACTTTGTTGCTAGAGCTCACAGTCACAGACTAGTAACTGTAAAGGATGAAGGAAAGACAGAAAACATACTGTGAAAACACATTATTCTCTGAAAATAAATACTAGAGATTGCCAAGTGTTTCTCCACCTAGCAGCATTAGCTGACTATGTCAAGGACCTGAAAATGGGAAAAGGAGCCCTCTTGCATCTCAGGAAGTAGTATATTTTACACAAGAAACTGTAAGGAAGCATGCATGAAAATGGTTCTGAGAAGTGGTCCTAAAATAGCTTGAGCTTGCCTTCATTGGACTGGGAGCTGCTGCATTCAGTAACAAGGATGGAGAACATGGTAGAGACAAAAAAAGAAGGTAAAAATGAGAATAGAAAGGTGGAACTGGGGATACAGACTAATACAGATGGCTTCAGAAAATGATGTGATCAGGAGATCAGATGCAGAAAATCCTTTTAGCCAAGTTCTAAATGCATTATCAGCATGTATCTCTCAGTAGTACCTCTCCCAATGGCACTCTTCATGCTCATTGTCTCTGGATGTAGTGTGAAACCACAGTTCTAGGACAGAATACTGTAGTTTTGTTATCTGGAAAAAAGTAATAATTTGGGGAAGATTTTATAACCTATTTCTTATGTGCATTAATAAAAGCAGATCACAAAGCAGCAGTGTGCCCTATTTTCATGGAAAATATTTGCACTTTTTTTGCCATATTTTTGACTTTACCATAAACTGAGTTTTGGACCTGGATGTGTGTTTTCTTGCTGTACTTCTAGAATCTTTATACCTTTAGTTTCCGTGGGTTTAAGAAATAACTTTATGCTACCAATGCCATTATTTAATTGGTGGAACACTCAAGCTTTTTTAATAACAGATACAATAGTAAGTTTATTGAAATTTTCTTTGTTTTGATAGGAAGTACCCATTTGTAATAATAAGAGACATTTCAAATTTATCTGTGACGACTACATATTTGTACAATCTTAGTGGAATGTATCTGAATGGCACATATATTTTTATATTTAATTCAGGTTTTCTGAGAAACTAAACTGAAGTTTTTGTGTTTATATGTAAGCTGGAACCATTTTTTGAGCTAGTCCCTACACAGAAAGGCGTCAGAAAGACAATGTCAGACAAATTATAAACCCCTCAAGCTGTGCAGAAAGAAGATAGTGTCTGTGAAGGTTTTCATATGCATAGGCATGTTTAAAAATATAGTCCTTTGTTGATTTCTTCTCTGTTTCTCTCTTGTTTTGTTCTTCCTTTTTTTTTCCTCTGATTGTCACTGTCTGAGTTTCTAGGTTGTAGATTAATGCTTAACACTACCCACTGTGTATTTGTGATTTGCGTTTTGTAATTAAGGGGAACAATGGGAGTCCATTGGGTCTCGTTATATATAATGGTTGGTTTAATTTGTTTCACTTCTATCTTGTTAATTGTAAATTGATCATTAAGATTTGAATTCTAATCTGTCACCAGGGTTGTGAGTATTGAAGCTAGAGCAATGATCCTGGTTTTAATCACTGATGATGAGAAACAAATTTTATAATTTTGGTACATATTGCAGTTCATATATTTTAACACTGTATTTTATGGTGTTATAAATATTGTTAAATGACTTTTAGTGTAGCTTTACTGTTTGGACTATAATGTATAAATTATATTACTGGTTTGGCAACAGTAGGCATCCAACTGTGTGAGTTTAATTGAAGTAAAGAACACATACCCGGCTGAACTATTTTTCTGCGTGTTTGGTTGACTGCAGTCATTGCGCTCAATACCAGGAGTAAAATGTTTGTTAAAGGTAGCTGTATGAAGATAGGAAACAGTCTGTGTGAAGGTTCAGTCATTAAAATTATATGCAACAATAATACATCAGCAGAAAATATTTTAGAGCATGTATTTAATTTCTGTGTAAGTAAACAGTTGGTTCTAAGAGCAGAAAAAGACAGTGTTTAAAAAACACTGAAATACAAAAGCTAGTTCAGAGAGGTAAAGGCAGGATTGCCACCTTAGTGTTCAAAAATCCGCTCATCCTAAAAATGTCCTAAGATTGACTTTGAATTGTGACTATTTAAAATTTCCTAATTTTTTTGCCTTTAGTATTTAAGGATTTTGGAGGAACCTGTTTGGGTTTTTTCCCAAGACTCTTCCAGCAAAGATGGTAGATAAAACCTTAAACTGGTTTTTAAATAGAAGTTGGGGTAGTTAAATGGATCCAGAAGCATAGAGGGGTTTTTGTTGCTGTTGTTGCTCCTGCCCCCATTAATTATTTTTGATATAGTGACAAGTAAATGAGATTTGGCAAAATCTTTTATGCATCTAATTACGATCGTGCATGCATTTTACATTTTCATTTTCATGTGGTGGTGTAGCTTTGCTCTATGTAGTTTCAAAATAATGGTCATTTCATTTCATTTCATACAGGTCATTTGAGTGTATCAGATCACAGAAGCACACACAGATTCATGACTGCATGGCTTGTGGGGCCAGCCTGAGTCTGCAGAAGTGCACCTTCCTGCAGTGTTCAGCTCAGGTGGCAGCCCTCCAAATGTCTGCATGCTTCAGTTTCTACTGTGTCCACCACAGCTTATTGCTCAGGCTGTTGGACACAGAGTAGCTCTTGTGGAGCAACATCAGCACATCCATGCTGCGTCCTTCAGTTGTGCAGGATCCGTCAGACATACTGATCAGTGCATAGACTTTTCTAATTTGCCTCTGTCCCTGGCATTATGAGTGAACTATCTCTGAAGTTCAGGACTATGTGCTTTGACGCTTGCCCCCCGCCCTTTCCCTGCTGTGACACTTTGGGAGCAGAGTCATTCAGAAGCATTTACACCGGACTGGTCCTGCCTTTGGCTGGGTGGAATTGTTTCTCCTCTATAGATGTGTTTGTAGCATTCAGTACAGTTATCAGGCTTATTACAATTATGGTTGGTTTGGGGGTTTTTTAACACAATTTGTGAAGTTACTTAAATTACCACGTAGAATTAGCTGTCCTATCTTAAACTTTGGAAACTGAGATGGATGAAAGGTATGGTAAAAGATGCAGAGGGAATCTCTGACAAGTGATGATGGAAGACTCTTGGTGTGCAATATTGTGTTGGACTGGTGTTCTCTCTTTAATGCCGGCACACAGGAACCTTTTAACGTGAACCTTAGTAAGCATTCTGTCATTCATATGTGCTGTCCTTCAAAACTTCAGTGTCATTAAATATTTGAGGCTTGGTGATCAGACTCTTAGTTACATAGAAAGGGTATTGTGTAAATAATGTTGTAACTGGAATGAATTTTTTTTTTTTTGCTGAGTTCAGCTGTAATTACAAAAGATGTTTTAGGAGAAGACAACACTCATAACATGTTTCAAAGCATCAGGCATTTAGAGCTCTATTTTAGAGATTAGAGATTATGCTACTCCTATTTTCAGTGAATTCATTACTTACTTTTTTTTCATTAATTGTAATTTTCAGTAGCATTTTGGGTTAGGTTGATTTGCATTACTTGCTCTTTCCAGAAAGCTTTGGGCACCTTCAGATGTGATGGAGATGAGTAAGTCCTTGTACAACTTGGAGACTTTTATCACCTTGAAAGTTGCTTCTGCTGTTTCCATGAATGACACAGTCACATATAAATACAGAAAAAGAAGCAGGATCTCCCAGTTGGGAAACCCTACAAATGTGATAATTTACAGTATTCCTACATGGCAAATGCTGTTGCTGAATTTTGCTGGCAAAAATGGAGTGCAGAATTGAATTTAGTCCCTGTTATCACTTGGTTGGGCTTTGTTGCATCAGGTCTCTTTGAGCTGCTCTGCAGTGAACCCTTGCTTTTATCCACTGGTTGTCTGTCTTACAGTATCAGTATCAAGTACAGACTGCATTCACATTGTGTGATAACAGTTGGTCCAGCTGGCAATGCTTTGTTAATGCTGACATTTAAGTTACTAGTATTTCTGTAAAATGATCGCTGGAAAAATTCGGTTTCTGCTACCTTCCTGTAACATCCTACCCATTATTATGTACCCATCCCGGAAACTCCTATGCACTGAATTTTGATGTACAAATCTATCAGCACAATTCTGATACATTTGTCTGTGATCTTCCTTAATAGAGCTGTAACTCTCAATTTAAATTCAATTACATACAGTCTTGGGCCAAAGTTTCCCTTGCAAAATTCTTTTAGATTCACAGATGATACCATGCATTGTTCTCTATTTAAACATGAAAAGATCATGTTGTCATTTCTAGATTTGACTTGTCAATGTAACAACATGTTTTTGAAGGAGGAGTATTCCTTCCTCCCTGCACTTTGTTGTATTTTTCAGAATGTCAGTTGTTGTTGCATTCTGTAACAGCCAGGAAGGTAAAGTATCTTTCTGCTGTAATTGCAGCATATTTAAGTTTATGATTTAAAGATATATCTGAAGCTTTTTAACCTTGAGATCTGGAGTGGCAGATGCCATAAATCAAATTTGCTTGCTTTTGATTCTTACTTTCTGATGGTATAGCAGATTCTGACATGTTCTCATTAACCTTTTCCAAAGAGTTAAAATTGTACAAGTGCATAATGTATATTTTATCACAATTTAATCTGAGGTCTTTTCCTGATATTAAGAAACAGCTCATGCCTGTTTCTCCATGGGCTGATGGTTAGAGATGTAGCAAGTAACAGTCCCAGGTCATTCATGGATCTGGTGTCTCTGCTCACCCGTGAAGAATAAGAATTGCTTAGAAGTGACTAATATTCTTAAAGGCTGTGCTGACTTTTATGTAGATTAGTGTGTGCTTGTATGATTTGTCCCTTGTTTCTTAAAGTTTTGTTAATTTTCCTCTTAATGAGGCTGTGGGTTTTTGGTTGGGTTTCGGTATTTTTTGTGGGGGAGGGGTTTGTTGTTGATTTTTGGTTTTTTAATCTATGCAATGTTATCTTAGACATATGAGGTTAATAAAGTTTCTAAAACAGTACCACTATTGAGAGTTTAACCTGTAACATGGAGTAAAGGTTGAACAAGGTTTTAGCAGCTGTTTTTTTTAAACTAAATGTTAGCTTTTGCTAATAAAGAAGCTGAAATGTGCTTTCAAAATGTTAGCCAAATTCTTGGTTATTAAGTATGAATTTACATTTGTTGATCTTCTTTAACATCAACACATAATGCCAAATGGCATGCCTGTTTAAATCAGGCTGAAATTAGCATAGCCAACCTATGACTGAATGATTGCCAGTGGCATATTTACAAGATACCCACCAGTATCGTGTTCTTTTGTCTTAAGATTATCTGAAGCAGCGTTTTGTTTCTGTAAGTTCTAGTAATAGCTTGTTTATGCATTACACATAAATGTATGAAATTTTATAAATGCTGAAGCCACATATTGATGGCACACTGCAGGATGAAATCTGACAACATCTATCATCGCTTTGTTTTACTTCTGTAGATCTGAAGTCAACCAGCTTAGTCAGGAAAAAGAGTATCTTCATGGCAGATTGGAGAAGATGCAGAAACGGAATGATGAATTGGCCCAACAATGTATCCAGCATGGGACAATGCATGAGAGAATGAAGTCAAGGTAGGAGGTCCTGTTAATCTGTCAGTATGTGCTATGCTCAACTGTTCCAGTTGTGTTGTGTAAATATGAAAATGACACTAGGTTGTGTGCAAGTAATATTCTTTCCTAATGAAATGACCACTCCTTCCCCCTCCCCAACCATTCTGTCAAGTTGGGGGTTTTTTTACATCTTTTGCTTGTGCCATTTTGGATAAATAAAAGGAAAGCTTGAACAACATAGTCTTCCAAAGAATTTAAGCCTAGTACATATGTGTGTGGGCTGCTTCGGCTGTTCTCTGCTCTAACTTGTATGAATAGTCTTACCATATTAAAAAAAAAAGGGAGGGGGGAGCTGGGGAGGAAGGAGGGAGGAGGTTATTCAGTGATGTGAGTGTAGAATACAGATGTGGATTCCAGTATGCCATGTAATAGTTGTATTTTTGGGGTTTGCCGTCATTTAACTTGTATAAACAGACAAATTTTACTGAAAATCATAGTAACCAGAGAAATACTGATGGTTTCCAGCACCATTAGCCTTTCAGAGAAGCAGTGACTTCCTCAGGACGAGCTGGGAGCAGCTGCAGCAAGACTAGTATGAAATATTTCCACCATTATCAATTGACTGGTCTGGCCAGAGTATCCAGACTGATAATGGCTTGTGCTGTGATATGGATTAGTCATCCTCAAAGATCACTGTGGAGTCTTTTCCTTTTGGTTCCAGGAAGTTCATCTATGCTCTCTTGTTCTGTTTTCCACTCCACATTAAGTGTAACAGGCACTGGAAGGAGCTGTGGCGTGCTTGTGGAGGTAGAGGATGAAGTAAGGAGGCTGAGGCAACTCTGCAGATCCAGTCAGCCCAGCTACCTCTTGTCAGTAGTCAAAGGAAAAATGCAGTTTAATTTTATTTGTACTAGACAGTCCTTACTGGGAAAAATTCTGTTTGCTTTTTTTGATAACTGACCTCCTAAGAGGAACAGAGCTTGCATGTATTAAAGCAGCCAGTCCTGTATGCTCATTTCTTTAAAGTATCCATTTTTAATTTTTTTTTTGCTGCCATCTCTTTATTTCCATCTGTCTATATAAGCTTCTTTCTTGCAAGCACTTCATGTGTTCATTTCAGTCATCCAGAACCACTTCTTTCCTCTTCCTTTCAGATTTCTGTCTGTACCTCATCCTGTTCTTCTGTAACCTTGGATTGTCATCATCATTTATAGCTCAGAGAACAAAGAAATTCAAAATGCTGCAACTGTGTCCCTAATCTGTGTAACCACATAATCTTTCCATTTATCTTACCCCTCTTTTGATTTCTTTAGTTATGGTGGATTCTTACCATACGTAGGACTGAGGATTCGAGGTTACTTTCAGTAGAAAAAAAAAAAATTTCCCCCCCTTCTTCCTGTTCTTCTGTAGAATTATGAATATCTAGACTAGAATTTAAGACTGCTTTGTAAGTTTTTTGGATAACCTTTCCTCTATCAGAGGAAAGGTTATTTATTTACAAATAAAATAGATCTGCTGAAAAATGTTGCTCATTCTCCGCTGCAGCAGCAATGATTATACACTAGAAAAGACTGAAAGCATTAATCCAGAACACAAAAGTGGTTTGAAAGCAGAGTGGTCATGCTGCAGGCAATGCCTTACCTTCTGCTGCGGTTTTGCTTACAACAGAGAGAGAAAACAGGGCAGTAATAGCATTTGTCTTATTTAATATTTTAGGATACGTCAATATGGCAGAAGTTATCAGGTGTTTAAAACATGAACCGTATACTTTACCAGCATTTTAAGACGTGGCTTTTTTGACATATTCTTAATTGTCATCCTGCACTCTATTAATTTAAAATACAACTAAAAAATGACAAGACTGATATTCTAAACTACTTTAAAAATCAATGTAATCTAATTTTAATTTCTATGTGAAAACTGTAATAGATTTTCAGAATTAATTCCCAAATGCTATAAATTGGTTATGAAGTTTACAAATCTAGGTGAAGAAAAGCAGAAAGAATAACTACTACAACAAATAAATCTCCCAGTTCCTTATATTTATATTGAAGGATTTCCACTAAATAAAAATAGTAACTTTTCTCTTCTGATTTTGAAAATAGAAATCTGACTATACTATTTAGTAAAAGCAGGACAACAAAGAATAATTATGTATTTTGCCTCAGATTTTCATCCATCACTTAGATACTGATAATCATAGCAAAATACCATTAAAAAGGATTAATTCTTAACACATTTGTTTCTCCTTTGTATGCAACTACAAATAGCAGTGGTCTTTTTGCAGCACAGTCCCACAAAATGCATTCCTACATAATTTTCTAGCTGCTGTTATTCTGACTGTTTAGAAAATTTCTTGTATCAAAATGATTTTGGCTGAACTTGGGACCTAATATTTGCATTTGAATAATGAGGTATTGTTATATTTGTTTGAGAAGAAATCTCTGACAATACTTGTTTTTTCCAGGGACAATATGACAGGGCCTGATATAACTGTTTTGTGGAAGAAGCAAGATCTAATTGATCAGTCAGAATTTCTTTTGGAGCAAAAGTGTTTTGGTAATCATAATCATTGCATTCCTGAAAGTGAACAAGAGAAGTCTTTTACTGCCATTCCTAGTTCTGTATGAATACATGCTGCAAATGAATATAGTCCAAAATTAAATAAGCAAGTTTCTAAGAAAGAGACTACTTTAAGTTGTGGTCATTAAACAGGATATGGAATCAACCTTTTCAGTATAATGGAAATATCCAGCCCTTTCAGCGTGTTTTTACTCAGTGAAATATGGCATTAAAAGAAGTAGATGTCCATCTTAAATGATACAGCTGTCGCATGCTACTGAGGCAAATTTGAATCAAAAGATGTATAGTTCACAGGACTAAGGTGATGTGTTAAGAGTCCAGTGGAGCTGGTCATGGTGTGTGACTTCATGGATATGAATCTTGCAGAAATAAGTTCTTGTCTGTTATGTAGCAAAGAGCCCATTTATATAAATTTTCAATCTCAAAGCAAACTGTGTCAATTCTTCAAATTCCCATTCTGTAGATTTGTGTTCATAGCAGAAATTAATAGATAGCAGAAAGTACAAGATTTCTTATAAGGCAGCTGTAAAGGTAGAAACTAACCAAGAATAAAGAGAATATGAAGCAAAACTAAAAGGTTTCTGGTTTTGGGGGGTGTTTTTTCGTGTTCCACTCCAGATAATGTGCATAGATTCCAGGTGAAGGAAAATTCAGAACCAAATGAATTGGGTAACTGTATGCATAAAGTTGGTTCATTCTTTCCTTAATGTGTTTTCAAACTGAATTCTCAGGTGTGCATCTTCATCTCTGTAGTTAGACCACTTCTGTAAATGCAGATCTGCTTTCTCACAAGTTCTTTTCTCTTCCAATTTGAAAAGTAAGAAGAAAAAGACAAGAACTAGCCTAGATCTATTATTGTTTGAACACATTTATGAAAAAGTGTTATTTGCCCAAGCTGACATGGGTCAGGATTTCATCAGGCTATTTAAGCTTTCACTGAATTTAGTTGTAGTTACAAGGTTCAATTATGGCTTTACTTTTCTGCATCTATTCTTTTTGTAAAACAAGCATTTGATTGTAAGTCAGCTGTTTAGAGGATTGCTTCTGTGGACAGCCAGTGTCTGAAATGGGAAGCATTTAATTAAATAGAGCTTAGCTCTTTTCTGTGTACATTTCCTATTGAAAACCCAGGTGATATGTGGAAATACACAAACATGGAATAGTATCTTCAAGTGGGAGAACAAAATCCTAGACATTTTCTTTCCTTTTTTCAGGATGAGCCAGACATGCCTTTACTTTTTATCAATCAGTTTAAAAAAAAAGCGTTTGGGCAGTATTTTCTATGAAATCTAAGGCTCTTTTAAAATCTTCTTAATAAAATATAAATCTAGAAGCTTCTAATGAGTGTTTTTCCAAACATTTTTCCGAAGTTCAGCATATGGAATTTGGGGCTATGAATTTTCTCTCAGTTTTTGTGGTTAGAGTTGATAGTACTGTAATTTTTTCTGTAAGTGTGTGATTACTGTCCAATCTATATAACTTTGACATTTAATGTAAATTTGTATGGGGCTTTTTGTTGTGGTAGCTTTTTGGAGGTGATGTTAGATGTATTTCAACTGTATTTTTGCTAGCTAAAGTTAAAAAGAAGAGCCTACAGGACTGGCAGTTTGGGGCAGATGTGTGTCTATTCCTTAGGCATCAGTGGTTGTAAGTTAACTATAAAAATGTTACAACCATCTGTGTAACAAGACGGCAGAGATCTGCTCTCGCCTGTTACTATAAATAAGAAGGAGATTTGTTTGACTTCATAGACATTGGATTTATAAAGACTCTATGTGTCAAATTGTAACTACGTGCCATGTTGCTGAGATATGTCTGCAGCCAACTACCTGGGGTGTCTTCCCCTTCAGACATTCTAGTGTAGTGCAGCAACTGTGCAGAAATGTCTGTATAGCACAACATGTGACAAATTATATTTGTTTTCTACCTATGGCAAAATGTATGGTTCTTATGGATAAGCTTATCTGGAAGAGTAGCTAAAATGGATCTTTAAATGGACTACTCAAGGAGTGAAAATGTGATACTCAGTTTGACAAGGATTTTAAAAGCTTTTTTCCACCATTAATTTTTTTTGTTTGTTTTGTTACTAAGTGATAGTGTATGCAAGATCATGTATGCATGAGAGAACACACGTCTCTGAGAATGTAGACATATAGAGAGAGAATACAGCAGCATTTTTAAATAACTGATATGTAAAATCACAATAAACTAGTTTGCTGTCACTGTTGCTCCTCTGAATAGAGATTTTAGATTCCTTGGCAAATCTTCAGTAGAACAACTAATCAAAATTATTTCTTGATAACTGGAGCATTCAAGTTGCATTTGAAATTTTACATTTTCTGCCTAAAGCTCTGGTACATTTTTGTGTGTATGTGTGTTTGCAAGAAATAATGATGGATGGAAGAACTTAGGTTATGTCGTTACCTGAAAGACGTTTCTTTTTTTCCAGTCCAGTTCATTCTCGTTTGAATACATTGTCTTCCTTATTCTACTGATAGATTACTGTATTTTTTTAAAGTAACTGTGAGGCAATTATTCCTATATTTTTATTAGACCAATCATCTGTTTTGCAATGCATTTATAGAATAAAAATGTACTATATTGTGGATTTTTAGTTTAAAATGCATTCATCTTTAAATTGGAAATCAAGATAAACATACATAGTGTCCATAGAACCTTTGATATTAAAGATATAAGATATTCACATTGTCTCAATGTGTAAAGAGCAGTATGCTGCACTTTTTCCTGAGCGGCATTGCTCACGCTCACATATCTTTGGCTTGGTTTTGCTGTATCAGGATGGCTGTAGCAATTGAAGATACATAATTGTTTGTACAGCCCTTCATGCAAGGAGTTTGTAAAAAGCTCTTTGGTCACTCTGTCAGCACTGCAGTTCAGACAGATAAAACTCTCAACTCTGTCCAGAATTTGGGGTTATCACTATTACTTTATTTTTTTATTACTATTTAATAGACTCATATTTTAGGTTGAGAAATGTATACTCCAGAGAGCTTTTATGGGGAAATAAGGAATGGATAATGTGTATACACATAGACACATATATATGTTGCAAATCCTGTCAGACTCTGAAAGTGTATTTGGCTTCTGTTTAATGTCGGGGTGTTTGCACATAGTTCAAATTCTCTGGAATAGAAATGGGATGTTCAGAATCTCTCTCTCCCTCTTCCTCTGCAGTTCACCATTTGTCTATTTACTATATATATATATTAGCTATTCTTTCCCTTTCTCACTTTAAATAGATATCTGTATATAAATACATCTATTATTTATGCTTTTATATGCATAATATTCCCCTTTAAAGTAGTTAATAAGTTATAGAAGTTTATAAGACCCTGACACTGTCTTTAAAGATTCATTCCCCAACTACCTGAACAGTAGACAAAAAAAAAAACTTTCTCGTTTTTACAAAAATTGAGAAAGTATACAAAGAGTGAAATACAAGGTTTTCATAAAATTCTGCAAAATAGTGTGCAAATAAGTTCTCAGCCTTAAGAAGCAAATAAGAAGCAGAGGGGAATATCCTACCCAATTTCCGGAGAGATATTTGAGGAACTTAATAATGTTCTGTAAGATGTATTTTAGGTCACAGAGTACTGTGTTCATCTGTTTCCAAGTGTGTGTATCAAAAATATATGTACCTATATATTTAGTTTATATGCGTATATATTCCTTTGTAAAAAACATTAGGCCTCATTGTTCCAATTTGGACAAATGTTTCCATGGATCTTCTCATTGGGATCCTTCTTATTTTTGGTCTGAATTAAGTTCTTTTTGGCTTGTACCTACTTGTCTTTGAGCCAAAATTGGGACAAGTACTTCTTCAAAAGAGTCTGCACTAGTAATGCAAATAATTGTAGACAATGGATGTATCTATTCAGTCCTACTTCTGATGATAAGTAAAGCCTTCCTCCTTTGTTCTCCTTTTTGCAATAAGCTCTATATTACCTTCGTGCTCTGATGGTTGATCCTTTTTGAGTATGGGCAATCAAAACTGTCTTGGATCTTGGATGGGGACATTTGAATATATTTGTATATATGGAATTGATATATTTACTAGAAATTCCTTGAGTGATGTATTCTGCAGTCACATTTGCCTTTTTGACAGCTATGCTAAGAAGTACATCCAAGACCTCTTTCTCGCAAGTTAATTCAAGTTTTCAGCAGAGACTTTTGCTATGAATTGAGAATGCATTTAGTCCGTAGTGTAAGTTTCAGCCTGTGTCTGCTGTTTCAATCTTCTGAGTCATCTATTTCTTTATGTGCAGTATCCCAGACCTTCTCAAAGCTGATAACATCTCTTAAGTTTATCAGCCCACTCCTCCTTTTTTGTGCTGAGTCATAATTCAAAATATTCAAAAATCTGGTTAAATGCAAAGAAATTCTCTTAGAATTCTTCTTCTCTTTGAATTGTTCCCATTGTCTGTGCTCTTTGTTTTAGTCAGTTACTTGTCAACAGCTTAGTTAACCATTGCGGATGGGGCATGATATTTAATGTTTTGCTGAAGTTAATGTAGGTAAGATTTATTGCATTTCCGTTTTCAAAAAATGAGCTGTCAAAGAATTCGAAGTGACTCAATCTGCTTGATCTAGCTTACATTTCAGTTTCTTGAGTTCCATTTACCTCTTTATGCCCTTATGTATTCCGTTTATTTCTGAATTTGTTGTAGGCTTTTTTGTGCATTTGAGGTCATGTTAATGGATTGATAATTATCTGAATTACCTTCTTTAAGGATTAGTTAATGTTGCACTTCTTTTAATTGCATAAAAATACAGTCAATATGAGGAAGAAGGTGTAGTGGGGAATTCACAGTGTCTGTGTTCACTTTGCACATCAAGACTCCTAGCCACCACAATTCCATTGTTTTAGAAAGTGGAGGATAATATCCGGAAAAATGGTATCAGTCCATGTCTCAAATAAAAGCTAGGTGGGAAAATAGCCAGGTTTGCTTGTTCCTGTGTTGAACAGCTACCAACTCTCTGACTAACACACCCTCTGCTAAGAATCTGGTAATTGTCCACTTCAGAGAATATCTTCTACTCTACTGCTTTAATGTATTCTGCCTTCTCTAAAACAGAAAGGGGGATAGTTCATATTCACACCATCATGAACTGAGTCAAAGCCTACAGCTCACTAATAGTAAGCTTGTGTTCTTGTCTACCAGGAATGTAAAAAGCCCTGAAATATGTGTGATATAAAACAGCACAACATAAGGTTCCAGGCTGTTCTTGTTACTTTCTGTTGTCAGCACAGTTGTTGGTTTTCAAATTTAAATGTTAATTTAGCATTAACGAAGCATTCATGATTCCTCTAAAATGGAGGTGGATAAAGGTGATGTCTTTGACAGCTCAGCCCAGACTCTCCTTGATTCGACAAGATCTAGAAACTCTTGTCGCTATGCAGATCAGAGCACTGACACTGAAAAAGATGTGTGTAACTGAACAGAAGTGCGCACGTTGTTTTCCAGGGGAACCCCATTTTATTCTCTTACATTTGCTGCACACCTGCAACTGTTTTAGTTTTGGTTAAGGGTTGCTTCTGGTGGTCATACATTATGGTGTTAATCCACCAATTTATCCCGTCACCACCACCATATCTTCTTTGAAAGATTTTGCTTTCAGTACCTGGTAGTAGCACCTCTGATCCCAGGTAGTAGTTATGGACCAGTCTCCCTTACCACTTTCCCCAGCGATGTGAAATAAAAATCAGCAAGCTGGGTCAACATGCTCCTTCGCTGTCTTGTGGATAAAACCGTAATTGTTTAATGGCAAAAGAGAGCCCCAAAAAAGCATGTCAGCCTTGTTCATTCAAGTTAGCTTAAGTTACCTGCTCAAATGCACCCAGAACTACAGAATAAAGGTTTCTACTTTTCTAGAAGGGTAATAGCCTTTCCAATGAGGTATAAATCCTGGAGGGCAGCCCTAACAATCCGTGTTCTTCCTACAACATTTAACAATCTTTAGCAAGTCTTTTTTTTTTTTTTTTAGACCATCTAAAAAATTATATTGTTGAAGTCCCTGTTATACTCACTTTTTTTCTTTTTTCTATATCGTTTTCCATCTACATTTTTAAAGTTCATTTTCCTGTACTGTATTTCTGTGATATCCTTGTGTTGTATCAGAAAAATGATAAAAAACCAACCAAACAAAAAAACCTACCCAAGCCCTTTTCAAATAGCCACTATGATACTTCCACTATGCAGTAGTTCAGCAGCAAATATCCAGTTGGGATATTTGACAGTAATTGGGATCTTCCTATTGAGCCTTCACAATTAGAGTAAAATCTAACTATTAACCCATTTGGCAAATTACTTTAAGCAGTAGCAGATTTCCTTCTAGTTTTGATCTCTGTGTATTACTCTAAGATTTTCAGACAAAGGCTATTTAAAACCCTCCATTTCCATATAGTGGAGAACTGAAAATGAAGACAGATGATTAACATTTAAAGAGCTTTGCAAGTGTGTCATGAAAATTTACCAGCTCTGTAACAAAATCTATGCACCTGTCTGCTTTCAAGGTTATTTTAAGAGGAGGAGACACAAACTAATGATAATTTATGTTTTAATGTAATAAGTGACGGAGTTTTGCAAGGTTATTGGAAGACTGCTTTTTCCCAGTAACTTCAGGTTTTTGATTGCTTCTGCAGCATCCAATACTGTTTCTATGGAAGTTGATCTAACTGTGGATACTCTCATTTTTCATATATAAATCTAACCTGTTATTAAATCTCTTTAGCTTTTAGTTCTTAAATCTGTTTAGCCTTGATATGTCTTGTGTCAGTAGTTGCATGCCAATATTACACCTGGAGGTGGGAGCATTTTCCCATCATGCTTTTTGTTTTCCATCTTTCAAACCAGGAAGTACTTAGTTTATGCATTATGAGACTGGGGACCTATTTTTTTCTGGTGTTTCTGTCAGCTGAAACACAGCACTTTATTTTGCCTATTTCTTGTCAAACTTCCAGAGCTCCAGTCTTATTCATTGTCAGAGTGCCCTCTAAAAAAATTGTCTTCCTAGAAAAAATGTTAAAAAGTTTTTATTGAGCTTTGTGGCAGTGCAAATTGGTAGTAGTCAGTTAGTAACAGGCATTGGTTTAGTTTCTAGAAATGTGGTCTTAAATATGTTATCCTTCAGCTGTTAATGGCAAAAGTTGTAGTGAAATAGAGATTATGGAAGTGTCTGTAAGGAAGGATAATATGATAAGACCTACTTAGCATCTGTATTTCTGGGGTACTCAAGGCAGTGTTGTGTGTGCTTCTCAGAAGGGCTTCTCAGTTTGGTTCTGGAATAAAGTAGTGATCATGGAAAATATGAAAGAAATGGAAAAAGATAGTAAGATTGTTCTGTGTTTGTTTAATTTGTTTTGTGTGAACAGTAAAGTCAGGTATGGAGGGGAACAAAGGGGAAAGGAATTTTTTTAAAGGTCTTTTTAACCTCAGAATGCCAGCTTCCACCTTTAGTTATACATATGGAAATATATCCTTGTCCCAAATATACCTCATTACTTAGGACCTGATCCTGAATGATGTTTAGAATTTTGATTTGATTCAAGTCAATGTTGCTAAATAGTTTCAGGTCTCCAGTTTCAAAATGTTGTCTCAGTGGCACGGCTGAAATGACAGTAAACGTTCCTTGGCTTATGTAAAGCGGTGTAATTTTTTGAGTGCTGCACTAGCACTTCCCACACTACCAGGGATATAGCCTTAGTTTTAGTTAGCTATGTGACTTGCATGTAGTAAAAAAAAAACCTTACAGGTTTTTGGGGGTTTTCAGGTTGTTTTGTTTGGCTTTTTTCCCTGTTGCTTGGATCATTTGAGTGGCTGACCTTTTATATATATATTAAAAAACACGTGTGAGTGTGTGTATATATATATATATATATATATATATATACGCACACACAGAGTTTCAGAACTTTAAAAAAGTAATCTGTAAATTGATACTCAATGTAGACAATTGCACAGAATAAATGTTTGGAAACGTGTGACTTTAAAAGCACTTGGACTTTAACTTTTACCATTGTGAAGGCTGTTACAATCTTCTGTGCCTTGTCACACATGTGTTAGACGATGCAAATACTTGTGCTTCTCAAATAAGTTTTATGAGTAAAATGCACAAACAAGCAGAGCAGAGGCATATGTGTCCTTGGAAAAGGACTTTCACAGGCTGGGCTGAAATGGAGTTTCTTCATTGACTTTCTGTAATGTTAACCCATGTCAATAAAATCTACAGGAAATGTGTCCAGCATTTTGTCCTTTTAAAATTTCCATTTTTAATAGCAAGAAGACACTCCAGGCAGTGCATTTCTGAGGGATTATTACATTTTTCGGGTGGCTGAAGTCACTCACCCTTCAGCCTTGTGCCTCACTACACAGCCGAGGCGAGCAATAATCCCCAGCAAGGCACTGCCTGTCTTATCTTATTGCTTAATTATTATACCTATTTAATGGTGCTTAGAACATTGTCAGCTGTTGAGAAAAGGTAATTATCACTAGTCAAATGAAAAACACTTTTTTGGCTGCCTTACGGATACACATTTTACTGGTACCTTGATACATAATGAAGCCTGATAGCAAAACTTTTGCTTGTCTCTTCTTCAAGCCACAGCTGTTTCCCTGCTAAATTCATCCCATCTGTCTCCCCTTCCGTAAGGCTGTAGGCAGTATAGCATAAGTACAGAAGCAGTTCAGTGCTATTTTGGATAAACATAGCTGAAATTTGAATCTTTGCCATTTGCAATGCACACATTTTGTTTTACTGCTGTAAAGAGAGCTGTCAAAATAAAAACTACATGGATAATTTACTGAAATGCAGTCAAATAAAGGGATGATCAAAGGGAAAAAATGAAATTATAATATAGGGTCACTCTTATGTTCATGATTTATTCTGAACAATTTAATTGTTGACCTCTTGACATGACTGGGTGCTGAGAAATGGGCAGTGAATAACAAAAGTAGAAGCCACTGAATTAGAATAGGGCTTGAAGAAGTCCAAACTCCATGTCAAAAAGGGTAGTCATAGCAGGAAATTATTTGCGATGGTACCCTGTTGAACTATCTGACCAAGGTATAGTTCTTTGTTCATTTTGTAAGGAGTGCATAATTATGTGAGATAATACAGCTTGGAAATTAAATCCATCATTTCTGTACGTGACACTGTCTCTGGAAAGGAAAGGACACCATAACAATCACAATGGGGCAACTGTCATTACACCTCTTACTCTTTGCAGTTGTGATTGACATGGAAAAATATATATTAAAGCTGAGTACAGTCATCTTCATTGAGGTTGTTGTTCTTATATGGATTGATGGTCAGTTATCCAAAGATTGTGTTTGAAATTCCAGGTTTCCTGGAACAGAAGATCCAAGTGACAATAAGGTCTGTTTGACTTAAATAAACTGAGTACAGTGCAACCTACAATATCGAGAGTCTTTCAGGCAAAATGTTTTGAAAAGAATCCTGCATTCTCCTGAAGTGTTAGAAATCCTATGGTATCTCTAGTAGGAGAAGGGCTTTGACCACTGCTTTTTGGACATATTTTCCTTTCACTGTGTTGTTGTGTTCTATGTGGTCCATCTCAGACAAAAATTGTGACTGGTAAATGCTTCTAAGTCTGCTGTAGGAGAATCTTGGAAGCAGTTTCTGGGTTAACCCTGATGTGTGTTTGGGATAGTGCCATGTTCTGTGGAAGTTAGTTCCTGAAGGCTTGTGCTTCCAAATCTAAATTGCCGTGGGCAAAGGTGAACAAAGCCATGTTTGTCCTAACCTAGAAGATGCTCTTGTTGACAAAGAAAGAAGTATGTGATGAACTTAATGGTAGTGGATGATGAAATTATCTGAATATAAAATTGATCTGAATGTTGTGAGCATAAAGTTCCTTTGGGAAAAATGGCTTTGTGGCATTCACTAGCACTTAAATACTGATTTCAGTGTTCTGTATTGACATAGAGAAAGGGGAAAAAGGATGTTAAGTCACTAACTTCTGTATTTACAGAACTGTTTTTAAGCTATATCAAAAGAAACGAAGTCTTTTGCAATGTTACTAGGATAGGTACTGCTACATGAAAAGCTCACACAGTGGTTTTTATGTAAGTACATGTAAAATCAATTGTCTGTGGCAAGAATCAAGACAGCATTACTCCTCCATATTATCAGGAATGTAAGAATTTCTCTGTCTTTATAGACACTAAATTGAAATTTATTGAAATATTTCAAAATATTATTTTTAATTTTGTTCCATAATATGAACATAAGTAAGGATGTTATAATCTGTGAGACTGAATGTTGGTAGTTAGTCCTCCTGTCACTAATCCAGGAGCTGGTAACACACCTACTGCACCAGAACTAGTGCCCTCATGGATCAGTTTAAATGAAGAAGGGCTCCATTATTTTTTAATGACAGCCTAGCTCTCCATCATATGTAAAGGCACCTCACCCTCTGCTTCCCTCTGAGTTTGATAAAAAGTAGTTATATAGACTTCTCTGAGGTCACCAGGACATCCAGGTATTAGGTCTTAGAACAATTCCTTTTATTATAAATATAGTATGTTAATTCTTTACAGTCCTATTAATGTCTAAGCTGATATTTTTTAAATAATGCCTATAGCTTGGTCATCCAGTTTTGTATAACACACATCTGATGGAACATGTGCATTTACCAACATAGTCTTTCAAGAAACTTTTGCTGTTCTTTTCCCACTCTCCAAAAGGAGAGCTTTACTTTTGTGCTGTATCAGATATTGGAAATGGTCAGTTCCTGTTAGAATAATTTAGGGAGCTGCTGTAAGTTGAAGTGGGAAGCCTGTACCCTCATGTGTAACAATTTTGACAGATTCACTGCATTTTTTCCAAACATGACTTCAAAACTGCAAATAGGTGAAGAAAATTAGGATGTTACAAAGAGTTTTACCCTCTCAGAGGGTTGCATAGTTGAGATTTGGGGATGGAGACGTGAACAACATCAAGAGCAAAAGAAGTTATGGTAGTGACTGTCTTTGTAATGTGCAAAGTATTAAGAAAGTTGTCAATATTATGCTTTTGTCATATTTATGAAATTAAATTTTTGCATTCCAGAGTACTTTGCCATAAGTACGTGCATTCGTTAAAGATGTGATCAAAACCCCAAGATTATGTGAATTCCTGTTGATCCTTCATCTACAGTGTTGAGTCTTCTCCCACTGTTGGGACAGTTTATGGTGGTCTGCATCTAATAAGGGGACTTTTTTCAAACCTAGCACTTAAATACTTACTTGTTTTTTGTCTGACCATCATCATTTTACTTACATCCAGGATTATTTTTTCTGTCTGTGAATTTTTAGATCAGACAGAAGGCCTTGTATTTCCACTCATTCCTTCTGCAGGTCAGTGTAAGGACAAAAAGAAAAGAAAGAATGGGTTAGGGAGCTCACATAGTACCAGCAAAAAAACCCATTAAGTAACATGGAAGAAGATAAAAACTTCAAAGACAAAATATGAAAAATATTCTTACAGTGCTGTTTTGTATTATTTTCCCTTTACCATTTTATGTTTTTCTTATGTTTAAGGTAATTTTAGGTATTCCATCTGTACATGTGGAGGGAATATTTTTCTGGATAAAATGTTCTGAAAAATATCTTCTCAAAAAAGATATATGTTTGATGAAAACAGCAAACAAAAACCTCTGCTTGTTCAAAATTTTTCATGCAGTTTACTTGTTTGCTCAGTTATTTGGTGAATTATATGACCAGAGCTGAGAGCCATTACAATCTTTTCAGGATATTATTACTTTTCCTCTATCTTACTGTCTGTTCTCACATTCAACTGCCCCTCTTTTGGCAAATATTAGACTTAGTTTTTATTACTATTAATGTTGATATTGTGATTAGATATAATCTGCAAGCTCAACAATTTGAAAGTAATTTTTTTAATAGCATCATGGTATAAACTGACCAGTACATTCCATCTATATGGTACGTAGATGTTTTTCTTCTTTTAGCTTAGGTTGTCTCAAACAGACAAATTATATTATCTGTTAGAAGTGCTTGCAGGTCATCTATACAAAACTAAAATCCCTTTTATACAGCAGTAGTCAGCTTTGGGGTTTTGGGTTGGGTGTTTTGGTTTTGTTTTTCTTCTATTAACAGTGCATGGGAAAAGCTTACCTTTTATTATTGTGTTGAAATGCTTCCCTCTGAACTCTTCACTGAATTGTCTCTGGACCCAGCACACCCTGTTCCATTTAAGCCCCCCCAATGTACAGAAGCAGCCCTAAAGTTTTAAACAACAGGGACTATTTATGCAAAAATAGGGGTTAAATTAATTTTGGTAAAAACCCAAACTGATTAGCATCTTGATAGTTAAATTCATTAGCAGAGTCCCCCAGTTCCACTTCAGTTAAAGCAGTGTTGCAAGATAAATGAGTGATCCTTCCCATGCTACTTTCTTTCCTTTTAATAATCAGTGGAACTTTGGTTGCTGGAAACATCTGAATTCATTTGGTCCCATAAACACAACAGATAACTGTAGAGCAGAATTAAAAATTAGAATTACTTGAGATGTTAGTGTTGTTTGTGTGAAAATAGCATCCTAAAAATTCTGTTCCACTAAAATTTATTCTGTTCTATTTAGCTAATTTCTATTCATATTTTCAAATAGCACAGTTGGGGATTCTTTCCTTTGTAATCTTTTTGGGAAGGAATTTTTTTCTAATACTTCAGTGACTTTCTGCATCAGATTGCAGGGTAATGTTACAGTCAGTAATGTTTACATCAACAAATGTAAATTCAAATTAAATCTATTATTTAAATAGCATAATGGAAACACATGGTGCTTTGTAGTCATGTAATTAAAGAAGATCTGTGCCTCCAGGAGTTTATGATCTGAAGATCAAAACCATTTCCACATGCAACAGACCTCTTCTAAATTATCGGTCTACAATTTGGGGATTTTGTCTTGCGTCTACTTCAGCATAAATTTTACTCCTGAGCAGAGATTTCAACCAGGCCAGTGCAGAACTGTCTGATGTGCAATAGCTAAGTTTTGTACTTGACACTTTGTGTAGGGGTAATTTCCTCTCTAGCACAGAAAAGCTTGGTGTTTTGATGTCAAGATTTATACCTCCTTTATTTAACGACAGCACTGCAAACTAAATGCCATGAATTATACTAGTTTAGTTTCCGGGGGGAAACTCAGTTTCTTATATTTAACAAGGAATCTGACTAGCCATGCTTTTTTTTTTTTTTTTNAATTTTGTGCAAAATTGCATTTGAGTTAAATTATTCACTCATCCTGGGGCAATAGCCTGTATTCACTTTCCAGCTGAGCCAGCTAAAAATATGGGAAACAGACCAGCCTAGTATTCCATTGTTACCTTATATAATATGGTGTTTTGGAAATGATGATGAAGGCAACCTGGATATTTCATGGATGAATTAGTAGATTCATAAACCGAAAGCTTTGCTTGCTATTTGTAATGGGTTTTTTTTTCCTTCCTTTCAAAACTGTGCTCACAAATCAGAGGTGTTGCTTTTATTTAAAAAGAAAAGAGGAAGACAAAGAAAAGAAAAAAAAAATCAAGCCTCTCTTTTCCTTTGAAGAAATCTTTGCCTGAATTGCTGGCTGAGTTCCCTCAAAAGGCCTGGACTCCTTCAAAACTTGGAACCAAGTTCAGACCCCAGCTAGGTAAGGTAGAGTACTTTGTTCAGTTTACTTAGTTTTCTCTCCACAATATGCTAGAAGAGTCTGGTTGTAAGCACATAGGTTCTTATTGTCAAGTGTGATGGTGTGGGATTTCTTCCAATTATCATCCTAATTAGAACCCTGAATTAAAAAGAATTTCTCATTTCTTTTGGGTGTGGGGAGCTAAATGAAACTCTGAACCTTGTGACTCATAGGTAACTACAAACCTTTAAGCCACTTCGTTGCTGTAATGACTTAACTGCAAAATAATTTTGCAGCCTTAAGAGGCAACTTTTGCCTTTAACCTCCTTGTCTGAGGATTTTCGCTAAACTGAGGTTAGCTTGGACAGTGCCTCCTGTGTTCACAGATTTTCTTCTGTGTTGCAGTGCTTTTTTCTCAAAACTGTTGCTTAGGATTGCACAGCTTGGAGGTGCTGCTGTGTTTGGTTTTACTCAGTTATTTAAATCCATTAAACATGAGTTCTGGTCATTTCCCGATCCTACGAATGCATTGTGCTGTGGCAGCTAACAGAGACTTCTCAGCACTTTGTTGGGAACTATGGCCATTTTTCTCCAAGCATTGTGTTCCACTACCCATGCTGCACAGATCCTGACATTTCTGGATTCAAGGCATCTCTGTGCTGTGTGGATTTAATACTGTACTGGTCCTTTCTAACATCTTCTGGGATAAAGCTGTGAAATTACTGCATGTCATGAGTGATAGGCCTTAATGAATGGTGGCATTTTTCTTCCAAACCTATCTGAGCAAAGTTTTGTACCTCAGGCACAGCTCTATGTCGATCAGAGTAAACTGAAAGGTTTCCCCGCAATGAGCAATGGCCAAGTCCTACCTTGTGCGTAATTACAACTGGATTTCCTTTGTACTGTATTTTTTTTTAACCTAGCTGTAGCTTTCTGAGCCTTTGGGTCATATGGTGTGTGGCTTCACACAAATGTTTGCTACATGACAGGCTAACTTAGCAAACAAAGACTTGTTTTCCTCTTCTTCCTACTCAGTGCCTTTGTCTTGTGCTGACATATTGGATTCTGTGCTGTACAAAAGGAAGCCCTAGATGACAACTAGTGTAGCATTGTGCCTGGGACCTGTGGTTTTGGATCTATACTCAGAGGAAGGACTTGTGCTTAAAAATATTCAGTATTTGGCAATACCAAAAACCAAGTTTCTTTTGTAACGGTTGAATCAGTGGTAATCTCACAGTTCTAATACAACACTGAAAAAAATATTAAAAATCCTTTATCAGTTGGGGTACCTGAATTTCAAGGTGCTTTGGGTGGAAAAATAACCAAGAAGAGTAAGATTTCCTAAGAGGGTGTAGCATTGGTAGTCTTAAACAAACAACCCAACCCCAAAAATACAGCAAAACAACAACCCCAAACTACAGAGGTTCTGTGAAAAGAGACAATCATTCTGACATCAGATGGTTAAATTACAGAGTCTGATGTGGAAAACTGTCCCAGATTTCAACATTCCTTTCAGCTGACATTAGAAAACAAGGTAGACTTAGCATGAGAAATAGTGTCTTTATATGAAGAGATTGCTCTTGTTAGGCCCATATGTGAACCATATATCCAGATTCGCTCTACATCCGCTCACTTGTCTCCCTGTCAGCATCTGAAGAGAGATCCCCAAATGTTCAAATGTACCTTTCAGATCAGAGTTTAATTTTAGAAGACTATCTTGGCCTATTAATTTTGATTATAACAATGCTGTGGTGGCAGAGACATCAGATGGCAAGTAAAATTTCAGAAATCAAAATGCTACAAAGCTGTAGAAATAAATGCAAGTGTAATTTGCAGTAATAGGTCACAGTAATTGTATATGGCAAAATATATGTCATTATTGAATAAGTAATAATTCATCAGGGCATGTATTGTTCATGTGCACTTGATGTGTTACAAACTGCAACGTGGAGGCTGAATACTTTCAGGATCTGTGTGTGTCAGATGAGGAAGGCAAAGTTTAAGAGCCAAAAAAGTGGTTCCAGAGCTGACATTTGTAGAAGTTTGCAACCTAAGTGCTGCAGGGCATCTTGGACATTTTTGTAATTTATTTGTTTTCTCATATTCAATGAGCTAAATTAATAAAAATTAGAGTAGTACCATGAAACTTGTCAAAATGTTAATTGAAGTCTTTCAGATACCTGATTGATTACTTCTTTTCCCTTTAAGGTATATTTTTTTATTTTATTCTTAAAATTAACTACATTAACTCACCATCCAGATCTAGAAATGGTATTAAAACAGGAGGCACAAAATTAAAAATGGCAGTATGAAGCAATGTAATTTTTCAATGTAGTGGTTCTATGTTTGCTGTTTTGATAATGATCTAAGGGTGTTCATGTAGTTATGAGGGAAGAAATTAATTCCTTTGCTAATATCTTCACTTCCCCATGTAGTCCTTTTCAAATTGAAGGGGTTTTTCTTTCAATTCCCTGTTGCTCTTTGTCTCAAGAGAGGAGAAGTATTCTGTTATTTCTACAAATCACTGTAGAAATTCTGTTGCTCCTACAACTTACACATGAAGTTTGTTTCCCAATAAAACTGGGTAAATTGATTTAAAATTATTATATCAATCATTTCAGGTACATCTAGAACATGAATACAGGAAGCTTTAAACCTATAATAAAAACTGTCATTTCTTTATAAACTTTAAAAAACCTCACTCTACCCCCCACCTTCCAAAAGCTCCACCCAAACAAACCCAAAAAGATCTGATCAATATATGATAGCAGAGTCTGCATCAGACCCAATCTGTTTCTTACGTGTTTCAGCTGCAATCCAGTGAACTTATTGGCACTTTCTATCGAAAATCATTACTGGTGGCCATGTGTAAGCAGCACTTCAGTTACACTCTGCGGTCAAGGGAGAAGCTTTTGACATCCGCTGCACCTTCATAATTTTCCATTGTTTGTCAAGAGAATAAACTTTTTTTTTTAGCCTGCAAGCAATAAGTGTGCACCCTTTTCTTTATTTCTACAGTAGTCAGTTTCAGCAGATCTTGATGAAGACTTCACACATGCTTTCTTTTATTCACCTGTTCTTGGACAAGTCATAGCACATACACAAAGTTCATTTGCTCTCTCATATCTAAATCTAGAACCATAATTTTTGCCTGAAGAGTAAATTGAAATTCTGATGTGCTTAATCAAATGCATGTTTCACATGTGCAAAGGACTTCTGTGGGCCAGGCCTTCTATTTCTGAAATTCTGCTTCTGATGTTTGTATGGACTTACTGAAAGGAGAGCAGTACTGGATGGTGCTGGTGAGGAATGGGGTGGGATGCTCATTGGGATGGGGCGAGGGAATCTGTGTGACAGTTCTCTAAGCACACCTTCTTCTGGAACTTCAGCCACAGCTGATGTGTGGAGACGTACCAGATGTGGTCACAGACAGTTGGTTTTGAGCTGATCAGTTCAGGAGACATCCTGCTGGGTGGATTATTGCTTTGCAAAGCAACACAATGGATAAAGTAGGCATTTTTCAACCATAAGTGCTACTGAGTTATTAAGAATCTTTCAGGAAAATGCAAAGACAGACACACACACACACGCCCCTCTTCTAGGAAAATAAAGGAAGTGAGTATGCGCAGATAATTAGAAATCATTTTCTCTCACATCTCCTAGAGTCCTCTAGCACTGGAGTAAGTGGGCCAAGCCTGGGCATTAATACCTGAAATGAAAATTGCTTAATGATGAGAAATTATGTGAAACATAAAGAGTCTGAAAGAGAATAATTCAAGAGGTTGTGGAGGGGTTTTGTTGATTTTATTATATATATTTTGGCATCATTTCATAGTTTGTAAGTTTCGACTATTATGCATAGAACTAACTGAAGTCTTAATCTGTAGTTATTTATAAATATTTCTTGTTACTGTAAATACCCTCTATATAGTTCTTTATTATAGCTGGTAAATCAAGCCCAATCAGATTTGAACTGAGCTAAATTACTACATCATTGAATACATTGCCACATTTTACATTTTGAAATACAAGTGTGTTTTGAACTTCTGTCATCTTTTTCTTAAGAAAAAGAGGGGAAGAATGTAATTATTGGAGGAGAAAGTGTCTTCTTAAATTTGGTTTTGTATGAAACTATTCAAAGCAATGTTGATGACATTTTAAATAGCCTTGAGACAGAGAGTACTGGGGGAGAGGAAAGCACTAGCCATAAACAAACAGCTTGGAAACCTAGTATTACGTCGTCAGAAATTCTGGTTTCAACCAAGCCTTCAACACTGGTCGGCTTTTTCTCTGAGGATAGGACACAGTCTCCTCATCGTTTGTGTAGGAGCTCTAACTCCTAAATAGCTGAGGGGAAAAACAATTTGTGCACTACATAGTTGAACACAAGCTATTCCCATATTGTAGGGAAAACTGTTTTTGTGAAGGCAAAGGAACGTTTTGTGCACATTGCAATGGAGATTTGGTGCAGGGAGACTGTTTGGGGCAAATACATGTCTAGTTTCTCTTCTTCTGGAAGATTGCTAGAACAGACACATGTGCTTCATGTTCCTTATGCTCCATGCTGCTTCTCTCTGCAGAGATAATCACACAAACAATACATGTGAGCATTTGAGGTAGAAATGTTATCTTTTATCTCTTTGATGTCTTACTTTAATGATGCAGGAAAAGTTCGAGAGAACAGTGTTTCTGAACAAAAGGTGCTGCAAATTGTCAGCAGACAGAATTGCAATATTTTGCAGTCTGTCCTTATGTATTTCCATCTCTGCCTGTCCTTCATTGACTGAGATGGTTATTCATCACAGAGTGGTCAATGGGAGTTTAATAGGGACATTTATTTATAATTTCTAGGTTCTAGTTTTTTGGGGTTTTTTATTATTTCATTTCAGGCTCCAAA
This sequence comes from Origma solitaria, assembly GCA_013397895.1. Taxonomy (NCBI): domain Eukaryota; kingdom Metazoa; phylum Chordata; class Aves; order Passeriformes; family Acanthizidae; genus Origma; species Origma solitaria. The sequence continues at coordinate 4,841,445 of VZRL01004713.1, forward strand.
GTGTTTATTTTCTTTTCTGTCATAGTCCATTATGTCATAAATGGATAAATGATAATTCATCACAAACAAAATTATTTTTGCAGCCTGTCTTCCTGGCGTCTGGATTCTAAAGAGACAACCTTGATGCCTGCATGCCAGTGCAACCAGGATTTTTACAGTGTCAATAATCTTTGCTCATCACACCAAAAAAATCAGTGTGTCAGTGTATTCCTGCAGAGTCATTAGCATACAGACTCACTCTGCTTGCTTAACAAAGCATGGTTTGGTGTATTATAGTTTCCTAGTCTGCTTGTCTGATTCACCTCTGACAAAAGCAGAGAGCGAATTCAGTCCCTTCTTCAGTGGCACACTAATGTGGGAAATAAATCTTCGGGCATAAGGTCTGAATGGCAGTCATTTAAATAATTCAAATGCAGTGATCATTTTGCCCATGTGCCTTTCATTTCTTTGTTTTGTTTCTCAGTATTTCCCAAATCACCGAGAGACAAATGATCTTTTGTGACAATCTCTATTTTTTAAATATCTAGAACTAAATAATCCCCGTCCTCTTTAAATGCAGTTTAATTGGTTACATGTAAAATAATTATTTGCTCTCTCTTTTGTGGTGTGGAGGGGGGAGTTGGAGGGGAGAAGTAACATACAAGCAGATGTGCTGCTAGATCTACAGGCTTCTGCCAACCATATGGCATCTTAAAGAAAGATGGTTGGAGCGTCTGGATTAGCAAAGAGTCGGGATGGAAAGCCATGTGTCGTGTTGGTACAGGCAGTTGTTTTAGCTCTCTGTAAAAGGCTTCAGGAGATTGTGTAATGGAACAAATGGTACTGCAAGCCTAGTAACAGCCTTACCGCTGCTGGAGAGGCAATTGGCCCCCAGGCGAGTACTGCTTCATCCTTGCTTGTTGGTTTTTTGTGAAGGATTTTTAGATCGTTATTTTGTGTTCTTCTTTTAACATACAGGAAGCTTGGGAGATGTAATTCTGAACTTTATACTTGAAAGAGAGCTATTACGTAGTTAGGATTTTTTCACACTCTCATTTTTTATAATGAAAACCTACAGTTTCCTTCCCTTTGAAATGCAAAGCTCCTGCCCCTCTGCAAATTTCCTGCATCCTTTGTGGACACTTTGAGACATCAGTTCACTGAATTTGTAGCTGATGCCCAGATTTTGGGGGAAAACTGCCCTCTCTAGGATTTACTTAGTTAAAAAGGTTGGGGCTATTGTGCTTGTGGCTATAACATACCAACTTGGCATTTGTGTTGTGTTTGACAAGTTGCTCTTTATGCAAATAAGGGGCCTGCTTCTGTTAAAGGCAAAATTCCTTTTGTTTTTAGCAACACAGGATTGGGCATTTTGTGGGGTTTTATGTGCTTTACAGGAGTCTGTAGTTCACATTACAGCTCATAGGAGTTATTCTGGATCACGATGAAAGCTATTGTATCCAGATCTGTAACAGAAATAGGTTTTTGTCATTTCTCTACTGTCACACAATAGAACTCTAAATTCCTCTATATGTCTCAATGAAATCAGGCCTCTTAGTAGACCTGTAAATGCAGTTTTCTCTCCTTGATAACATTTGTTTCAAAGAAAATTAAACCCTGATGTTGCAGTACAGAAGTTCAATAATTAGGATTATTTTATTTGAAGACATTTTAAGTACATCATGATCCCAATATCATAATTTTTATGTAAGGAGATAACATGAGGGACACCCAGACATTCATTTGTAGGTAAATACTTGCTGAGCAGGTAATGTTATGGTTTCAGAGACATTAGAAACAAACCATTAACTACAGAAGCATCTTCCCTACTGAGAATCTTTGCTGAAAAATACACTATCTTAAACTGAGACAAATGCTGCTCTAATATAGCCTAGATTCACAATGAAGTTTAAAGTAAAATTACAATTACCACTCTTTTTTCTATTTAATTTTTTTACATACTCTCCAGAAGGCTCCTTATCAGGAGCTTAGGAAACAGCAGTACTCAGCTTAATCTGCAGTTCAGTTACAGCAGTGCACGCTTTTTCCTGAGCTGCCTGCGTGCCCCCCTGCTCAAGCCTGCATATGTTGCTCAACACTGATCAAAAGTAGCCTCCCTCGGGAGGGAGGCTTGGGTTCATTTTGTCGGCCTGTTCATTACCTCGCCTCAGCCAAGGCTGAGCCAGGTGTGAGGTGGACAGTTGTCCACCAGGAGTGGTGCCAAGACCACCAGCATCTCTCTGGAAGGCTCTCACGATGGCTGCTGAGGAGGAGCAGTCGGACTAGTGAGCCCCAGCGGGAACCTTGGGCTCTCTTGGGGCACCTGCTGAGCTTTTCCTGCCTTTCAAAAACCCAGGCTGCTTTCTGCCCTGTGTTCGTGTGTGAGCTCACCAACATCATGGTGTGCATTAGCAAAAGTGTCCGTTTCATTCAGAAATGTGCATTTCGCTGGGTAGATTTCTCTTATAAGGAATTCTGAGTAGTGATGTATTTGTGCTGCAGCAACAGTATCAGAGGTTACCACACCTACAGAGACAGTAATTGACGGATAGTAGGTGGATCTCTTGTTCTCGTTTTGCATACGTATTTGTCTTCCCTAAACCTGCTTAAAAGAACAATCTCCACGGTTGTATTTTTGAACAAAGAAACACAGCTTTGTTTTCTTAGTTTACTAGTAGTGGTTTAAGGCACTTCATTTTCATTTATGTGAGAATGTTCAGTTTCCCAAAGCTTATCGAGACTTCTGAGCTTTCTTATTTAAATGTTTGTTTCATAAAAGTTACCATTGCTTACCACTGAAAGATGAGAACATGGAGAAGTAGTATGAGAAAAGCATAGTACAAGAAGTAGAATGAGAAAAGCAAAACTAAGTAAGACCTTTTGATGTAATCCAAGGGGAAAAGTATTCTTCTCTTACAGTTACACTGAAGATGTGTCAAGAAAGCTATTAACATTTATTTCGACTTGTAGCAAAGAAAAAGCTGATAGTTTTGCTAGAATTTTTTATTATAATTAAAATGTGGTGGCAACTGAAGAGTCTGTGTGTGCACATGCACAGCTGTGGACAGAAGGAATCCTCCTGCTGGAAGGTGCTGGTAGTCTTACCAAGTTGGGATGTCTGTGCAGGGTTCAGTGACCGCTGACTGATGTGCTGAACTGTGACATGGGAGAGCCGGGCTGGAGCCACCTTTGTGCTCGTTTTTGTGTGGTATTGCTGACAGCCCTGTGCTGCTATTGCAGGGACGCTAGAGCTGCTATTTTCATCCACAAGCTAAGCTGCTGTCACCAGAAAGGCATAATTGACCCTTTGCACTGGCTGTGATCTGGGTGTGCTGATACTCATCTCCAAACTGGTTGCAGTCATATTCCTTATTGTGGAGGGGTTAATGCTTTTGCTGAAGATAACTGTAATGATATTTGCCTCTAATACAGCAATAAAATTTCTCTATTTCATAGCAATGATTAAGTTCGCCTTGCAGTGAATTTAGAGCACAGTTGGACTAATGCACATATACGTTATGAAATAGCCACTCTCTTACTGAGAGTGTAATATTGTCTATAATGAACTAATACATTTTTAAGCTGTATTTTCTGTGAAATGCTTCCCTTCAGTGTTGCTAAGCAATTGCAGGTTTCACTAAGTTCACATGCAGTTTCACTGTTTATGATATAGTCCAAAACAAAACACCAAGTGGACTTTCTATTCAGAAGAGCTGAGCTCCATGAAGGTGAGCTGGAAATACTACTCAGATCCTCCAGCTTTTGTCATTTTTCTAAAAATCCTGTGGTTTGTCAGGATGATGAAACTGCTTTCCCCTCAGCCCTTCTCAATGTGAAATTATCATTTTCCCTACGTTTACTCTTCCGTGTTACACCCCCCATGGTGTTTCCTCAATGCTGTGACTCCCTTCTGTGTCACCCACAACTAATTTTTGGTTGTACTGAGGAATGTGGGGCGATTGGGGCTGGTCCCAAGTGGATACAGCCCTGGTCCAAAGTGCTGTGTTGTGTGCCAGGAGCATCTCCCACTGAGGTAGGAGCATGCTTGCTTGGCCAGCCAGTGCAAACAGAGGCTGAAGCCTCCTCGGGTCCCTTGGGTGTATCTGTGCGTATCTGAGCACAGATCTTTCTTACCTGTCACGCACATCCTAGGCTCCTCTGCCCACCTTGACCTCCTTCCCAGCCATTTCTCTAGATCCTTACTCCGTATGTGCCTCTATTCTCCTTTTTGTTTGCTAGGAAGAGTGAGTTTGGAAATTAGAGCTGTAGTAGAACAGGAGTAAGCTGAGCTTGGGCTAAGTTCACAAATGAAAGCGATCTGCTCTGTGTGGATGGAGAGAGCAACAGGCCCTTGTATGTAAGACATCTATCTGAATATGCTGCACAGAAAAATTGTCTATCACCAATATAAAGTCATATTCCTCCTTCTCTGTGTCACAAGCATAAAACTAAACTCTGTACATATCTTACGGCTGTCATTAGTTTGAGCGTAATCTATGCAAACCACAACAAACCTGTGTGAACCCTGAAAAATAAGGAAATGTGTGTCGCCTGCTAGAGCTTAGTGGCAAAATCATTTGTTTGAAATGAACTGGAAAGAGGGGCACGTCTAGTGTGAAAAATGAGGGCAATGGGAATTAAGCAACCAAATTAATGAGTGACACCTACATAGATATTTAACACTTTGTGTTTGATGTTTTTAGGGTTTATTTTCATAGTGGTCAAGCTATGCAGTATAGCAGCCTTGGGGTTTGTGCTGAAGAAGTTTTGAAGGACTGTACCCGGCACTATCAGCCTCTCATCTGCAAGGTCACTAGTGAGAAACATTTTACCTTTAAAACAGAGGTACTGAAAGCTAGAGAGATAAACAGAAGCTTTATGCTCTGTACTTTAGTGCCTGTAGCCCTTGCTGGTTGCAGCCAGGATTTGGGCTCGGTGAGGACAGCAGGACTGAGCCCAAAGCTGTTCTGTTTTGCCTGCAATTGCGACTGTCAGAACAACTGAAGCAGTTGTAGCTCAGCTGCACTACCCTTTCTAGTGGTAGGTTTTTTTAATTAAGACAATATCTGACAAAGTAAATTAACAGAAGCTGATGCTTTTAGCAGGTTTTTTGCTTCAAATGCCTGATGTCAGCTTGGGCCACATGTACATTCTGCACATGCCATGGGATAGAAAAAGTGAAGACTTCTTTTTCAATTCTCTGCTGCCTGCCCAGACACCACATGTACTGTCTGTTACATGTCGCTTCTGATGAGGTTCATGCTGGGAATTTCTTTTTAAAGGCAAAGTGTTTGTGAAGGAAAGAGTTCAGATTGGGCAGATTGCATTAAAAATTCTCAGTGTCTCCAACTTGAACACAGTGATTGCTTTATGTGGACACCAACAGCAATTTGTACAGGTTCAGGTCTGTCTGGTAATAAAAGAAATAAGAGGAATTGGAGTAAGCAGTAGGGGTAATCAAGCACACGTTTATAAAAAGTAAACCAATCACAGAAATTGTTGCAACTAGTAACACAAGCACAGGAAAAAATTATTTCAGTAATACAAATATGTATGTTAAAACTTTGAAGCGGCCACTTTTGAAACCTTAGTGGGATATGTGTCTCTTACAATTATGATTGAGAAATTGTGCAAAATCCGATCTGTCTGGCACATGAGAAAATCAGAGGGGTGAACATCTTTTAAAAAACAAAAAATATGTAGTCTGACTATACAATTCAGTATATTTCTGTAACATTGTCTGCTTTGAGTCCTGCCTCCCCCTTTTTTTTTTATCCTAAGGTATTTTACAGCATTCTGAATTAATAGCCTGAATGATTTGGAGAATCATTTTACTTAATACTTGTCAACTAAAGGCATAAAATAATAACCAGAACTATTTCTTCCCTAGAGCAAACCTGATCCAGAGTTCGTATTCCTATCAAAGGTCTTACTGTTTTGTATTCCTTTAAAGGAGGAAAAGCCTCATCTTCAGCCAAGGGATTCGGATACAAATAGACATTAGTGAAGTTTTCACCCATATCTTTTCCAGCCTGCTGTCCACTCTCTTTCATTGTTTCCTTCCTGTCAAAACCCAGTAGGGCTAAAAGTGGCCATCACAGCAGCTAAGCCCAGCTGCTACACCCCCCTACTGAAGAGCAGGCTGATAATGTTCTCTTCAGCATGTTAGACATGAGCTATTAGAAGCCCAGGAATAGATCCAGGCTCAGGTTTCCCTAGTGATCTATTTGTTTAACCTGTTGGGCCAGCTGTGGAAGTGAAGATACATTCTAATAGTCAGTGGTGACATCTGAAACAAAGGGGAAGCTCCTATGTAAACTTTTAATTAAACCCTATTTGCAATTGTTGTTGTGGCATGCCAACATTGTTATCTTACTGGAGATTATATACTACAGACATTTTAAAAGTATGTGGAAAAATCGAGAGTGCCTTTAGTAAAAGGGAATTTAGATGTTACCCAATAGATATTAAAAGAAAAAAGAATGATACAAAGCCACCTGAGTCAAGGGGTTCATGGTGAAATGTGGGCATTTGCTTCTTAGGTGTCTGATTCCAAACTGTGCAAGAGATATTAACTTCTAGTTACCATCTGTTAACATGAGTTGGATGAGTTTGTTCTGCATACAGCGTGGGCAAGTGCTTACCTTACTAAGCTAGAAGCAGTATAGATCTTCTCCTCCTGAGCAAATGACAGTCTTGGCCTTTTTGTGGCAAGAGAATTCTGATAAGGATTCCAGAGGGTGGGAATTCCATGGAAACTTTTTTTAATATGCCCTGAACTGTCTCCCTGTGTCCTGTTAGAAGTCGGGACTTCAGCATGACAGAAAGGAGGCTTATTCATTACCCTTAGTTCCTACTCACTGTTACCGGGTGACTTTTTGGTTCATGTGTTTTTCCTCTTATGCTTTTTTTATTTCATTAACATGAAGAAGGTGGATCATAGTGTTTTACTTTTGAAGCTAGATGGGAGAATGGAGTTCAGTTAAAGGATAGGTTGTATGTATAGATATTCTTCTTTAAATTTTGGGAGCACATGGGCGCTTTTCTGAGAAGCTTATCACTTAAGGTTGTTTCAAGGCCTGATCTATGGGTCAAGATCATGAGTAAATAGTAATTTAGGACACTAGTGAAACTTTGGGGTTTAATTTACTATTTGTCTGCATTTCTAAATTCATAGATTCTAATTTTCTTACCTCAAAATTTACTCTGTGAATTTCTCAATGCTGTAAAACACAAAGCAAGTTGCACATAGGAGTACTAATTTTACTATTGATTTCAGTGTCCTAGTTGTCCACAGAGCTGATTCAAGATACAAAGAGGTAGTGAACGTAAAGTTTTCTGCCTTAATGAAAACAACAACATCACTTTTGCTATGAAAAGGGAGGACAGAAGTGTAGCAGAGTTGAGGTGGAAAGAATGCAGAGGAGACCTGTCCTACCATGCCCATGAGAGGGGTGGGGAGTGACAGCAGCTGGGGCAGTTGTGGCTGCAGAAACAAGCTCACCATGAGCACCAGCCATATGCCTTAACTCTTTGATGGCACCAAGTCTGGAACTAAGATGGCACCAAAATCATCATATAGGCAAAGCAAGCCTGATCATTGATATGTATTCAGCAGAAGATGACCTTAGACAGTGCCTGATCTGTGTCAGGTACTAAGTGGGATCACCATAGTGATCACCCTTCAGTTGCATCTCTGTAGCATGGCAGAGGTCTGCAACGTGGTCCCTGATTTTCCCACATTGAACCAGAAACCACCTCTGATCATTGTATCCCCCTCAGGCAAACAAGCGATGCAGAAGCAACCTTAGAAACTTAAAGCTTGACACTCTTGCCCTGACAGAGCAAGTGTATTTTAAAGGCAGCTTGCTGCATATATGCTTGTGGTGTTAGGTTTTGGTCATTTTGGGGAGCAGCAGGAGCCAGGCCCCAGCACCCCCTTGCCCACAGAGATGTGGCCCCCCTGGGCAGCTGGCGGTCCCTCTGGGTGCCTTGTGCCTCAGCCCTTGCAGTGGGGTGCCCGATGGCCACAGCACCCACTGCTGGGACAATGGGCTGGCCTGTGTTACCGTGGCAACTGGCAGATGGGGGGCTTCGGCAGGGTCAGCGGGGAGGCAGCCGCGGCAGCACGCTGGCCGAGCTGCTCTACAACAGCCCTTTCAGCTCTGACAGCTCCGCTCTGGCTGGCCAGAAGTAGTTATCAGATTACTTGTATTAAAACCTAATTAAGATGTGTGCCAGTAAATGCAGCATGATTATTGGATTTGGTGATTTAGCTGCTGCAGGTTGCTGCAATCCAATCACGCCATTTCAGCAAATCCAGCTCCGTGGAGTAAAGTGAAAACGTTTTACATCAGTAACCTGACTATGCTGAAAGAGTAAATAACCTTTCAGTGCCTCTACTTTGTCAAGGACTGACTGATCACCACTGCAGGGTGAATCGGTACTGCCCACAGATCCTTGCATATTAATTTCCTTCAAATCAACATTAAAACCCAGAGGAGGGCTGACAGGTTGTATCAGCTTTTCCCTTCATTGTAGATTGCCTGTGGATTAACGGGCCTGAGTCTCCCAGAGCAGAGAGCTTGCAGCCAGTGTCTTGTGGGTGCCCCTGGTTTAACAATGTGTTGTTATAGAAAAGAAAGAAGCTTTTGTTTTTATCTGTAGGCCACACATAAGGGCAAGTGTAACACGTGGGTGCTAGTACAGCTTTGTGGTGTTGGGTGCGATGGAGGTTTATTCTGCAAGTGGAATTCAGCTTGGTGCCAAAGCTCTGCTTTGTGTTTGATGTTTCACCTCGTTTCTGCAGGGTCTTGCAGTGATTGTCTAGCGATAGCTGTCAAAATATAACAAACCCCTTTCTGTACCTTTTCACTTCATTTCTGGACAGCCTGGGGTAGAGCCTAGTCTCAGATCCAAATTTTACTGCTGTATGAAGTCTTCTGCGTGTTGTTACTGCACATAAAAGCAAGGTACGTTGGAGCCATTCTAACTTAAAGCTGCCTATGAGCTCCAAGTACTGAGAATCAGAGCAAAACATTTACCTTGAAGCTTTCATTGCAGCTTGTGATGCCTCAGTTGTGTTCTCCTTCTCTGGAAGCACTCATCTCATGAAACTGTCCCTTTCTTGCCTCCATGTAGAAATAGGGATTTTGGTTTAAAGTGGTTAATAGGAAATTATTTGAAGGGTATTGTTATTAATACTGAATGGGAGCTTTCTCCTTAGTGCCAAGTTGTTCCTGTGGGTAGTCCAAGCATAATGCAGTTCAAGAGCTGCATGTTTTCACCTTGTGCCTTGAAGTAACATGACAGAGTATGGAGTCAGTCCCTGTCCTTCAACACTGCCAGGCCAAGAGGGAGCAGCTGCATGCCGTCCCAGCTGGACAGATCTTGCCGCTTTGGTGGAAAAATTATCCCGTTTAGACAGGAGGGTGAGGACACAGTGGTCACTCAGATGCTCAGGACACAGTACATTTGCCTGGTAGGTGGTGTTGCCAAAGCGAACGTGGTGACCATGCAACCTCGCTCACTCGTATTAGCAAAATGTGCAGAAGGTTCTGTCACCCAGTTGTAAAAATGATGGCAGGCATCGATGTGCAGTTGTAACATATGGGAAGTACAGTGAATGTGGGTGGAGCTGTTCATTTCTCATCTTGAATCATTTACGAGATCAGCAGGCAGGCCAGATACAATGCATATGGGAATGTGTGGCTGTGCTGCACATGTCACACGTAATAGCAGATACTGTGAGAGGGCCCAGAGCCTGTCCTCAGGAGCTAAATGCACCAGAGCAGGCTGGGAGTCCCAGTGTGTGGACCAAGGGCCAGCTTGGCAGCAGTTTTGGGAGAGCAGACTGGCAGACAGAATTTGGGAATTCACAGATCCAGATCTGCACTGACTAAAATTGCACCCTTTTCATCCATCATGGATGGATGAAACATTATTAAACCTGGAACGTTATTAAACCTGTAGTCGAGCACTGGAGATGCAGATGATAAAGGTAAAGTTGTGGCCTGCTGCTCAAACCCAGCTCAGTGCCTATGTCATCTTTCTCCCTCTGCTCAAGGGGACAGTCAAAATGTAACAGTGAGTGGTGAAGTTACAAACAGAAAAGTGTAATTGAGTATTTCCTTAATTAAAGACTTTTCTGTTTACAGCAGTTTATTTGAAAGGACATAGAGCTTCACAACAGAGCACACTAGGGCTCGTGTCCAGTAATATGTTTGAAATTTGAATGGGCTAGCTGTGATTATCTACTAAAAAACGTTATTTTGATGTAAAATTCACTTGAGTTGCAAATTACTTCTGACTGGGTGCCAGTGGTAATAAACTGTCGCTGGAGAAATAACAAATGATACCTGCTTTTGTGATTAAAGTAGTAAGCGTGTCGTTGCCCTGTCTAACAGCAGTGTTGTCCCAACTCAGGCACTTGTTCTTCCAGTGTAAGCAGAAGGCCTCTGCATGTTTCTTCTGATACGTGCCAGCTTGTTCCCTCTGTTTTGCAGCCCCTGATGAGGAGTACCTTTGGAGTGATGGGCTCTTTACATCTTTCCCCAGGAATCCCTGTTATGCTGTTAAAGGATCTGTGCTGACATGCTTAATTAACACTAAGCTTACTTGAAATAAGTGCTGTGTTCTGTAATGAGTTTTGGGCATTGACCAGCTTGCAAGGGCAATGGACAGAAAACAGAAGTTTTTGTCACTTCAGTCCAGTTTGTCAGGGAATTTGGGTATTTGGATTTATAATCTGAGCTAATGTGTGTGTTTCAAAAAGACGGTTACTGAAGCAGCTACAGAGTGTGCAGCTTGCTTAGCTACAGGTGTCAGGATGCAGTCCTGCAGTCTTTACCGATGTCACAGCAGAGCAGATTTGCTGTCGTGACCTCATAAGGCTTCTAAATTAAAAGTGCAAACCTTTAAAAGTGCACATTTAAAGTGTAAAAATACATTTAATGCCCATCCTAGGAGTAATACTTTGGTCTCAGCCCCACCACCATCCTGAACTCTGGCCTCTGGGAGCTGCCACCACCAGCGCAATCATCAAAGCTTCTTCCATGAACTCCAACTTCAGATGGTCTGCGACCCTTTCATCTATTTCTTTTCCAGGTTACAGCAGCTTGACAAGCACTGCCAGGCCACTGCCCAGCAGTTAGTGGAGTTGCTCAACAAACAGAATCAGCTCTTGAAAGAGAAGCACCTGCTTACAGAAGAGGTGCAGTTTCTGCGAGCACAGGTACTGTGCCAAAGGAAAGAAAGTCTGAGGGGAATATTCTGCAGCTTTAGCAGAGAAATCTGCCAGCAGTCTCATTTCAACTCTTGGATTTTGTTGCTGTTGTTCTTTTAAATACAGTATTACCTTATAAAAAATAAAATAAAAATTAATGCAGTTGTAAAGAGACTGGTAGCTGAACCTGACTCTCACTTAAACCTAAACTAAACAAATGAAGTGTTTTGAAGTGACAATTAAAAAGCAGAAGTCATTCTCAGTGACAGTTCCTAGCTTTCTTATCTGAAGATTTTTGTGTTGCTTTTTCAGACAAAAGGGAAATCTTTTCTTTAACAGCATTAATGTTTAAACAGTAACGTGATATTGATTAATTGCTTTGTGGTTTTGCTGCTATTTGACAGACTTAAGATCCCCTATCACTTTGTGATTTTTTTTCCTCTTTATTTTTAAAAATAATTTATCTTTTGCTGCTCAATGACCACTCATGGTGAGACTCTTGGGGCTGTCCTATGCAGAGCCACTAGCTGAACCTCGATGATCCCAGTGGGTCTCTCTTCCAACTCAGCATATTCTGTGATTCACGCACCCAAATGTGAGATGGTGATTGTACAATCAATCTTGCCTGAGCACTAATCACTGCACTGTTTCTCCAGCAAGTCTGATTGTTGCTCCCTGGGAAGCTGTGGCTTCTTATGGACTGTTCTGGCTTTTTTTGTTTTGGCCACTGTTTTTCAGTGCTTTGGAAATAAGGGAGAGGACTATGGAGTTCTTCTTTTACTTTTTTTCAGAAAAAGGAGAACTAACAAGCAGAGAATGAGGTTTTCAGTAAAACTATCAGATAATTAAACTCATGGCTGAATTAGTGTATTTACTCGGTCACAAAGCAAATCGCAATGCTTTCTAACTCTAACCTAGGAGAAGAAAAACCATACTTTAAGCCCCTAATCATGTCCATGTGTTCAGTTTTACAGGACTTCCTGTTCTAGTAGACACACTTGGTGGCTCATGACAGCATAAGGTTATATCAGCATGTAGTAACCGCTGGCAAATTTTAAGGCCACCATAGTGTTCTCTCTATAAGAGAGGTCAAGGAAGTGGTTGTTCCCGAAAGAAATTAAAATTTCTACTTCAAGAAAAGCACTCTTCGTAATGTGAACAGCCTTTACATGGTCCACAGGGGTTTTGTTATTGATCATCTATTTTATCTGGAAGTGAGTGTGTTTTTATGAAGTTGGGCAGAAGTATAACAATCATACAAAAGAGGGAAAAATCATTCAAGTATTACACTTCTATCAAGCCTTGACTGGCAAAGCCTGCCTTCTTTATCTTCATTACTAGTTAATTGTGCTCCAGAGGATACTTTTTAAGTTGAGAACACTTAGAAGAGAAGAATGATATAAAGAATTATTACAAAATGAGCCCTAAAAATCTATTACCAGCTATTTAAAGTAGTGGTAGTTCTCTGGGAACTGGAATTGAGCCCAAAAGAGCTGCCTGGAATATCAGACAATTGTTTTAAGGAAACCAAAGAACAGTTCACCATAAATGGAAGCTGTTTGCTACAGAAAGATGCATGTAGTTAGTATAGAAAAATACTAAAACCAAACAATTGCAGAGTCAGTGTTGATTGAAGGTGAAAGTGACCTCCTATTCCACATTTTATTGTATTGCCCAACAGTTCTCCTTTATAATCAATTAATTATTTTTTTTTTTGTGGGGGAAGAAGGTGGAAGTAACCAATCATTATCTAATCTTTTAAAGATGATGTAAAATACACTAACCTAAATGTGCTATTGTATCTTGGAGCATAAGCCTCTAGTAACTGCAGTTCCATATTTCAGGGGAAAAAAAGGGATGAAGATCTCAAACAGGACACAGATGGAATCAAGAAAAACCTGGATGAAGAGAAATGAGCAGAAGTAGGTATTTTTTTTCTGTATCCTATATATAGAGGGGGAGGACAGGAAAGGAGAGCAGGACTTAAACTGTTTGCAGATGTGAGTTGAATCTGGCAAACACTTAAAGACAAAAGGAAGGAGGAAGTGTTTGAAACATTTTTGGGTTTGAAACTGTTGAAGCCTTTTGTGCTTTGTTTTTCTCTTTAAGCACTTAAAAATTTAAGGACAAGCACTCCATACTAAAGACAAGTTTACCTAACAGAATTTAAAAAAAAAATCTTAAATATGTAAACTGAAGAGAAAGAGGTGATGTACAACTCTTAGCAAGAGTAGGAACTTCTAGAAGATCTCAGATTTTACCCCAGGTACTTTTTTGTCTGGATATTCACTGGGTGCTTGTCTTTTGATGTGGAATTGGTTAGTTTTGTTGCTTCCAGTCTTTTGTGTCTGGGGAAGCTTGAATCATCCCTGTCTCTTCGGAAAGGCTGCACATTGTTTTGTAATAAATCCTAACAGTTAGTGTCACACTGAAAGAAAAACATTATCTAAATATTTGTATTTGGAGCAGTGCTGTCCAAGTTACAGTAGTGCAACATAGTTATAGCTGTTCCTACTGCATTGTAAGAGTTATTGAACTTTTATTTAAATAATTTAAAATTGCATCATTTATTTGAATCTAGCTGACCTGGTTAACAAACCCTGGCAAGCCCTGAGCCTTGATAGAATTTGTTTTCAAAAGTCAGGTTACTTCCACTGTAATTTTTAGTTCTAGTGTTACATGTTTTCTGTATGGAGGAAAGACAGAAAGAAAAAAATGTCTTTAAATCCAGCTACATTCAGGTGTGTTGAGAGCTTGTTTTTCTTGGAAAACTCATTTGGCACTGTAAGGAAAATTCTGGATTTTAAAGTGAATGAAAAGAAATCATAAAAGAAGTACCTGATGGTGCTGCAACACTGCATTCCTTTATAGGCCAGATGAGCTTTTAAAAGGCTTTTAGAATCCTTGTTGAAGGAGTAACCAAGGCAAGTTCACAGCTTTTGAAAACATCTTTGTCGTTCTTAGCAGCAAATTACATGCTTTTAAAATAATGATATTAAATCTCCTTTTACTGAAAAAATCCCAATGTTATTTCAGAATAACCATCTGCTTATGGCATGATGATGCTCACATTGTAATTTTCATAGAGCCAAAAAAGACCAGTATGTTAATGTGTCATGACCTTACAGTATGAGCTGTCTATCAGGCCATTACACTAATATTTACTAGATGTCACTAACACTTAATAATGTAATACAGCATAACATATTCAGGACCTTGTAAAAGTAGTTAAAAGTTTAATCATGGGATTTTGAAACTCGCATTTTGAAAGTTTTTGGAACACTCAGGTTTGGAATTTCTACCTTTGAAAGTCTCTTGTATATTGGAACTCACCCCAAGGCAGGAGGGTAAGAGACATTTAATTCCCCCCTTATATAGGTATGAAATACAGAATAATAAATAAATGTGCACAGAAAGCAAACAACATCTAAACAGAGATTGCTGGACACCTCAGCACCCCCCACCAGGCATGAGTGTATTTGTGAGAGCTGGGATGCCTCTCACTTGCAGGATCTGCCTTGGTGTCCATCAGTGTGACAGAAATAAGTATTTGTCCTGGTGGATAATCCCCTCACAGACCCCGGCTGCCAGAAGGGGTTGCTGGCCAGCTGAGCCAGTGAGAGCACAGACGGGTAGGATTTGGACCTTGAGGATTACCTTCAGCGAGGGCTGTCATTCTATGCTGCTGCTCCGACTTCCCCACGAAGATCTCCTCCTGCAAGCCAGCCCCTCCCTGGCCAGGAACCCGCGCTCTCCCTGCGCTCTCCCGTATGGCTGAGCCACTAAAACTCTCTCCTCCCTCCTTACAGATGTCTTTGTCACGGTGAGTGTGTCTGTGAGCTGATCACCCTTCTTCTAAAAGGAAGGTTTTTTGCCTGTGTTCCCCCATTCTTGCCCCAGTCGCTCAGAATTACAGCTGTTCTGGAGCAGGGGTTTTCTTTCCTTTTTTGTGTCAGCACAAATTTTCAGTGAGGTCCCAGCTGTGAATACAGCAGTGCTCCCAAGTGCCCTGTTTGCTTTTTATTTTTTATTATATATTACAGAGTGGGGAGCCGTATGTCCAGCAAACAGGTAGGTCATCCATCTCTGCTGTCAAAAGTGATTCAAGCTGATCATTATATGGCCCTCAACTTCAGAAGACCTGAAGATTGCTTCGGTTATTGGGGAGGGAGCTTTTGTTTTAGTGTAGTCTTAATGCACAAAGATAGTGCCTCAGCCAGGTGTTTGTAACAGCCAGTGACAGTTCACAGACAGGGGTTGGTGGATGTTGTTGTGGGGTTTTTTAAGCAGATGAAAACCTTCACTTCTGCTTGGATGGAGTTTAATCAGAAGTGATGCAAGTTAAACTATGACAGGAAGGGATAAAGATAGACCTCTGTTTGATGTCTGACTACCCTGACATCAAGTATTCAACTCCTCAGTGTTTAGGAATCTGCAGCTGTGAGAGTCCTGGACATCTTGTCCAGTGTCTGGCTACCGGGCAAAGCTGGGCACCAGCCCAGGAGCTGAGCCTGGCCCTCCCAAAAGCTCCACCTTGGGTTTTACAGCCATGCAATGGATGACTGAGGCAACGAAGCCACCTGAGTGCTTTTTTATCAAACAGGAAGTCAGTGGCTCCTCCCCGCTGCCAATGTAGCTGAAGCAATAAATTAAACCAGTCAGGCATCTGTGGTTTCACTCCTACAGATGCCTTCCAACTTGTACATGTGATACCCAACCCCCCCCGTTAAAAAAGATGCCACTGAGGTAAGGAGGGCATGTCCAGTGTACCTGCACCAGTACAGTTGTGCCCATTTCATTAGAGAACAGCACACCTTAAATGACAGCTTTAGCACTGGGCCCTAGGACGGTGGGGTACAGAGACACTGCCAGGATTTGTGCTTGCTTTTTGAAGAGGTTCAGGCCAGGCTGGAGTTGGGAGATTTTCCCACTTCATCAATCAAGCTGAGGTTCTGCATCTCACAAAGGATTAACAGTGGGTAACTGTGGTGTGGAAAGACACCCACCACAGAAATTTCTAGGAGACTTCTTCAGGAGTTGAGTGTTTGGGGTCCTTTTAAGCTTCTGCCCATAGTCTAATGCTGACGGTCACTGCAGCACAGGGTAGGTTTCCTCTGGTTGTCACTACCCAGGCACTGACAGGGAGTTTAAGCCCCAAGGCTTTCCGTTGCCATAGTTCTTTGCTCTGGTTTCAGACACAACTGTAGCAGTTGGTGTTGGTGCATGTATTTTGGGGGGAAAAAATACCATGTTGCTGTTTTTAATTCTTTAATGAACTGCAGCTTCATGAATTCTTTTTTAACTCAGCCTAACCAGCCAAGGGGGGAAGGAAAAAAAAACAAAACCCTTCAGTCTTCTAATGCAAAACCAGCCAAAGTAGAAAGTTTATTTTTATTTCTGAGGTCATGTACATCTCTTAAATTCAATTTTTAGCACTGCAGTGGCTTAATTCTAGGTAGCTCCCCCAGCTCCAATAGTTTGATATCTTGTTCAATTCAGTTCTTAAGTGCTACCGAGGAAGCACAAACAACAGCTATGCAAGAGCTTCAAAACTGCGAATTAGCCTTCTCACCACAGGTTTCCTACCGGCAACAAGGCAACAGCTTCCTGTTTTGCTACAGCTGCCCACCCCAGACACGCTGAACACTGCACAGTAAACACCCTCTGGCACAAACCTGCCACCTTCTTCTTGGAAGGGAGAAGGGGCAGGATTTTAGAGGTGCCCCGAAACAAGAGCTCACTTATTTACTGCTAAACAGGAGCCATGTCAAACGCTCATGGAAACCACGTTTTTCAGAAATCAGATCTCTCTTGTTCTTGTTACCCGTAAGACTTGTGAGCTTAGAAGGAAGTGAGGACAGCAGGCCCACAGGAAGTGCAGACTTTGAAACAGTACTTGTTTACTCTGCTTTTCTGCAGTCTTAACCAGTTTTTACTTCTCTTCTAAGAACTCACCTGCAGGCTGAAGTGACACAAATGAGAAACACAGGCACTGCCATATAGACTACCCATCTCTTCCTTTTATCTTTCAGGTCTGCTCTGCACCTGGCTGAAACTTGTCCGAGGCTCACCCAGAAACGCCTCTGCAGAAAACAGGCACACTTGCTAGCTAATTTCAGCTGGTTTCTATTTGGTTTTAACTACAGAATCACAAATATTTTGAAGCCTTACCAGCCTACCAAACTTTCTAGGACGACAGCTGAGACTTTTCTGAAAAGATCAGGCTTGCAAGCCAGTTTTAACAGCTATTATGTGGTGTGGACATAATAATTTGTACGTTTTTCATAAAATGTTTTTATCTATTTTCATAATTGAACATACATGTCTATATTATTTACAGACTGAAATATCAATAAACCTAATAGGATTTCTAGGTTCCTTGTTCTGTCCTTCTGAATTCAAGGGAAAGCATGTGCAGGGGGAGGAGGGGGAATGGGGCTGTTTGCAAGTGCTACACACATACACTGCCCTCCTGTTTACAAACTCAGTACCAGAATATACCTGGAAACTTTATTCTACAGGTTATTCATCACTTTTATATAAAAAGTGAGAGTCCCAACAACTACTTATTCATCAGAAAAGCTAAGAAGATTGAGAAGTACTCCACCTAATGTGGAGGAATTTCCATGGGTCAGGATCCCCTTTAAAACATTCACTGGACAAAGGCTTTAAGAGAAAGGAGCCCTTGGTTACTACAGAGGAGCCATTACAAGAGGTGCTGGGCTCCACACTGAAGTGGTGAAGCTGGACTTCTCCATCAGCACATATTCAGGGCACCAGCTGAACTTGGCTTCAAATTATTGAATTCAAAACATTTGGAGGGTACAGGTGGAGGGCTTTTTTCTGGTTAACTGTGCACTCATGTTTTTCAAGGTTACTTTCCAAATACCCAACTGTTTCAGAAAAAAAATTATCTGAATCTTTTGCTGTCTAGTGTAGGATAAGCCACACACACAAGAGAGAAGTTTCTACATCTGTTTTTTTCAGTGTTGTTGGTAAAGGCGGGGGGAAAGCGTAAAGAACAGTTCCCCAGCAATAAAGCTACTTCAGCGGGCATGAACACGGAAAATGTAACAAAAAAAAAGAGTAACAACACATGCAATAAATTACCATTGGGTGTGGAACACTATCTTTCCCTCCCTTATATTTAAGAATTATAAGTGGTACAGCCCTAACATCAAAGTGATTTTTTCTCCCTGTTTCAATTTCCTGCCATATAAAACTGCCATACACATCTGATCACCTCCCTGAACAGCTTCACGGATATGACACTAAACGTGCTGAGGAAGGCCTCAGGTCTTCAGGGACAAGAAAGGCTGCTGAAGGAATGCCCTCTCTAGTTGAACTTGGGATTTTTCAGAGTAATCAGGCTGACAGCTTTTTAAGTGTCACTACTTTATAGGTGGTTACACAGTTAAGAATATACATTTATAAATGTAGGAAAATGCAAACTTTAAAATTTATTTTTTATTATTCCACGGCATAAGTCTGTGTTTAAATAGGAGACAGTGCCTACAGGCTACACGTGCAAAGGAACTCGGGCACCTATTCCTGACACTTAGGCTTCACTGAGACCCTGGAGCACTGTGGGACCCTCAACCTTTCTGGACCTGCCTCACCTACCAGGGGGCTTCTGGTGGCCACATGCAGGGCACCACTGCCAGCCACCCACGTGCATGTACGGGTCTGATTTCAACAAAGGGTCCTGGGCTGCCAGTATGTATAGCTGGAAGTTGATTTTTCATACTCATCCCAGGCATAGGTGCGACTATTGTGTTGCTGGGAGTCTAGGAGTAACTTCCCCTGCAGCAGATACTCTGCTTTGTAAAGGAAAAAAAAACATTACAGCAGCAGGCCTACCTGCCTCATATCCCTCCCCCCCTTCCCCTGCTTCTACTTAAGCACTAAATGCTTTCTTTTACAAAGTTTACAGGTATCAGAGCAGACGATCAAATGCAGGCCAGCACACAGAGTGTGATACCGCAACAGCGGATGCAGCCTGACCAGATAGTCCTGTCACTGCTGCAGCTTTGTCCCGGTCACTGACATCCTGATATCATTGAACTAAAGGATGGCTGTCTCCCTAATGCTCTTGCCTATTACAAGGTGGGGGATGAAAAAAAAAAAATAAATAAAAAAGGAAAAAAAAAGAAAAAACCTGAGACCTGGATGAAGCACCTCTATTCCTGAGAAGCATTCACATCAGAGAACAGCTAAAACCCAGACAATGCACTGCTTTAGGGACACTCAGCCCTCCAGACAGGCTGGTTCAAACAGCCCTGGACCAGCCTGTGGGCTTCAAAGAGTCCCATGCAAGTCCCACCTTCCCTTTTTTCCCTCTCCTTGCCCAAACACATCACCTAGCTATGGGATATGAGGCCAAGTATTTCACCAGCTGAAAATCACTTAAATGGTGGATGTGCTGATTGGAGCGGAGCCCTGTAGAATCGTTACTTCAAAAGTATAACCCAAATTTACTTTGATAAGTGACATACACTTCATAGAATTAACAGGAACCACCTATATGGAAACAGCCTCCGTCCAAAGCACAGATACATTTTGCTTAGTCATAAAAAAAATTTTTTTGACAATACTGTAACTTAATCATTTACAAGCTGAAACTGTTCACCCAGTATCTGAAATACGTCACAGCGAGTTACAGTTATCACTAGGACTTCACAGCAAATAAAACTTGTAACTAAACATGCACAGATCATTATATATACAGTGATAAAAAAATAATGATGTACATTTTCTTGTAAGAAGAAATTAAGTAAATTCTTTGTGCATTTCAGGATTGAAACATCTAACCTATATAAAATTACTTTAAAATATGAAGTAAATATTTAACCCAAAACTTGAGAAATCTTTTGTAATCTGCAATATAGCCTTCTCATTTCCATTTTTCTTTCTCTGACACAGAACAACTTAAGAATTTTATCCTCTAAGATATTTAATAGTAATGTGCAGATATAAAAAAATACGTCCTCTGTGGCAAGCCTGAACATATATATATATATATATATTTACAAACCTCCAGAACAAATTAGCATTAAAAACCACAGAAGTAGCAGATTGACATAGTGCTTTATTTAAGCTGTCTGTACGAAGGAAAATAATGTGCATCCCTATCATATACGTGTAAAAATACTAAGGATGTACAGTGTACAAAAACAGTTTCTTGTAGTTATTTCACATCCTTGTGGGTCATATACTTAAGGAAATAAACAGTTTAAGTATGACCAACAGTAATACAGTTTCTTGGGTTCATAGTCGTGTCTGCTTAATATCCTTAACCATATGACTAGATCTTGCATGGATCTAATGAAAGAACTAGCAAGGTCAAGAAATGTCACAAACTCTAAAGCTACAGGGAGGTAATTCAATTACCAATTTAGAGGTTTTTATTTAAATAAATACTTTACATTTCATGCTTGCCTGTAATGCACTACCAGGAGCAAGATAAGGAAATTCTACTGTAGACAGTACAAACAGTAGCAGCAAAGTGTGTACATTGAGGTGTAATATATAGACCCTGCAGTTAGTAAGGAAAGACCTTACTTTTGTACTCTAGGAGAAGCACATGGCCCCTGCAAGAACAGTCAGCTTTAAGAAGCCGCAAGTAAAGATGGGGAAAAAAAGGTAAAACAATACTGGAATAAATGTTCTTTAAGCAACAGGAATGTACTGGAAGATGGATTAGTGTGGAAAGCGAAGCTGTGTGCAAAACTGCCAAAATCCAAACAGAAATGACCTATTTCCTCCGAGATGGCTGCAGTACAAGAGGGCATACTGTATGTCATGGAAGTCAGTACAAGCTGGAGTCAAGGTCTGAAATGTACTGTGCTCAAAAGGCTCACCAAGACAACCAGCCACCACCTCCTGTCCAAATCCAACCACAACTGCAGACAGCAAAAGAAGAGCTTCAAAAGTTTCTCTCAGCACTCTTTGTCCATGTCTCTGTCATCTAACACTGGGAAGAGAGAATCCCCCAAACCTGTGCAGCGCAAGGTGGCTGCTGACTCTCTGCACCATAAACTCCATCACTGATGTTTCACAAAGCAGACAATGCAATGCAAAGTGATGTTTTAAAAGGTTTGCAAATAGTTCACTAACAGACCCTTCCTGCAAACCACACACTACCTGTCTACACGAGGATGAGCAAAGCACAGGGCGTCACTGCTGCGAGGAGCTGCTGGCCAGAGCCCCAGCTAGTCGGTCACTAGCTGGAGGGGCCCTGTGCCAAGAAACTTATTGCTATTACAAGCTGAAAACATAGGGGAGAAAACACAGGCGTGTAACACGGATTTTGAATCACCATAGTATCAGTCTGTAAGCACAAGACCTTTGCAGAGAACTAATTAATGCCCGTCTGTTAAGTACTTGGTTATTTCAGTCACTCGCTCACCATGTCAGTGTAGACACCTCTACACCACCAGTCCAGGACAGACCTGCAACGCATTTGCTGCTCTCTCTCTCCGCACAGGGACAACATCTATACATCTTTAGTGTTACAGGGTGACATAATGAAATCCTATGCAGTTAGAATATACATCATGATATATTTCTATCTGATTATCCATCCATTACTAAAGATAAAACACGAAACATGAAAAATTGTCTAAATTACTCTGCGTCTTTAGCTGCCTTGCTAAAATGCCCATCTACCCCTTGACCATCCCAGCACATGCACTGCCAGCAGTGGGCTTCATGCTTGGGCACTCAACTTTCCACATCAAGAGGCTAAGGCATCTGTGTAGGAACATCTCTCAGACTCATCTACTCACTCACACAACGCAACCAGGAATACTCTGCAATATCACAGTCTTTGTGGGAGCTAACAAGAGCTGAACGCAGAGATACTTCCAATGATAATCCCACGGAGTCAGGGGTTCCCGATGTCGCCTGCAAGGGTGCGTGCGCTCTCTCGCTGCACCGCTCCATGCCCCAGCTCCTAGCACCAAAGGGTTTATTATTAAGATTATCATTGCTGAAGATCAAAGCTAAAGTTTATGCACATGTTCTGTTAGATACAGATCTTCGAAAATGGAAAGACGCTTCCCTGTCACTGGAGCATTTGTTGTGATGTTTGAAATTCAGTCAATCAGGTACCACGGTTACGCATAACTTGCTGGGTTTCGGGACACTTTTGGTTGAGGGCAAATCTTCCTTGAGAACAGCTGATCCCAGAAATTTACTACTTAATTGTTAAAATAAAGTGCTTTTCTTGTAATCACTGTGGTCTCATTGTTCAAATGCAATTCCTTCATATAGAACAGACATTTTCTCTTGTGCTGTCAGGCTCTTACATTATGTTTAGCCTAAATGGAGCACAAGATTAAGCTTTTTTGTCTGTTCACTTTTAACCCTTTGGCACATAAGGCTGGACTTCCCCACCTCCACTGCCAAAGAGTTAAAAGACAGAATTTCATTCACAAAAATCTGGTTCTAAGCAGTATGTACAATTTCAGAGCCTTGTTAAAATTTCCACATAGGAGAAAAGTGCATTATTCCCTTCAGCTTGTACAGTCCTTCCATATATTACAAAATTAACTGCTATAAGCCTGTTCTAAGATGTAGCAGCATTTGCAAACATGACACATACAAACCTTATCTCTAAAAATAAATACTACCGCAGTATAACCAAAAAAAAAAAAAAAAAAAAAAAAAAAAAAAAAAAAAAAAAAAAAAAAAAAAAATAATACAAATAAAAAACCACNAAGACTATTCAGAGTTAAATACCTGGAGAAGAAGCTAATTCACAAACTCAAAATAAAAACAAGTAAGGCAAACACCTGTTTACCTTGGTGCACACATTTTGGTGAAAAGCAATACCATTATGCCTGTCTACATTCTTCAGCCATCAGAGGTGATGCATATCATGAAAGAGAAAGCATGAGAAAGATGTTATCTGGTGCAAATTATAAGACTCCTTGAACAACTTCAACTGCTGCTTTTATGCCTTCATTTCTTGCATGTATAATGTTCGATTCTCCATGATTGCACATGAACCTGGAAGTTCTAAGTGGCAGGCTGGGTGAGCCCAGCCCTTCTGCTTCTTCTGTAGTATCCAACAGTAATTAAAAAATAATATATATATATTTATATATATCAACAGTTTAAGTCCTTCTCTCAAACATTTCCCAAACAAATTCCAGCCAGATGTTAATGACAGAGACCTGCTTCAAGTAATGATATGCCTAACAGAAACCTTGCATATATACATCACCACCTCTACGTTTCCTCATTCTAACCAGCACAAACAGATGCAAGAAAATGTTATCGCCTAGTCTGTTTAGACTAATTACAATTTTGATTCATCTTCTGGAAGAAGATAAGCTGGACCAACACGGCTTTTGTTTAGCCTCCACTGTGAAGAAAAATAGATGACTACTTGTTCACAAAGTGTACAATGTTGAAGTCAAGTCATCTACCTTCAAAGAAACTGTTAGTAACTTCTTGATGTCACTATTATACTGAGACTGTGGGCAGCAGCAACAGCAGGAGAGCGGAGTAGAGAGAGTCTCATACGTCATGCAAAACCAAAACGGATTTTAGGTAGGTTTGGGAAAGAAACTTGTTCAATTTGGAATGGTCTCTGAAAGTGCCCCTGCTATCATAGTAGTATCTAGTACTGGTGGTGATGTTCAGGAATCATTTTCAGTGATAAACCTAAGATGACAGTGAAGCAGCAGAACAAAAAAGTTATTCTCGTCCACTTGCAGAGTAGGAAAACTGGGGGAAATGCGGCCGCCTCTCATTGTCCATGCAGTCCATACCATCCTCGTCATCTGCGTCAAGGAAGAAGTTCAAAACATCAGTATATTTGCAAAAAAATTTTATTATTCACCTGACATGCAATACAGCTTTCAGGGTTCAATGCTGAGGTTAAAGGCTCAAGTTAAAGTAAGACTTTAGTTAAGTACGTAAGCTCATGCTCATACAGCAGGACGATACTCACTGAAAGGACACCACTCCCAAAAGTCACTGTTTATTTCAGAGTGGGCTGATTGGTTGGTTCATTTTATTCTGTCACCTGAGAACTTCAATCACTACTACCCCTTCTATGCTAATCCAAACATGCCAGCACACCCAGCCTCTGGCAGCACAGAAGCCGAGTGCCAATTGAAGCAGCCAGTTTCCATTGTTTCTCAGGAAATTATAGTCTTATTGTAGATATATTTAAATATTTCTCCATTTCAAAGGGAGTTAAAAGAAAAAACAGCTACAAAATGAACAATTCATATAGGTTCTGTGTGTTTCAATTCTTGGATATTATTTTTAGTAAACTACTTATTTTTACAGTATTTACTGGAATCAGAAGAAATATGGAATAAGCCAAATTCAAAAATATTTTTATTTACATAATTCCTTCAGTGCCAATAGAAAGCAGGCACCAGATGTTACCTAACTCTGAGAATTTGGATGTATATTCTCACATGGATTTTTTAACAGTGCTTATTCTTAAAGACTCCTACTGAAACTGTTATTCTAACAATGGATTTATATGCAACCTTCCAGAATTATGTGTCTTTTGTATCTTCATATATTCTACACATAAAAACTAGAGTTAATGCAGGTCTAATATCTTATCAACAGACCCCAAATTAATCCAAATTTTAGTAAACTTTGTTGAAATAACAAATACGAACAAATTCCAATCAAGATAGATGAGAGATTTGTTCTTTTTTACAGCAGAAAGACTTAAATTCACTTAAATTATGGACTTTGAGCAACCTGGTCTGGTGGAATGTGCACCTGCCCAAGACAGGGGGATTGGAACTAGATGAACTTTAAGGTAGGTCACTTCCAAACCAAACCACTTTATGCTTCTATTACTGTGTTTAAACACTAAAGATGCAAAATTCAGAAAATACTCTAGATCTATCTGTGAACAGAAAACTGCAGCTAACACCAAAAAACAAGTTTGCTTTATGAAAGGGTAATGAATCATAACTACAGCCTTTATTGCCTACTTCTGTGATCCTCCTTTCTCAGCCTCCAATATAAACAAACAAACAAAACCCCTAAATATCCCCATTTAGAAAGAAATTTCATTCAAGAACTCAGAAGCAAGACTTTAACTGCTCTGGCTTGGTAAGTAACTGTTAAGCCCTGGCTTGGCTGATCAGATCATGACTCATGTGTGTAACAGAAGACGGCAAAAACACAAACTATGGTGAAATCACATTCACTCCAATAAAGAAACTGTGCAAGGTTCAGTGCCGTGGTTACATCCATATTAACACCTTCTTTAAGAGCTCTGCTGAAACACAGGACTTGATAGGAAATTTAATTTTCATGTAATTATTTTTTTTTTCAAAGAATTATCTTCAAAGTATTCCAGAATATGCCTATCTTACTAAAGCAAGACAGCCCACTGAAGCCACCAGCACTGCCCACATGCTTAAAGATGGGTCCATGTTCCAAGCACTTTGCTGAACTGGGACCTTGACTGCCAAGAGTGAACACTTGAAGCTGGTGTCTTCTCTTATTTAAAAACAAACAAAACCCCAAACCAATAAACCAATGACAAAACCCCAAACAAAATCAACCCAAAAAGCTCACATCAAAAATGCCCCCAAACACCAACCCAGAGTGATCTAATATTCTAATCTTTGTAATTGTTGCTTCTTAAAAATAAAACTGTCATTTAGAGTTACTCTTACACACTTCCGTATGAAGACTTTTACTAGTGAGAATAGCTTTTCTATTTAAACAGAAAAACCCTTACACCCTGCTTTATTATAAACATTATTGTTACGTCACACTTATGCATCATTTCCAACTTACATTTTTCAGGCGGTGTTATTGTAATAGTCTGAGCTGTAAATTCTTCATCAAAATACCTGGTGTCTGTCTCAGATGTCACTTGAGGTTTAAAAGGAGGTACAAGCTGAAAGGCACCAAGAAACAAAACAAAATTAGTATACCTCAAAGCAGCCAAATTACTACCAGGAAAATGAGGAAGTTCTTTTTCCCTACAGCCCAGATCAAACAAGTAGGTCTGTGGAGAGGCAGCTGAGTCTCTAACTTCCAGTAAGAGATAGAAGCCATTAGAGTCAATCCCAAAAATACCAGTTCAGAATATCCAGTTAATAGCACAACACAGATAAATTCCAAATGTCACTCTCACATGACTTGCAGATAAACTGAGCTGCATAAAGATAATTACCTAGAAACTCTTCAGGCCAATTTAATTACCCGCATAGCTGTCAGGCAAAGGCATCTCTAGGCACTTCACCACAACTGGGTGGTATAAACAGCTAAGGAAAAAAAGACTACACAGAAAGCATAATAAGCATGGTTTGGGGTTTTTCTTTTCAGTGGCAAGGCCCTCATCTGAACTTACCTTTAGAAGAAATTACATGATGTGAAAAAAAATTTTATATTTGAAAAAAGGCCAGCTCAGGCTCAAGGGAGTTGCTGTATCTAAACCTGCCTACTGCTTTCACAGCACAGTGTGCAATTTCCCAACTGCAAATCACCAGAGCCTGCAGGCAGGACTCCCTTGCCCCTCTTCTGAACCAGTCTTGCTATCCACCTTCTCCAGCAGAAGAATAAATTTTTACTGGAAGGCATACTGAGTACAGAATATCACACTGCGTGTTGCCAGTCCAAAAATCATACAGCAGTTTAGTATGTATGATACTGCAAATTTTGTGTGCGTGGGTGGTGTGACAACGTTCTTGTTTGTACCTTGGAGCCCTTTGGTGCTCTCTCCTCATATGCAATGTAAAACACACTCCCTGTGAATAAGTGTAATTGATTTTCCTTTCAATACAACAGGTTATACCCTGGTTCACTGATATTATCAGCTTGCATGCAGTTTTCACTAGTTTCATGTTCTCTCTCTCCTCATCTCCAGAACACTAACACCAAACAACTAACTTGTTCATTTGCCCCAAAGCAAAGGAGTAGGAACTGCTGCTAAATTCCCTCATTTCCCCAAGTTCTATGCACTACATCCATAGGTGTACATGATCTGTACACACCAAGAGACCTATTTTGTCTGATCCAGATCTTCTGTAACAGCGCAAGCAATTATTAAGCACAGCCAAATCTATCACTTCATATACTTAACAGTGTACAGTAAATCTGATTAATACTTTTACAGAACTAAGTTCAGCTTTCCCTTACACTGTCCTGAATACAACAGCAGAGAGGTATTTTGAAGTAACTGTTTGGGGCATTGGAGAATAAATGCTTAAGGAGCTAAGACAGATAAATTCAACATTAGAAGAATCTTCCAGGTATAAATCAAGTTACATTCAGCATTTATAAACAAAGTATTCTATTTTATTGCACAGATTCCTTCACGTTTTGAAATTTATTTTTATATGCATCCAGGCTATCTCAAACAATTCTGCACTACTAAAGCAGATTTCCAAGGTTGTATGTCTCTCCAGCAATGCAGCCACACAATTCCTAAAAACAGACTTATTCCAGTGGAACATCCCATATTGCCATTTTATTCTCATTCTTCTATCTGAAAACATGAAAAAAGAAAAAAGAAAAAAAGCCTGCACAAGATTACAGCAAGCCAAGCAGTAATGTATTCTAGCCAAGGCCAAGTGCCCATCACATCCTTTTAAAAAGACACTTTCACACATCTCAGCAACAAATTCAGTATGAAAAATATCCAAAAGGTAACAACTTTATAAAAATTTTACTACTTCTCTGATTGGAATATTTTTTAATGGTCAGAAACAGAAAATGGCATTTCACAAAAAATAAAACTTTTCATTTGAAAATAATGAAAATTAGAAAGACAAATAAGGTGTAAATGCTGCAGAAATAAACACTTAGATTGACACTCCAGAAGCTTCTCCATACATCCTAAGGAAGATTGCAGCTGAGGTTTAACAATAAAGACTAAAACACCCAACATTAACAACCAGTCTGATGATCACAACATAAAGTCTGCAAGAGAATCGCAAAACTGCCAAACTTTAGTATGGGATAATTTTCTCCCTTTAGCAGCCTCAATTCAGAAAAGTGCTCCAACCAGACAGGGAATTGTACCTCCTAACAATATACTCGAAGGACCAGAAATACGTATTTTCTGGGTTTATGCATTACAAACACACATGGATGTGCATGTGTCTGTACAAATAAAGAAATAAAAGTCTAAACTCAGTGTGAGTTAAGTGACTTTAAGAGTTTGTGTTCAAGACAAAAATCCAATTTCATATCCATCTGTCAAGCTGAATCTGCCCTGACCATTTCCAAGGCTTGATGTTAGAAATGACAGCAGAAGCAATATCAAATTCTTAGTGTCCTCATTACCTCCAGTGAATGGCATTTCCATTTGGCATCCATTGAGAGCAGTGTGTGAGAAACACCATGGCTTTTCCACAGTTCAAGTCCTAGAAAACTTGACACCCATCTCCCAGGGGAAGGAAAGGGGCAGATATAGTACTTGAGTGTTACAGGTACACTGAGATGTACAGGTTTGATTCTACTCCTTGAACTTTCTCAGACTTAGTGAACTACTACATAAATACCTCAGTATTAAGAGAAAATACGTAACACTACTTGCTCAAAGATAATTTACCAGGAATCACTTGTCCTGGAGTTGTATAGGAAGTGGCTGAAGCTACTTCAAAGTAACTGTGATGCACTTGATCTGCCAAATGAAAAGTATGATGCTTAAGAACATCAGTCTGATTGTCCTTCTCCTTTTAAAAGGGAATTTTCACAGAATCACAGAATATGCTGAGCTGGAAGGGACCCACAAGGATCATCGTGAACAGCTCCAGCCCTGCACAACACCATTCCCAAGAACCACACCGTGTGCCTGAGAGTGTTGTCCAAAGACTTCTTGAACTCTGTCAGGCTGGTGCTGTGACCACTGCCCTGGGGAGCTGTTCCAGTGCCCATCCACCCTCTGGGTGAAGAATCTTTTCCTGATATCCAACCTAAACCTCCCCTAACACAGCTTCAGGCCATCCCATTACCATAAGAATCCCATCTACCAACAGACTGCAGCTGGATCGTGCTGAATAGAAGGGAAGAATACCTGTCCATGCCCCTCAAACTAGAGTTTCCACCTGGAGAAAAAAGAGGGTAACTTGAGTTGAGCTTCAAGCCAGTCCATAAGCATTCCTGTAGGGACTGGCTCATGCCCATACCTGGCCCCAAAGCCAGCAGGTTGTTGCCCAGCCAGCAGCCACAGCAGAGCCGGGAATTGGGAATACCCCACGGACCCTGCATGGGGTGATCCTAGACAGGCAGAGGAGGAAGACCTGGAATTTCAGTGGTGGAAGGACATCCAACACAAGTCCACAGGAAAACAGGTTTCAGCAGGGAGGTTTACCCAAGGATGAACTGTTTTCCAAGTGATAAAAAGCTGTTACCATGGACAGAGAGAAACCACAAACCCCCAGGACTACAACAACGTTAAACTTAAACTTAACCATCAGACACCCTCATGGGCATTTTCCTCCCTGTAAATGCAGGCACCTGGGGGAAGGGTGGCAATCAACCTCTAGGTCTGCCCATGTATTTTAAGTATCATCGGAAACACAACAAAAGTATCAAGACTGGTTAGATGTTGTCTGATCTTTTTCAATTCCACATGGCAACAACACAAAAGCAACCAACAAGGGTAATCCCCACAGGTTTTGTGGCAGTGCAGATAATCGTACAAAAATAGTATGATTCAAATAGCAACAACCTAAACCCAAATGGAAGTATTTTCCTATCTCCCTCCCACCCTTCCCCTTCAAAACCTGATGCACAGAAGTACTTAAACATTCGTTTAAGATCATTCTTATGCTGCAGATTTTGCCAGGCCTGAACGCAGGCCGTCCATCATGGGATTTCATCACCTGCTGGTTCTGTGCCTTGAGCAAACCAAGGCAGCCGCGGCTGAAGGGTAAGGAATAGCTCCTGGCAGCTGTCAGCCTTCCTGCTGGAGGTCACTGCCTCCATCCTGGGACAGGAGCCTCCAAAAGCTCGGCCAGCAGCAGAGCCAGGCCTCCCACCTTCGGCCATCGTCCCTGCTCCCTTCCCAGCATCAACAAACTCATTTGCTGGCACTTCCTCGTTTTCTTCAGGAACAATCAGAGGTATTACCAGAAGTCAGAACCTGTGTCTCAGCCCCACATGGTTCCTCTCATCTTTCATCCATATTACATGCAGGAGGAAAACCAGGCCTCATTAAAAGGTCTGGACCTCCTTTGCCATGAGGCTACCGAGTGCTTCAGGCTTCAAGCCTGAAGACATATCCAAATTTCAACCTTTTAAATAATGTTCAGGTGCTTTTTGCTCAGTGAAAGATCCTAAATAGAACACCTGACAACTTCAGCGCATTTCTGCTATCCAAATAAAAATATGCTAAAGCAATTCTTATATGAGAAACAGAGAAATCTCAGAAAGATTCCTGATTCTACTTCAAAATAAAACAAATATTTTATTTAATACATGGGCTTTTGAAGTCTTCAGAGTTTGCCAAACTATTCAATTTCTCATACTCAGGCACAGAGATAAAGACTCATCAGGGCTGAGATGATCACAGGAAGAACCTGGCACAGGCTGCTCTCTTTCATATGTCCTCATGGTTTTTCTGCCAAAAATAAATACATCAGATCACAAATGCTAACTACTATACATTTTTCATTTAAAGGCAACGACCTTCTCTGCTCCAGTGTGTCATACAATATTTTTTTGTCATTATGTAGTACCAAATTAGGCTAACTAGTTAGCAGTATCAGAAACCTAATGATTCCATTTGACCATTTGGATCCATTTGACTTGACAGAGCTGTGGTCTGTCACATGAAATACATTAAATAGTTTACAGATATATAATTCTGTTTCTAATCACACCAGTAAAGTGATAACCTAGTGAAATGATAAAATTAGAAGCACAGGAGCACTGTGTGCACATGTACAAAATCGTGCAGCAACTACTCAGAATACACATGATTTTTTTGGTTTCCATTACTCTGACAGTGAACTTAAGTTCTTTCATTGCTACCAGAAATACACTCCTGAAATGCAGCCAGAAAATTACAGGGCCATGGTGCATAAAACTCAGGCAAAATTACTGTGAAATATTTTTACTATGCAAATAATTATATCTACTATCAATTTCATCAAGTGACCCTACTGCTGAAGACTCTACATCCAACAATAAACAGCAACAGAAGCAAGCACAGAATAAACTTATTTAAAAATCAAATTTATTTGATGCCGTGAGTTATTTTAGAATACCAAAATACCTCAAAAATATTCATATAAGCATTCTAATGAACATACTTGATGAAAGTTCATTAACCTTATTATTATGTTTGATGATTTTATTTCAGAGCACAGCTCTGAAGTCTGCAGAGTGTAAGACTGTGTGTGCAGAAGGAACAACTGGATATTTTAACCAGGCAGACAAATGGCTTTGTAAGGAACAAAACTATTTTTAATTAAACAGAAAAGCACACTGTCAGAAGTCATTTTCATGAGTTATTTTTCTATAAAGGAGACACTGTGTGCCAGTACTGCACAAGAGAAATTTCTATGATCCTTGAAGTTAACTGTTCCACTGAGGAAATTCAATTGATGTTTAACTGGCAAATTCAGTTTCTGAAAAGCAATAGTGGCCAGAATAAACAAAGAATGACTAGAGTTTCTCTAGTTATAATACTCTAATAAGGCAAAGTGCCGGTACTTACATATTTTTATATATATGTATAATTTTATAATATTTTTTAAACTGCAAAATGCCTCCTTTTATTTTAATAGCTCAGAAAAAGATCTTGACTGAAAGACATTTGTTGTGTTCGTTTGGAAAGAATCAAAGCACAAGCAATTAAGAGGATCTATATATTCTTAACTAAATAAGATGCTGAACACAGTGTAGAATTGAAAGTTCTATTTCTAATGTAAGATAATTAAGAAATCTTTTTCAAGAGAGCAAGAATAATGTAACAGCTTTTTTTTCTCACCCACTCCTAGCACATTGCAATCCCATTGATTTTAGTGTGGTTTTTTTTTTACTCCAGAAAGGTCCTCAACTTGTATTTTTAGATTTTTATCCTCAAAGTGCTTCTCTACAATGTCCTTACATAACCAACTAGTGGTTGAGCTCATAAAGTAACCTGATTAATATACTTGCTCTGATTATTTATTGTAGAGTTTCTTGAAATCTTGTGATAATGCCAGGGAAAAATCACACTTGTATCAAGTAACTTCAGAGTACCATATTTTGTATCATTATATACAGGCTTTTATTTCAATTCCGGTATTTGTCAGAGAAGTTACCACACCAAGAACCACACATTTTTAAAATTTCAGTTCAACAACAACTGAAAAACAGTTTGTATCATTGACATTGTAGCATAAACATATTCTGCTCAGTCGTATGTCTTCCATTTTCCTTTTATTTGAACAAAGCAAAAAAAGGGGAGAAAAAACTCTCTTTTAAAATTACGCAGCTCAACTGGCAGATTAACCATGTAAAACAGTTGGGGAAAAAAAAGAAGTCTTTATCAAAATAGAAGGGGTTTATAGCAACAAGTAAATTCTTACAGAAATACTGAGATAAAATCAGTTTCTGTATATAAAACAACTTAAGTTGAATTGAATTACACTCCCGAGTAAGATAAATTCATTTTCTAAAATCATTCCCGAAGTGTTGATCATTACAAGAACAGGACTGGGTTTGGAGAAAACTGTTCCAGTTGAATTCCCATCACTTGCTTTCTCCACAAGCTGTTTCGGCTCAGTGTTTTAACACTATTTTAATTTTCTTAGATATCTCTTTAAAACTAAGTTTGAGAATGGTTTCTACTTATACACAAACAATCAGAAAGTAGATTTTTGCTATGAGCTCCTTACAATCACTTGATTTCCCTTTTTCATAAAACAACTTTCCAATAAAAGGCAGAAATGAAATGACAAATCAGAATAAACTTATATTTTTCACATTATCTTGAGTCATACATCTACTTTTCTCTTGAAAGCCCAGTAAGAAAAAAGAAAAGGAAAAAATTTGGACATTTACTTAATAAAGGAAAAATCTTTGCTGAGTTTAGGTAGGTTTGCAAAGTTTATTTCTGGTGAACTGACAAATTATTACTGAAAACCCAAAGACTAGGTAAGTACACCTTGTTCAGAATAATCATTCATTTGTATTAACACAAAAAAGTTGCAAAGAAAAAGATTACTAACTGCAGAGAACAGCAGCGCCTATGATTATCAGTTGAAACCACCCTTCCGAAGCCAGATTGTTCAATGCCATATAAAGACATACCTTTTTATCATATACATCTTGCCAGTTTACTCCAGCAAAGAAACTATGACGCATGATTTCTTTCGCATCATCTGGGCCTCCACCAAGTCTAAAGAGAGTGGGAGAAAAAAACCATGTAATTAACATTTATAGGGAGATCAAGTTATTGTAATGGTTGGAAAAATGACCATTTCTTTTTGACTATCTGGGAACAATTCTCACCCAATTAAAATGTAATTTTCACCTGTTTCATATGAATACTGGTAATCTCGGGAGAAGACGTGATAGTGGAAGTATCTATGCCATGGTCTGCCTGTGTTCATTAGTGTCCATGATGAGCTTTCTTAGTAACTCATTAATTTAAAAAACATACTTAGGTTCAGTTTGCTTGAAAGAAGAACTAATGTCCTGGCACTATTAAAAACCCAAACCAACCCAACCCAATAATGCTGGTATAGAATTTTGCCAAGGACATGCCAGGCACTGAATCAGTAATGACTCGTGCATCATTTTTATACAGTGTTCACTGCTGTTGCATCTGGGTGCTGTAACAATTAACCAATTACCATAAAATAGTCTCAATCTGAGTCAATTAGTATAAATTAATAAATTGTAGGCCTGCTGAGAAGGTTATTTAAAGGCCATTGTAAATAACCACAGTTCTCACTGTGGCCTATAGCTTGCCAAAGGCAGCCTCTGTTTGGTAAATCATCTTAGGAAGTGGATTTCACCCACTTTGGGTGAACTTGCGCAAGGTGATTTGATCTCACAGAAGTGGTCACTGCTGCCAAAAGAGGAGTGTCCTCCCCATACCTCTCCTCTCTCACTTGCATCTAAAGCATCATTCCCACTTGATGACTGTGAGCAGAGTCAGCTCACTAACCTGGAGAAAAACTAACCCTGCCATGAGTAAAGAAGAGAGAACTGGACATTTTTTGTTACAATAGCAAGTCCACTTTGACTGGACAACTTTAGTGAGCTGCCTTGAGCTGCTGCTGTTGGTGGAGAAAGAAACACATATCCAGTGATGGGAACGTCTGCCCTTCTCAACAGCACATCGACTTACGGGACTGCTCAGCTCTCACCTAACTTCTCCCTGGGACTGGGGATCCTGCTGCCCTAACAGAAGGAAGCTGCAGCACAAAACCAAGCTAATCTTAACTAAATAAGCAGACCATACATGTTACATGTTAATAAGAAGAGTGACAAAAACAGGGAGTGTTTCATTAAAAGGAACTGCTAAAGATATAAAGACAAATTTTAAAGGCAAGCATTTAAGTAAATTCCTCTCTAAAGCATTTATTGTAAGGAGGAATAATTTCCACAACCAAGGAAAAAGTCTGTTTTGGTAATACCCTGCTGCCAAATTACAAAAATATTCTGGACTACTACGTCAGTCTTGCAATAGCTGAGTGTAAAGTTATTCTAATTTCCAAGCTGTATTCCTCCTTGTTTCTCAACTACTCATTGTAAAATTCTGTACATCTTGGCAAAACATGGCAGTTAGCCTTCAATCTCCAGACTTCTCTCAACATCTTCTAGCTGCTCACAAAAAATCTGAGCTGTGTTAATCTCTGTGTTCCTCCCCTATTTAGCATTAGCTAGCACAAGAACTTGAATATAAATAAGCTTCTAAATATAAGTCTGTATTAAAAACTACTCTCTTCAAAGATTAATTACAAGGAAGCATCTTTCCATTTCTAAGGGTTAATATATTTGGATGGGTCAGATTGCTTGGAGGTTAAAAAGCATTAGGAGTTGCTACAGAAACGAAGTTTTACTCTACTCTGCCTGTATTTGGCTGGCTGGTCACAGTTTGCTTTTCCTGCAAAAGGAAGTTCAGGTGCAGCAGACAAGCTGACCACTTGTGCTGTCCCACTTGGCTGCAACACAACAACCAGTCCTGCCCTGGGCACCTGCAGGCAATGCCCACTACCCAAAACTTCTTGAATACAACCAGAGGCTGAAGGAGGACTAGAGAAGGGAGGCAGACAATGTCTGTAGCCCTAAAACAAGAGATTCACAGAAATGACAAAGGTATTGGGGGGGGGGGGGGGGGGGAAGTACCTATAGACAAATCCCACTGATTTACAAAGACAGAGATTTGATTTAGAGCCACAGAGGACTGGACACTGCTGGTCCAGTGGTGGAGCCACTGCAAAATGGCTCTCCTAAGCAACAATCCCAGAGGGAAAAGCCCACCACACAAGGGCATAAACAGCAGCTGGGTGATACTTGCTTTCAAACCACTCTCTTTAAATTTCACTCCAGTTGTATTCTTTAACAAATTACTAGTTTAATGGTCTAATAGGTGATTTATTTATGTGCCCTAATAAATATAGCTGTGGCGGTCCATGCATGTCTCCTGCCCTGACCACCAAGAACAAATGCTAGAGTCCCCATGAGACACTACAGTCAACTCAGGGTTAAGTCATACTGGGAAAAATAACTGAGAACTTTCCCTTTTTTCCAGTACACATTCTCAGCCTGAAGACATCCAGGTATTTGCTGTGAGGGATTTTAAAAGTTTGTCTTCCATATGCTTTTTTTTCCTTTTGCTTGTTAAATTCATTTTGTAAACAACTGCTGGACTGAGTAAATGGAAATCTGAGACTGAATGGCTGTGTATGACACTCTCCTGTGATGGACAGCTCCTTCACCTAGGAAGACCAGGAACCACTGACCTATTTTTCAATTACTCAGAACAACCAGAATATTTATTATGCCTGTATAACCAATTAATTTCACTTACCGCTTATTTGGATCCTTTATCAGTAGGCCTGATAGTAATGATTTTGCATCCGCAGACAGAGTTCGAGGAAATTTTATGTCCTCCATTAGTATCAGTTCAAACAGTTTCTCATGATCTTGGTTGTAGAAGGGTAATCTTCCACACATCATCTCATACATGACAACTCCTAATCCCCACCAGTCCACTGCACGACCATAGTCATTATCTTCCAACACCTGAGACAGAAACCAAAAGAAAGCATCTGTAAGATATACACTATTTCATACACCACCATTTCAGTCTGCTCGATGCTTCTCCACATTAATGTGTTTCTGAGCCTTTATTTTCACACTGTGCTACAAGGACTCCCAGAACCTGACTCAAAACTGCAGCACTGACTCACACACCTGAGCTCACTGAAATTCCAGGCTTACCAGGCACTGCACTGCTAAAAGCAAAATAAAAAACTGACAGTGACCTGCTCCAAATAATCATGGCTGCTTTTTATCCTTTCGTATGTCCTCTACAAGGCCATTTATACCCACCACAGCTTTAGGAAGAGACACTATCTGCAGGTACTACATTAATGCCTTGTTTAGAAGTGGTGAAGCATCTCTTTGCTCAGTCACTTCCCTCTCTTTTGCCCCACCTGTCTAAAGTCTCCAATTTAGAACCACCTTAATCTTATTAGAACAAGTTTAATTTCTTCATGATCTTTTGCTTACATTAGAAGTCCTCAATGCTTTTCTCCAGTTTCATTACCTTCCATTGAATAGCCCTAACAGCTGAACTGTGCTAATGCAAAAAAATATGGCAGTGTTTATACAATACTATGTCTACTATGAAGCTATGTTTATAGGATATTATATAAGCACAGAAACCAGTAAAGTTTATGCAATTTGTTAACATAATGCCACCAATGTTGTGTACCTAAAAACAACCTATTCCACAGCCCTTCTCCCAGCAGCCCCAGAGAACCAACAAGAAATTTAAGCAGTGTGTCTTGACTTTAATACACCTTCATATTAAATTGCAGACATGGAGACAACATAACAGCAGCATTCGCCCATAACAAAATCATAAGCAATAAGGAAATTGAAGATTACTGAATATATAATTCCAATTTCTATGAATTTCTAGATCATACCCCTTCAGACAAAAAAGATTAAACAGAAGTCAATAAGTATTAAAACTGAAGGCACTACAACTGTGTGTGTCAAATAGCCAGTATTTGCTGCAGAAAGAGCTATCAAAAACCTTAAAACAAGAAATTAGATTCAAATAATAAACAGAACGATCAAAGAAATGAAACTAGTAGAACAGAACTATATTTGTAAACAATGTAAATAATTCTTTATAGAGAATTGTTACTGTATTGCTGGAAGGCAGATTCTGAAAGGCAGACTGATTTTTTTAAAAGAACAACAAAACAACAACAAACTAATCCCCAGAAAACAAAATACTTTTTACAACATACAGCCACATGCAGTCATCATCACAAAGAGCTCATCCAGATTCAAACCATAGGCAGACATACAGGAACAGTAATTTAGACACATGGGAGTGAAAATAAAGCTTTCTGTCTTTAAGGAATAAGGTAACCTCTGAAAGATCAGAACAAACTTTATCCATAAGTAGATTACCTTGTGAGTGTCTAAAACGTGTACTCAATTCCCCTGAAGCAGGGGCAGAGGCAGCCCTCACACACCTAAGGGGACACTAAGTGGCTGTGGACACATGCACTGCACCCCAGCCAGCTCCAGTGAGGAGTGTTGAGCTCATTTCTCTGCCTCTCCTTTTGCTCCCCCAGTAAACCCAAGCCTGCTCTGAAGTATCTGGTATGTGCTATCAGCAGAAGCAGCATGCAGTCTGATCCAGTATGGCAATTTTGGAAATCCCACAGTAATTAATGCATGCATATTACTAGTTTTCACTGTCCTTAAGGATTAGTAGTGGAAACACGATGAAAAGAAGTATATTAAAAATTCCTCTTGTCTATATAAGATTAAAAAATCATAAATATTAACACATTAACACATATGATTTACAACTGTGCCAAAACAAACAGACTCATTACATCATTGATATTTCCAAATAGAGGGTGAAATTTTGGAAAGTGTAAAATACAACAAATTATCTGAATAAGTACATATGAGAAAACTAACTAAAATAATTCCTGCATTTTAAAATTAATTAAATGTTTTATGAGTTGGAGCATATTGCAAGCTATTTGCTGAAAAACTGTATATAAAATCTGTGATGCTTGTCTTTAAATCACTACTTCTTCTGCCACAGAATAAAAGCATTATATATTTTTCTGCTACATCTACTAGCACGGTTACTATTTCCCTCATCTGTACAGTTACAGTCTCTTCTTTTGAAGCTAGCAAAATACATAAAATTGTGAGACAGTGGTAGATTCTTTTTACAAGTAAGTTGAGGTGTGGTTTGCATGTGTGGTTTATAAAAGAAAGCAACAGGAAAATAAAGCATATCATTCTCTGAACAAGGCAAATCACACAGTCAATAGCCAAAGCAAATTGTATTTGCAGCTTTACGTAATTTATGCAGGACTTTACCTAATAATAATAAAAAGTATGAACAACCTTTTGCTGCATTCCCACAACAGCAACAAAACAGTGGTACAAAGAAAGAGCCAAATGTGATTTTTAACCTCTTTTTACATAAAATCATAAAAAAGCATAAAAGCTGGATTAACTGCCTCCCAAACCCGCATATCACCAGCCGGGTTCTCATCCCCAGCTGGCAAAACTGGCAACTCTTTATTTTTGTTTAAATACCTGGTTTACAGCCAGCCAGACAAGCAAGAGCATCAAAATGGTTTCATTTAGGCAAAAGGAAAACAGCCTGAAAATAGTGTAAATAAAGCACAATACAGCTCAACTTATTTTAACATAAATGTAATAAAATTGTGCATAACGTGTTCACAGTGAAGACACACTGTTATTTCCTTTCAGTAATTTGTAATCTTGATGGTGTTTAGAAACTCCAGGATTTGTAGACTGTTTCAAATCAATGGAAGTGAAGTGCTGGAGTCCAGCAGCTCCTACAACCAAATCTATGCACTTAGGGCAGGCAAGAGAACATGTCTGTACACACTGCCCTGGCATTACAGAATCCTCTCCAAACGGTTCTTGGATCTGAGGGATTTGGTTTTAATTACACTGAACATAGGTCAAGAAAGCTTCAGCTCAGTGCTAAAATGAACATGGCATGCAGCTGCAGGCTTTGCACCTATAAGCGATTCAGTCTGCTGCCTTCCATGAAGTGGATACCTGCTTTTAGAAACACCTCCTTTGGTCATGAGGAGTGATACTGCTGTCTCTCCAGTACTTGTGGGATATCCCTGCATATGTGGGGTACCAGCCTAAGCACCTGGCCAGACACAGGCATTGCGGAATGCTTGATCTCTTGGACTTTGTACACTGCCCTTAAGATCTGCCTCCCTCAGCCAGTTCTTGTCCCCTGCTACAAGGATCCACAAATATCTTTAAGCAAATGCAGCGAGGTAACAACCCAGAGCCTTCATGGTCACAGCAGGAAAGGCAGCAGGCCCACCAAAACCATCGTAGAGGGCACGAGGCCAACCCCTCTGGTGTCGGCAGTAAAGCAATGCACTGATATTTTCTGGGAGTACAACAGGATCACACAGAACTCTTGAGCTCAGAAAGAGCACCTAAACTGACTATATACTCAAGGGGTGTTTTCACAAAGTAAAGATGGACTTACATGTTTCCTTCCACAAAATTTGTTTAAATAGTCAGATCATTCAGATTCGTGATTTCCCTTCCTTCATCCTCTTCACATATATGGGGTGCCAAAATCCCAAGCCACCTTACCAAGATCTAGGAGAGGTTTTAGGAGACAAGAGCTCCAGCACAATGTGACTTTAGTGTGTGGATAACATTTATAGTTACCTACCCCCAACATAATCACTGTACCCAAGTGACTTCCCAGCATTGAGAAAAGCAGAAGGTGACTGACTGCAGTTCAGTTTGGATCATACCACAGATCATGGGAAATAATTTTTTTTAAAATTACCATCATTTTTACTACATGAGGAAATCTTACTCCATTCATTTTCAGGCCTCTAGTTCAACAACTGGTTCTTTCAGAGGCAATGCCAGCTTAATTCAGGGTCTTGTTTCTGTTCTCTCACCACAGCTTCCCTTACCTTGTCAAAACTATGCAACACACTACATCAGAGTGTAGAAAAAACAGGGGGGAAAGGTTTCACCCTGGATTATTTTTCACCTGAATCAAGTTTTCCGACCTAAGCCACCCAGTTGCCACATGAACAGTTGCAGTAGCACAAGTGAGAACGTGGGCAGCATCAGGTGTGGCATTGCTGGAGAAAGAAATGCTTGCCAATCTTTGCCCCGAAGTTACACTGACACAGAAGTTACAGTGACTCTGCCAGTTTTTGCTGCACACACAGACAGCTGTAACAGCTGCGCTCACTTAGGGTGAAGATTAAGGCCCTGCTTCTCTTCCCAACCTGCTTTCCTCTAAAGCACTCCAGCAGGATAACAGGGTTCCAAAGTGGCCATAAACTCAATGCTGCACTGGAACCACTGCAGTTTTTACAGGCATTGTAGCTCCTCTAACTTACACCTACGCCTGCAGTACGAGGACACAGCCTGCGTTTATACGGATGCTTTTTAAAACAGCTGCAGAGGTGCCACTGAAGTTTGTATTTTCCCTTCTTATATAAATATACAAAAGGTTAAGTGACACACACACTTTCTAACAAGCAGGAAACATTAGCCAGGCATCTGCTGCCAGGCATTTGCAGGTACTTTAGTGCTTTTATGGATGTTTTACAGACACTCAACAACATTAGAGTTTCAGCTAAGGGGCAACTATTTATTTACCTTAAAATTTTCATTTGTGTTTTGGTCAAAAGGCCACAAAACAAATTTAAATTTTTTAAATGTACTGAGCAGTAAACAAGGGAAAACGAAGTATTCTGTAGTGACTCCACTGTCTGCACGCCTTGGGGTTTCTGGAGAATATTACTGGCAGTGACCAAGTATACAATGGGACAGTGCTTTGTATGCAGAGCAGACTGTAAAGCCCTACATATAAAATAAAAATTTCATTTCACAGACCAACCTCTGCCTTTGTGATAATTAAGACAACACAAACACAGTACAGGACTGCTAAGATCGCAGTAATTCAATTGTGTTTTTCCCTCACACAGAATAATTCATTTTGCTGGCAAGTAATTCCAGATCAGTAAAGAAAAATACTCTTTTCTTTATATTTACAGACAAAACAAAGAGGGCAATCTCCTAATGCTATTCCCCACTGCTGAAATGTCCACTATCTTGGACTTGAAAAAAGGTCATTAGTACCACTGGAAGTTTTCTCTTTCACAGAAAATAAAATCCACAGAAATGACCTTTTCCTTTACTTCATCACTGGTTCTAGATTTTAATCTTTAGGTTTATTAGTCAATACATCTCCAGGTGTCCTTTGCTTTATGCATGTCACTCCTTCAAGAGCCTAACACACAGCCCACAGAATTTAATATCCATTTAATTTTATGGTAAAAACAAGTGAAAAGGTATCTTTTATTATCTTTATTGCTTCAGTAGCTAAGAGGTGAAAGGTTTTTTGCAGGCAACAGCTTGAGACACATCTGCAAACTCCTATTTACAAGGGCTTGGGGCAGAGACAGGAAGCAGACAACTGACTGCCAAAGAGAAGCTGATACATACACATGCAATGCTTTTACAAGTTTCTGTGAAAATAAGTTTTTTTAGG
This sequence comes from Origma solitaria, assembly GCA_013397895.1. Taxonomy (NCBI): domain Eukaryota; kingdom Metazoa; phylum Chordata; class Aves; order Passeriformes; family Acanthizidae; genus Origma; species Origma solitaria. Next base: position 4,883,399 of record VZRL01004713.1, read on the forward strand.
AGGTGAGCCAGCAGTGTAACAGGTGAAGTCTGTGACCATCTTAAGTTAATCATGTACCTCCCCTCACCTTCATTGGAACCAGGATTCTCCTATACTTTACTAATCACAGAACACTGAACAAGGCGTGACTACCTCAGGCAAACTGAGCTCAATGTAGAAAATCCCTTAATCCTGTCTTTGTTGCATTTTCTTGAAATACAACATCCCTGATGAGCAGCCTCTGGAAGATTTTTGGTTGCACAGAAGAAATTGACACAATCAAGAACTGTATTTCCCACACACCTCTAAATGGTAGTTAGTCGCTGTAACTTCTGGACTCTGCAAACACAGACAAATTTAGCAGTAACCTTGAGCATGAAAGGCTTTGTAAAATTCATTGTCAGTCCTATACAAGGGGCTATCAGCACTGAGGTTTATGTTCTTATGAAAGAATATTATCAAAATATTGGACTCATACTTTGTGCTAGATAATCAAGCAAGTTATTGGAAAAGCCATTACATTTTTGACCTAATAATGTTTCTCCTAATCTATTAGATACAGACCTTCAGATAGGACATTAGAAGTAGCTTGTTGCTCAATCAATAATTTTGACAGAACAGATGGGAAAATATTTAAACATCTAAACAAACTGTCTGCACACCTATGTTGTGAAAGAAAACTGAGAACTAGGATACACCAAGTACTGTTAATTTAAGGGGGAAGAAACTGTTTTCAATTAACCTTACAGTTCAGGTGCAGTGTATGTTCCTTAAGCATTCCTGGTAACCCTTCACACATTTTTATTGCTATAGTTGTTGGTCTGTTAACAAATATTCACCCACGTATTATTCAACAGAAGTTAAAAAGTGTATTTGCTAGAACTTTTTATCAATTGTGGTAACAACTACAACAATGAGAAAGTTTATTATCTAACACTAATGAACAAAAGTAACACACACTTCTTCATAGACACAGACTTTCACCCAGATATATGAAAATCCATCCTGCAGAAGGCTATGTTTACCAAGAATTATACAATTCAGTTACTATAACTGCATCTTGGTATGAAAAGTGAAGTGTTGCTGCATCAATAGTAAAAAACCCACTTGAATGAATTCTTGCTGGCTTTATTATACACAGCTGAAAAGACAAAACACCAAGGTCATAGATACCCTGGGAAATAGACAGCTGAGATTTTCCACTGATCTAATTTTTGCAGGCAGTTTTTCTCCATTTTGTATCTAGTTTGCACTACTGTTTTACTTCTGACCCTAATGTAAACTATCTTCCTCTTACATTTTTGTAGTCAAGATTTTGCCCATCTTACATAGCTTTTTGTTATGTACCTTTAAAAAATACATAGCAAAACCTTTTTTTTCGTTTGTTGGCACATGTGCTGTATCAGAAACAGTATATTCTGGTATAAATGTGAATTAACCAGAGCTTCCTAGGGTGAAGGGCATGCAATACTAATTAATGCATTTAACCTCCTAGAAGAGACAGACTTCAGTAGAACTCAAAATTTAAAAAAAGAAAAAAGTATTTAAGTTGCCGCACATGAAAAAGTGTATTCTAATAAGGGCTGTAAGAAGCCAATGGTAACACTGGCCAAAAAAAAAATAAATTTAAAAGCCAAGAAAACAACCACATCAGATTAAAAAGACCCTTCAAAGGACACCTTTCATAGAAGGGCAGCAAATAAAAGCAAAATATCGTTTCAGTTAACAGAGAGATGGCACTTGTCTCACATAACTCTACCCACTCTACCATTAGAAGAAAAACCACAGACCTCTCCATATCTGTATTAATTATCACTGCACTAGCAAATAGTCTCTAAACATACACTGCCATAAGATGCGAGATGTGTAAGAAGCAATAAATAATGACAATACTGCGATATGTCTTTCTAGTTGCTCATTCTTCCTGAAATTATTTTGAATATTTACTGATGTTAAACAGCATTTGTTCAGCTTTTGTTTATGCTTCATTACTCTCAGAAAAACGAAGGGCTTTTGCTGAGATGGAAATAATGTTTGCATTGATTAAATGAAAATTAATGAAAAAAGCTTCAAGGATGTTATTGAGACAGTCTTTGTAAGAATTGTCATATTACTTGTTTTACAAAAAGAAAGTGTGTTTAATTAGAAAATTGCTCTCTGCTTTAAAGTTCTGGTTTGAATACAAAAGTTTATTAATGGCAAGTGTTGAGCTAACCTCTTTTCTAGTATTCTGTTTTATTAGTTTTGCATATTTGTTACATCTTTTCCCTTGAGAAGTCTGATACTGCATGTGGACAATTGGGTTTTGTGACTGATGAGATCAACCAGGTAGCATGAAAATGCAAATTATTGTTACATTAGTGGTTATCCGGTTTCAGGAGAAAGATTAATTTTTGTCTTCATTTATCTGTTGTTGCAGCAGTTCTTCTGTCTAACAAAGCAATGCTTTCCTACTCCCATCTAAATGCTCCCCATCTTTTGGTCATGGTATGAGTTATTGCCAATAAATGATGTTCTGCTCTGCCTTGTCTACCTTTCATCGTTTTCATCTCACTGGCAATACCAAGCTGACAAAAGTGCTCAAATTCAAGTCACCAGCATTTTTGATGACTTAGGAGCATAAGATGAAAGAATGTGGGACACTAAAACATGATAAGTGATAACCAAAGAGAAAAAAGAGCACATTTGAATTTTCATGAGACATTCATGAACATTTCAAGATAAAACAACTTCTTGCATTTTCATTTCCTTACAATGTAAAAAAATTATCTGGTGCTTGGAACTCTAGTGTAAAGTGAAAATTCCATATTGTGAATCTCCCATAAATCAGAAGAGAAAGTATTTTCAGGCATAGATGCTATTCCTCCTCACCCCCCTCCACTGGTCCTCACCCAGAAACAAAATGTTGCCAAATATACAACAGACAGCTGTTCAAGAGCACAAGCCAACACTAAACCACTCTTCCACAGGTAAAATAAATTCTATTGTGCCTCTGCTAAGAATCAGATTATGCATGAAGCATCTAGGTAAACACAGAGTAAATAAATTTCAACTAGCCTTCTGAAGCCAAAAGAAAAATCAGTTAAGCAAAACACAACAGCATAACTACACTGTTCAAGTACTGAGCAAACTAACTATACTTTCAAGAAAATGAGAACAGGTTATCAGAAGTTGAGGCTTTTTGGTTTTTAAGCAAAGTATTCTGCCTCACCAGGAAACAGTAATGCCTCAGACAGAAGGTTAAGACAAACACCTACTCAAATACAAAAAGAAAAAATAATTATGGCATCAGTGGTGGTAGAAGACTTGGCAATTAATACTCATCGTGTTAAATACTTTATTATTTTATGGAATAAAATACATCTCATCATTGAAATTTTTTAAGGATTTTTTTAAAATATAACTCAATAGATATGAATGTTGAGACTTAATTAAATTAAGGCAAATGAATAAGCAAATCTTCAACCCTCATCGCAGGGTAGACCCTTAGATGGGGTTCACACAAAAGATTCTTTTTTTTGTTGTTAATTATACCTTCTCTACTTATTTAGCTTTACATTTGCCTATATGACAAAGAGGTAATGCTGCCTGTTACAGATTAGCTCTAGTCCTACAGATATCCTCATTACACATGTAATTTATTTACCATTATAATAAGAGGGTTAAAAGCTTTTTTTGACATCAGAAGAAAAATATTATCATAACCTGCAACACTGCCAATGAATTACTATAACGAACGACCTTTTTGACATCATTCTTTGAGCATGGAACACAATTGATTTGAATTCATCATTTTAAAAGAAAGAAAGAATACAACTACCACTTAAGTCTCTGGCTGATAAAAATTAATGTTCTATCCTTGGATAAAACAACACTATACAATATACTTTGCTAAATATATATTGAACACTCATAGGTTCCATTTCTTTTTATCAGTAAAGTTTTGCATTGGGTTGGGGTATTTTTGGGGGGGGGGCGCACTCTATTTTGTTCATTCTAACTTGGCGATCAAAGAATTTTTATTTTTACACTATTACAGAAGTGCATTTTTCTAGGTTTCCAAAACCACCTTATTCAACCTTCCCCATCTGTCACCATCTGCTTCTTTTTAGCATGTACTTTTTGTGTGATCACATAAGCATGTGAAAAATAACTAACATTCAGATGATTGTCTGCTGGTACATTTGAGGACTGGGCATAATAAAAGTGAACTGCCAAAACGTACTTAACACTTCTAATTTTGTTGGGTCTTGCATGTAAGCTACATTTGATTTTCAAACTGTTTTACAGTTGGAAAGTTGATCAGGTACTCTAACTCAACAGTAAAACTGAGACTACATAATTAGCTCAGCACTAAAAAGACGATATTCAAAGGGAGGAACAAAACCCAGAAATATATCCACACGAGTTCACACATCCATCTTGACTGAGTCTGTCTGCACAATGTTGCCTGAGGCACAGGATAAGATGCTACAAGCAGCTTACTTCTGGACAGTCACAGCCTGTGTCTTCTCTCCAAGCTACCACAGGACAAGGATAAAGGACTCTTATGTTTACAAGGGCGTAAGAAATCTCACAGAAAATGCTTGGAGAAGCAAAGACGCTAAGCCAAAGGTAGAAATGCATAGAAATACAACGCAATTCCTAAACTGTGCAGCAGGTAGTGTTTCTAACTTTAGGTGAAAAGTAACTGGAAAACACCATCAAGGCACAAAAGCTGAAGGATGGAGGTATCTGTTTCCAGAACTCTATCATGCTACAACACAGCACTTCTGCTTGTAAATGCACTTCTCAATACAGTTTTCATAGGAAAAGAACAAAACAAGATTAAAGCTGGAGAAACAAACTTACCTCCAGTCGTCCAAAAATACATTAACTTCACTTTAGGAGAATTTCATACAGAAAAATTCTCCAATCTTTTTAGAGTAGCCCATCACAGGCCTATCAGGTCTTTAGCAAAACCACATGAATCAGAATACCAGTATGTTTTTATCAATGCAGACAATTTGGTGGCGTGTCCCATTATCCTTTTTCTAAAGGAAGAATTAACAGAAGTGACAAAATAAAAAGCAGCACAATAAAAACAAAAACTGTCCCTTCCCCTAGATAAACCCTAATGATCAATCTTCCATTAGTGCTCATGAGAGGTAATAAAATATGAGTGAGAACTTGCCCTCTAGAGCACAGTGGAAAAACTGAGCTCAACATAGTTTCTTTCCACTGTCTCTCTTTTTTCCCCAACTCTTAGAAGCTCACACCTTAAGGTCTTAAAACCTTGTGAATGCATATCCATGTTGCAACATCTTAACAGCATTCCCTTAATTTATGCCACTTCCACAAATTCCCTTTGCCATCCAGTAGTTTTAGAGGTGGAAAATAATGGCACATACCTATTATTTATACAAAAGTTGCATAGAATTTCAAAAATCACATTACTTTGATGTCTCAGTTATATTCAAATTCAAATGAAATTTAAAGGAAAAGATAAAAAGGAAACTGCATAAACCATAATAAAGGTTATGCTGTCCTTCAGGTCCTCTATATTCCTAACCAAACAACTCTTCAGCAAACTTCCCTTCAGTTTTAAGTCGATCATCAATTTCTCCTGCCATTTGTGTTTCTCTGCAACACATCTTACTAGTCTCAACTTAGAAAAAATTAACAAAATAACATAATTGTTTTTAGAACAAACTACCTTTCCTGCCTAAAATCACATTTTTCCCCATAGGAAAAATCTTCTAATCTCTAATCTGTGTTCTAATCTGTGTTTTCTGATCTATTAATCTACCTGCTATATCATTAGATTAATTTCATTCATTTCCTTTCCCTCCTATTAGCCTCACTTGCTATTTTCCAGTTTACTCAAATCCTTTTCTCTACTCCATAAGAAAAGGGAAAAAGGGGGGAAGAGGGATAAAAGCTGGAAAAGGGGGAAACGGCTTCAGCTGTATTAACCATGCAGCTTCACTTTCTCTATAGTACAGTGTGTGGAACTTTTAACATTCTCACTTTAGCTGATCTCCCTGGACTGGCCTGCCTCAGTTTACCCACAATGTTGAGTGCTTTCACCAAGTTGTTTGCAAACAAGTACCTTCCTGCTTTTCCCAGCACTTTAAGGAGCTCTTCTGTAACACTGGCATTGCACCTTCTATCTGCATTAAAATCCCTGTTAAAAACAACGCTTTGTCATGATGCCTGCAAAAACTGGAAACATCCATTTCCGTTGTTAGCCTGTCGCAGTGCATTTCAGTAGTTCCCTCTCTGCCTACACACATAGCATTTAGTTTCAACTCATATCAGATGAGTTATGTGATAGATCATCATATTCTCAGTTCAAAAAATTACCAGACTCCCTTTGGCAAATATCCTGATCCAACCCAAGCAGGCATTAAAAGAATGAGATAAATGTATAGCAGCACAAGTGACAAAATGCTTTTTCTGACTCTATTGTTAGCTTTTTGTAATCTGTATATACCACAACACTCAGAAAATTCACTTCAATTCCTGTAAACATGGGAAAAGTGTGGGTTTTCTTGCTATAAAGCATCCCTGCTTTTCCTTGCTGAAATTCAGCCATTGAACTTTGATGACCAGGTTCTAGATTATATCATAGCCATATCCTTCCAAAAAAAGAACAGCTGCAAGTGAAGTGTGAGGAGAGACAGCAGCTGCTTCTTGATAAAAGAGTTCTATCCTTCATTCCTCTGAGACAAAACTCAGGGAAATAATTGATTACACATGATCTCTCTCACTCCCATTAAAAGAAAGATCACTAAAAATATACTGGTCAAATAAGCATTGTATAAATGATATTAATATTTCCTTAATGTTCACTGGTCTTATTTTAAAATAAGTACCAGGACATGCATGTCTTCTCCTTTCTAGGGGTAAATGCTATGAATCTGCTCTGGTCTTGTTGATTGTCACATACCTTTGAGTGACAGTAATTGCATAAACTATATTGAAATCGTTTGCTTTTTTAAATAAAATGCAACTATTCTTACAGGAATGCATCCATCTAACCTGTACACATAAATAATTTTGTACATATTCATCCACCTAAACTGTACTTTTATGCTAGTAAAACATAATGATATCCTACCATTTTCCCTTTTGTTAGAACAGACCTACATATCATTGATCATCTACATATATTAAGAGTCATTAGAATGACATCCATGAAATCCCTTACAGATTTGTTCATAGTCAAAACAACTTCTCTCCTGTTACTAAAAAGATTAAAAACTTCAAAAGTAATTTCTGGTATTTAAAGCTTGTCTCTTCCCATGACACCGAAACTTACTACCCCATTTGACTGTTCTCCTGTAACAAAGGCTGTACCCCTAGTCCTAAGAACTTTAACTGAAATACAGAGATCCAGAAACTGTAATCTTATCCAAGAGAACATCCTCACAAATTATCAGAACCCAAAGAACTTTTACTTCTCTGCCCAAGTAGCTTCATTTCCTGAATGTTCTATCAAAGAAAGTCGGTACCAGTCCATATCTTTATTAGCAGGTCTCATCCTTGACAGTCAACTGAAAATTATCAAAATCCAAACTGCTTTTAAAAGTCTCACAGGTATATTTACAAGTACTTTCCTGGTTTTATTATTTTTTTATTAGGCAAGTGATACTGCCTGTAAAAGACACGTGGTTCTGTCTGGCATTTGCCACTGCAAAAGAAGTATTTTTTTTAACAGAAGTCAAGCATACATCTGTTTCCTAAACAGGATCACAATTCATCCTTTTCTTATTAAATCTATGAATATTTTCTGACACTACAATGATCCCTAATGTGACAGCTTACTTTGAAGAAAAACAATGGAAACAGACTTCTAAGAAGTAGTCCTTTTGTCCTGAAAAACTACTAAGAAATGAGAAATCGTAACATATTTTATACCTTTCAAATGGGGAATACCACAGATTCTCACAGCAGAGGGAAGTATTAAGCATTACCACTAATTTAAACACACAGAGAAAAATTAAACTTGTATTAGTTCTACTGCAGATGATAAGAGTAATTCCACTATTTATCACAAAACCAAATTATTCTCAAAAGACTATATAGTTTCACAAACAAAAAGTTACTTGTTTATTCTTCAATAAGTGTGACAAATGTACATCTGTACTGTTAACAAATATAAGCCCTCCTATTTGGCAGTGGCAACTATTTTCTTCCTAGAGGATGTGTTCATATCCTACCATCTTTTATGCTTGGCACATAGTGATGCAGGACAAACACAGTCAGTGCTATTTTAATTTTCTTTAAACCATAGAAAACTGGTGCTGGATAACAGGGAAGCACTAGGAGAGGAGAATAGAAAGGGAATGCACCTATGGACCACTTAGCCAGAAGCCCTGCATACCCTGAACAGCTTAGTGTGTGGTGAAGGTACACATAAACTTCCGTATGAGTTCCACAAATGATGGTCCAGAAAAGTAATTCTATTCCACAGATGAAAATTGACTCTAACTTGGAAAGCTCATTACAGCTGAAAAGAAAGGATGCAAGGGTATTATTAAAAGGACAGATGATTAATAGATTTCTCCACATAACTGGAGAATATCTTGCTTCTAAAGAATGGCTGAAAGGCATCTGCCTTTAAACCTACCATGATCAAGGAAAACATAAGTATATGCTGCCTGTGTTGGGATGGACAGGCAGGAATTCACTGTGGTTACAGGATTAAAGTCCAGTTGTAACATTAGGTTCTCATGCTATGAAGTTTGTCCCAAGATAGTAAATCTTTGGCACGTGATAATGACTTCTGTGGCCTGAACTGCAAAGAGAAATTATTTTTGCACATTCATTCTCTGAACCATGCACACAAATAGACTGGAGGCCCCAGGCTCTCAATGGCCCCTTTAGGAGCCAGCTCCCCTGACAAAAACAAACAATTGTCCCAGGTGAGCAACCATCCAGCTAAAGGTGCTGAGTCTCCTCATGCCATATCAGTAACCTGTCTAGGTTGCTTGCTCAAAACCCTTTATCTCTGAGGGAAAAGGGAATGAGTTCCTTGTTCCTAGCGTTAATAAAGAGGCAATTTCTTTCAAGACAGATTTTCACTGGGTGGGTCTCCAAAAATACTCCTAATGGGAGGTAGAGCAGAGAACTGGGGCTTCTAGGGAATACAAAAGCAAACTGGGTCAAGTAATTTGTGCTGAGTGTCTAAAACCCAGAATGATTCCTTGCCAAGTACGATGAAAGAGAGCTAACATGTTTTCAAAAGTGAGAGGAGGAGAAGCACATGAAAGCAACTGAATGGATATCTGCACTCCTAGAGGATGTCTTTAAGACTGCTGACAAGAAGACAAGGGGGGGGTAAAAGCTGGCACACACAAGAGAAGTGGCCACTGCACCAAGTGAAACAGGCAGATCTGCAGCTGCTTCTAAGTAGCCAGAGAAAGATTCAGAGAGGCCAAAAATAGTTCTGGAATTCTTAAATGTAGAGAAGTGCTGAGTGGCTCTGAACGAAACACAAAGGAGAGGTCAGAAATTGCCAAACAGAATGGTAACAATCTGCATCCAGATTCCTTGGAATCTATGAGAGAGAATTCTGCGAAGGAGGCCAGGTATCAGTGAGTTTATCCTCATAGCTCACGTAGTTGGTGACTCACTAAACAAAATGGACACATTTAGCCAAGCAAAATTATTTAGGTACTTCAAACCTTCAGAGTGAGAGAATGACTGTTCAGATTTCTCTTCACTGCTGAAAGAATCAAGGAAGATAGTACCAGATGGATGAAGAGAAAGTTAGTGGCTCCTAAAAATACTGATGTTTCCTTTACCATTGGAGAAAGAATGTATCAAAAGATCTTACTATGATTCAAAAGGGTTTTGTTAACTCTACCTACCATATTGACTTATAACCAACTATTAGCAGTTTCAATTTCCTCCATGATTACAAACTGAAAGGGAGATGTTGAAAGACTCTGAAACCTGAGAAACTAACCATCCTAAGACCCTAATTTCCAGGCAGCACTATCCAGAAGGTGATGTGTACCAGTTTCTTTGACATCACTTAATTGTAAGGTTTAGATTGAAAAACAAAATGCAATCAAAACTGCTTGTTGAAACAGACTCCAGGGCTTGTGGCTGCTACTCAGGATTCAGTACTGCCGAAAATAAGAGAATAAAGAGCTGTCTCATCAGGGCCTCCTCCCTTCAAAGACCATACGTAGTAACAAGACTTTATTGTTGTGCTGAGTTGCTGCAAGAGGTGGGAAATCCTTCTGCAAACTACTTAAAACTTTCTTAAAACAAATGGTGGGACTGAAGGGCCTTTTAAAGCCTTTTAGGCTGACTAGAAAGTTATCTCAGTATCAGGTGTGCACCGTGTCAATGGGCAATCTTGAATGCCAACAAGAGTGGAAATAAGGGCTAATTCGGCATCCACAGAATCCTTAGCATTAAGTAAAAAAATTAGGCTGTCTTTCATATCAATTGGAGTTGCATTTGGCAGCCCCTGAGGAGAGGCAGAGTGACATTTCTGAGCACCACAATGAGTGCAGTTGACTGAGGCCAGGCAGGACAAAAACACAGTCTTGATTGTCCTTCTCTTGCCTTTTTTCAGCAGGCATCAGTGGCAGAGCTGTCAGCACTAATATTGGAGATCATTTGGATGACTTCAGCTTCCACAACAGATTCTCAAGGGGCCAAACCAGAGCTGCAAGGGGAACCAAAACAATGTCCTGATGTCCATCTTTTTATCAGTCCTTGAGGGCTGTGATGCTTGGCACTATGAGTTCCAGCTAATGGTAAAGATGGGGTGGCACACTCTCAGATGCCACTTCTGCTTACATACTAGGAAACAACCAGTTTTGGTGCCCACCTCAACCAATTCTGAGCTTGATACATTCAACTGCTTTTAGCAGAAATATCTAACATTTCAAGTCCCTCTCCCTGCAAACAGGGAATTCGGATAAACCCATCAAACTCAGTACCCTCCTATTCCCCCTCGCCTCCACTGAGGCTATATAAATGCTAGTTATACAGCTCAGTTAAGCAGCATCATATGTTCCAAGTGACAGACAGATGGAAGATTATTTTTGAAGAAATCATCGGAAGATAAAAACTTTAACAGAGGAAGGCAAACATGAGAAGGCAAACGCATGTTAGAGGCCTTTTTAAACACTAAGAAGCAGAGCATCAATATATATAAAATCACCACAAAGAATAGCAGCACATTCCATTCTGAATAACAGCTACATAGTATTAATCAGGCAGACAGTCAGTCTAAAATTAAATGGAAAAGAAACATTTTATACAGTATTATAAGAAAATATTCTAAATCATACCTCTGGTGCCAGGTATTCTGGAGTACCACAGAATGTTTTCATAGTTGCTGCGTCTGTGATTCCTTCTTTGCAAAGTCCAAAATCTGTAATTTTTATGTGTCCATCTTTATCCAACATTAGATTTTCTAACTGCGTGTTGGGGAGAAAAATATTCCCTTAGTATTTCTTAACAGGACAGATTGATGTGCTACATCAATTTTGTAAAAAAATTGTGATTCCTTGCAACAGAATGTAATTCAACTGTAATTTTAAAAATACAGCATTTATTATATTACAGCATTTAACAGTGTTCTCTGCCATACAAGTTCCATTATTAGTTGATACTTTAATACAGTTTACAACAGAATATTTCAGGTCAATGACTTCATAGGTTTCCTTTGCCCTAGCATGACATCCACTTATCAAGACACCTTTTACTTTCTATACTGTCATGAAACAGCATGTATTCATAAATTCTTAAAATACCTCCATCTTCCAGAACCTTTTCAATAATAGACAGAAGTGGGGATAGGGCAGCTACTGATTAAAAATCCCCTCAGGTAAATTCCTCCTTGTCTACTTGCAAAGGACACTTCTTAAATTGTGAATATATACCACTGCATTCTTTGCATTGCTTTTAAAATATATAATTCTTGTTTTGAAATGTGAAAACATTCAGAATAATGGCTAATATCACTTTCCCAAAAGGTTTTAGTTAGCCATACATGAAAGACAGATAGAACTGAAACCAAGGAAAACATTCTGAACAACTCTTCCCAACAGAAAATGGTTTGGGTTTTTTTCAAATTATAAGGTATGTAGTGAAAATACCAACATAGCACAACCATATCCCTGTCTTTCAAAGTCTGCATAAAGCCTGAAATACGATTCAAAGGTATAGATTACCTGTTGAGTCTAAGTGTCAGACAAAGAAAATGCAAAATACACAACACGAGAAATAGAAGATTAATGATGTCAAACTTCACTTTCCTTATTATTTAGAATTAAAATAAAAACCTATCACCTATCATTCCTTGACCCTTCCATATTTTCTCATGATTATGACAGATTATGCTACAAGCAGGTAACCCAGTATTTTGTTTCCTGTCTGCCTCCCTGAGCAGAACTTGCCTATCATTGCCTCCTTCTCCTCACTCCCTGTCCAAAGGATTCCATGAATGAATTCCACTACTGTGCATGTACAACAGAAAAGCACAATTTCCTGTGCATGAAATTAAAGGCTTGACACAGAAATAAAATTGTCTCATCATGGAATTTAGAGGTTCCTCCCACACAAGTTAGAAAAGCTTCCTGTTGAAACCAGAGGTTATTTTTCCATAGAACATGGTCATACTGTGTCAGAGTACCTGGAGCAACAGAGTACCAGACAGCTGTACCCACTGGCAAATCTAAGACAAATTACATTCCAGTAATATGAATCTTTCCCAAGATACAAAAGACAAAGTAATTTTGAAATTAATGCTGAAATTCTTTTCCTGTTGAAGTATTCTGAGTTGTTGTAAATGTTTCCAAAGCATACAGAAACACCTCTTTGCTGAGATAAAAAGAATGCGGTCACATTGTCCCAATTCACCATTTCCCCTGTTTGGGGACATTGAGAATTGCACTTGAGATTTGCACTGAAATCTAAGTTGAGTTATAAGTAACAGGGCAGCGGGTGGGGAGGATGAGGATCAGAAGCTTAAATCTCCATCAAGTGTGGCTGCTAGGGTATCCTGTTTTATTTTTTAATCAAGTTAAAGTCAGGGAATGTACCCAACTAGAGATTACTACATCAAACAACTTCCTCCAGCACACACAAAACTTAAAACTGAACACAGATTTTTTTTCCCATTAACTCTGAATAGTGCAACTTTATAATTACTTTGTGTTTGTCCCCATAGTCTCAGCAAAAACAAAAATTTGATTACTTTTTTTTTTCTTTCTTTTTTTACCTTGAGATCACGGTACACAATCTTCCCAGAATGCAGATAGTCCAGGGCAGAGACAATTTCTGCACCATAGAAGCGTGTGCGGTCCTCTGAGAACACCCGCTCTCTCGACAAATGGAAAAACAGCTGCAGGGTAAACAGCAGGGACAGGATTGTAATAATTACTGATTTAGTGGGGGAAATTAACACAAACATAAAACACCTCTCATCACCATATTGTGATGATAGATAGTGTACTCTCAGTGGACACTCAGCACTCTTAGACAGCAGCTGGCTTATCTTTTCCAGGTTTCCAAAGGGAGAAAGCGAGCTGTTAAATCAGCGTTTTAATCAATATACCAATCTTGTTTAAGGCATTCTGCTTGCTACTCATTTAACCTTCAGTTACCAGAGGAAAAAAAAAAGTATGCAACACCATCATTCTGTACTTCTCCCTCTGCCACTTCCTCAGATTTTTGCTTAAAGTCACTGAGAAATATCACTACAATGTATAGATTTCGGCTCTGCCTCATGTTTTTCAGTGCTTTTACAACTTTTCTTTGAACTGAAAAAAGTCTAGCTCTCCAACAGACTTAGACTGAACAGGTGAACTGGCATTTTACAAACCACACATTCACACTGCTAGCAATAGCAGTCACTAGAAAAAGCAAATCAACAACTGCTTAGAGCTTATAAAAACAAAATTATGCATTTAATGTAGTTCTTTGCTACAATGTAAACATTGCTTTGGGTGTTTTGTCTCTTCTTCAATATTTTTTAAGTAACAGCACTTTGCAGACATTTTTAAGTCTTTTAGCTAAAAATAATAGTCATTATGTATTGACAGTAATTCCAGCTGCAATGACAACGTGCAAGGTAACGCTCTGTAAGGCTGTCAGTATCTTAATGGATAAAACATCACCCTCAGAACTCGGAACATCTGAAAGAGCACATTTTGGCTATTTAATTCAAATGCTCTCTGAAATGAGTGAGTTTTATTTACTGTTTTAAGAAAGTTTGGTTAAGTCCTCAAACAGAGATTAGGGAGCATATTTCTGTATTCTGCTTAACACCAAATGGGCCACGTTACAATGTTTCTGGCTGTACTGCAGGAGCTAACAACCAACAAAACAGAAATACAAAAATTGTTATCATTTATAAATTAAACATAGACACTAAAATCCACAACAACTATGCATGCAGGCTTGCGTTTGTTTTTTTTCTCTTCACTGCTAAAAGTATCAAGTAGATGAGAATTCTGAAATGGTAAGGTAGGTTTAAAAAAAACCCAGGGGCTAACCAACAAAAAAACCCCAATGTTGTGCTTTATCTGTCTTTATCACATCCTACTTTATGCCTTTAGAAAATCTACACTATTCCCATGGCACAGAACAGTGTAGGAATTACTGCAGCTATTTTCAGTAGGTGGACTTCTGGATGTGGCACTTAGGGATACGGTTTAGGGGTGATTATGGCGGTGCTGGGTTGGTGGTTGGACTCAATAACTGTGAAGGTTGCTTCACACCTTGATAATTCTGTGACTTCTCAATACATAATTAAAAAGTCACTTAAACAGAAAATAAATACCACTAAGTAGAACTCCATTCACTGGAGAAAGAAGAGAAAGAAAAATTCAAAACTCATGTCATTTACGCATTTATGCCTGTTTTGTGGCCTTTTCCATTAAGAAAGCCCAAATGTCACTCATTTTTAAGAGCAGGGGTTTTTTTTTGTTTTTTTGTTTGGGTAGATTAGAAGTAATTAAAAATAGGTCAACAAACTGAAAATTTGTCACTTCCAGTTAGGCCTGCATTTATATCTATTCTAAAGGACTATTGCAATTTTCTGTTTGAAAGACACTAATCCGGCAGCTGAACAGTCTGAGAAAATTCTAAAACTTCAGGATACTTGTCACCAACACACTTGTTTGTTTCCATTTTAAAAGTGTCCCAAATCTGAATCTGAGAGTCGATAGCCTGACAAGCTAACATACAAAAAAAAAAAGAAAATTTATTGTTTATTTCTAACAATATTGGTACTAATTAAAAATACTAACTTCATAGAAAAATGACCATCTAGAAACAACTAACAACAGTTCTGTGCTTGTCAAAGAAACTGTGACTTTTTGAGTCCATTTGTTTTAATATATATGTGACACTACAGTCACTCTTCTTCATATTATTATAGCACCTAACAGAATCATCACCAAACCATACTTGCTAGTTTTGAATAAGGGGTGTAAACTGAGATATAGAAAAACATATTAAAAGCACATCATACACTCAGATATATGTTAAAGATATAAAGCAGATTCTAAAATTATAATAGGGAGAGCAAGGAAATTACGGGGGATTATAGCATAATTTTCAACTAATTATTTAGCTGGTTCACTATTTCAGAATAATTCTGCCACTGTGTTCTATTTACAAGTGTCAGAACAGGAAGATTATATTTATTAAGCCAGAGAAGGAAAAGAAAATGTGATGAAGGTTATAAAAAAGGTTTCCAACATTTGCACTATTTATTGATTTGAAGTTATTAAATATGTGCTATAAAATCACTGGGATTGCAATAGAAATAGCTTTGGCACAAAGAAAGCCATTTTGCACATAACGTTTTTGATGGCATACACGAGGGTGCTATTGTCACAGTGAGGACTGGAGCTACAAATTTCCTGGTATGCCTTTAAAACCTGAACAATAATGCTGTCATGGGGTTTTCTCCTAATAAAAAAATTTAATGGAAAAATTTTAACGAAGATCAAACATAGAAGTATATTCAGCTGCAGACCCAAGCATGCCAAATAAATAAAAGACACAACCTTGTATCAATTGATATGTTAAACTTGCACACACGCTAGTGACCTACTTAGCATGTTGTAAGTTGAATGTCCGGCTCTTGCTGTTGTGTATTGGGTTTGCTCAGCTCTGCAGTTTATAGTTGAGTGTTGATTTTGCAAAGCACTTGCAGTAGCAGCCTTGAAAATTCAAATTTTTTATTGTTTCAGACTGCTTCTAGGCACATTCTATACACAAAGAAATACAGCACCCTTATCATGGACTATGATAATTTTAGGCTAAGGAACTTTCTCTTGTTTACTTATTTTTTGCTAAGTAGGTTGTAAATCCTCTGTCTTTTTATTTTATTTTTTTTCTAGACAGTAATACCACTTGTTCAATTACAACAAGCCATTTAGTTCTCTCCTGCCTAATGAATTGAAGTAAGAGCTGTGATACAAAAATGCCAAGAGGAATAGAGATTCAGAATTCTTGTGTGGAGAACCATCTGAATGAATTTTAGAGTCTAATTTTATTATACACATAATTACCAATTACGTTTGTTACAAAGTACAGAATCTAGAATTATCCTGAAAATGCAGAGCGAGGAAGTTAATCAACTTATTAGTCAGCTGAATCAGTGTACTCTGCAGAGTAATGTATGTAATAAATTTCACGCCTAAAAGGTTTTCAACCTTTAAAGCAAAATACTGGAAATAAAAACTGGGAAACATACACTCCAAAAGTATTCCCCAACAATAAAGAGCCATTTGGTCATCTCAGCTAAGCCAGATGAATATTTGTTTTCTTAAAATCAAATTTCAATTTCTTAATACTATTTTAATGCAATTCCTTCAGCACAACAAAGTTATTGAGAAGCAATCACAGTGGCAGAAGTATTTTTCTATCCATTTACTGCAACATAGTTTATGATCAATAGACATCAGTAAACATTTCATTCAAACAGCCCAACAGCAAAACCAAATGAACACAAAATTAATTTCAGCAACAATTATTTCAAGATTGGGCCTTAGGCAGCAGGAAAAATGTTCTCAGTATAAGGAAAACATATTCAGTATTTCCATTTGAATACTCTTTTTGAAAAAAAATCCTCTAATGGTTTGCTTTAGTATATTTAAGTACATAATACTCTGCTTTTTTTTAAAAGAAGCCAAAAGAGAATTCTTCACTGTAATACTTTGTACACCGTAAAAGAGCACACACATAGACCAGTACAACTGATGAAGTTACATTTTCATTGTAATGTATTCTCTTATTCAATGAACCTAATTAACCTGAAGTTACATAGGCAAGGTAAGGCAAAGATAAATTGTTACTATTCTAGAGGGATATTAACTTCATCATGGATCTAAATTTTAATGGATAGAAAAGATTCTTGTTTACTATCATTTTAACACAATTTCTCCTCCTCCAGAATGAAATTCTGTGCCCTCTTCCTTGACTGTGTTCCTTTCTAGCCATAAGACGAGAAACCAAAGTCTCCTACTACTGATGATAGTTTTTATTACAGTAGTAGGGCAGAAGCCTAAATTGCGGCATTTTCTTGCTTTCACCTGGGTAGGCATCAAGAACATGTATACAAATTTCAAAACTCCTTCCTGAGGAGAACTGTTTAGGTAATGGTGATCCTGGAAGACATAATCCATGAAAATTCCCAACAAATTGACTCAGGCACAACAGTTTACCTAAAAAAAATATTTAATCTAAAGAAATTTTAAACAGAAACACACTGGAAGAGAAACAGCACTGGAGAGAATCAAAAGCAACATGGTACATCTACAGTCAATTTCCCACTGTAAGGATATAATTAAAAGATGAGTTTTCAACACCTTCAAGAGTCAGAAACCATAAGGAAATGTAAGTTACTTGGAACACAGACAGAATAGTAGATGGAAGCAGCAAAAGAAAAAGGTCTGTGTACCATATAGCCTGAATGCTGGCTAAAACTTTGAGCAACTTTCTTTCAGTAGCTCTGAGCTAATAACAAGGCTATTTTTACAAATATGACATGCTCTGTATTTTTTGGCAGACAGTGACTAAAGTCTGAAATTCACAAGAAAATTTGGTAAGACTGAAGACTTTCCTATTAGAAAAGACAATTTGTCGGACTTATGCTCCAGATCTCCTGTCAAAGAGAAGGACATAAGCAAATCAAGAGAGTTTCCTCAAAGAAAACTGCCTTCTCTCAAGAGGCCATTATTTCCCACCATGGCAATACTTTAGAGTTAGCTTCACTGAGTTAGGGAGCCATCAGCAAAGAACATGAGCAACACTGACAAACAGGGGCATCAAAGTAACCCAGTCCTGGCAAAGTACATTGCAATGGCTCAAATCCCATAAGCAAAAGCAGCTGCCACTGACAAAGCCATGACACACCTCACTTGCAACAGCAGCCACAAAGTTGCACCATCCAATGCAGAGAAATGCATTGATCGAACTACAATCAACCAAAATACAGTCAGAGCATTCTCAGTCATAAGAAAGGAGTTGGACTTTGTGGGCTCTGCTCTGCATTCAAACAGGATGGAAAAGTACCTTTCAAAAAGACAAATAGCTAAATGATAGGATGATGTTAAACACACATACTTTCAAGTTGTATCTCCAGAGATTACAGAAATGCAGTAAGCTCTTATATAGAGAAAACTATGAAGGATTAGCTACTCTATAAGACAATAGTTAAAACTCATTGCAGATGGCACAGACTTAATATTGGGGATGTAATTTCAATGTCAAATAAGCCAGCTGAGTGTCCAAGAGAAGGTGGTTATTCCTTTACTGCCAAGGCAGATTTTTGGATTTGGTTCAATGCCTGCGATGTGCAGAATTGGGTTTATACATTAAGTCAAACAAGCCATCCTCCCACATGAGCACCCTGTAGCACCATATTTAGCCAGGGCTGGTAGAGGATGGCTGAGTTAGGATCAAAATGGGTCACAGGCATTGGGATTATAGCTAAACACAGTTTTATAGCAGGAGAAGACAGCAAAACCATAATGCAAAACATTGTGTATCATGCCACAGCAATTCTTGAATGAACAGTTTCTTAATTAAACAAAAACAAACTTCCTAATGGAAACACTTAGTACTTTAACATTATCATGACGCATATAGTTGACAAAATAAGGAAAATCCCCCAGTTCACATAACAAGACACAGTCTGAATAAAAAACAGCACCTAAAAGGTAGATAAAAGGCCTCTTCTTACATTGCAGTTTTCTAATTCCATTTGCTGGGCATCATTTTTGATATTTCATTCCTTAGTAAACAGCTGGAGGACAGCAATGCTTCAAAGCTAACAACACTCTAAGAAGTTTAGTGCTTTAGTTGAAATTTCCAGAGCACACAACAAGCGAAGGGGAGAGAAGCAATGAATGCTCCAGTCTTTTCCAACAGATACTTGTAATAGTTATAGCAAAGAGAGCACACATTTCATATTAGAACAAAAGTAAGACTCACCAACTTTATTTTTATTTGTTTACAATGGATTATGACTGGTTTATGCCAGAACATGCTATAATATGCTTAAAGAAAAAAACAGCAAATGAGCTATATGTAATTATTCCTCTAGCATTACGTTATCTCTCACTATACAGCAATCTAATTTTTCCAGAATAGGAACTAGTTTTGACAGCAAAGTTATAAAAACATGTCAACCTCTTTATTTTAAATAAGAAAGTTCCAAACTCTTATTTTAAAAGCTCCTCAAAAATACTAGAAAGCAAAAAAGGCAAGAAAAATTATAACCTTTAAAGTGTAATCCAGTGACAGCCTTACTGTTACAAATGCAGAACATCTTTCTTAAACTTACCTCTCCTCCGTTAACATACTCCATCACAAAACACAAACGATCCTTTGTCTGGAAGGAATATTTCAAGGACTTGCAAAGAAAACAGCAAAATCAAACCAATTATCATCTTATATTAACCCAAGTTCTTGCACTTAAACTGTAACAAAACTTAATTCTATCTTTTTAGGTAGAAGATTCTGATTTTGGTAAGAACTTTCAGCATAATTAAAAGTGTAACTTCCTATCTCCAGAGCTTGAGATGAATTAACACAAAAACTTTGAAGTGTTTCCTCATCTCTGCCACATGTCCACTGACATGAAAGCATCATGCTTGTTAAAATAAAGTACTAAATGGCTGCTAAAATACAATTTTATACTTCGTTTCTTACTGCCATACACATACCAGCTATTCCTGCTCATTGTACTTTTTGATGTCCACTTCCCTAGTGCCCATGAAGAGAAAGATGATCATATCATTTTTCATTTCTCCCAAATGAAATCTTAAAAGTGATCTTAACTTCCAGTGTGCTTACATTTCCAAAGCAAGGACTTTCATATTATACCATACTAAAAAGGCTGAGAGCCAAATTAATGTATTACTTTCCACATAATTTTAAAGTTCCAATGGATGTTATTATCTCAATTAAAATTTTTGACTTATCAATGTTGACTTATCAAAGATACCCCAGAAATTCTACAGATGAAGACTTGACCTAAGAGAAATTAAATGCAGTAGAACTGCAAGTAACAATCATAAGAAGACTTGTGACTAAACTGCACCTCTCATTACAAAATCTGTTTAAGAATAACAGAAAGATAAGAAGATACAACTACACTAACGTTGCATTATTTGACTGGAGGTAACCCTGTTCCTGCTTACCATTACACTCCAATTTAAAAAACATTGCAGGATCTCTTTTGTCTTTACTGAATTTCCAAGAATATTTTGGCCAAGCAAAGTAAATGCAATCCTCTGCTTTCCAAAAGGCTTATGTTTTTCTAAATAGGAAAGCTTCCATGTGATACTTTGATATTTTATACAAAAAATTCTCTGTCATAAAAAACATGTCTATTATATTTTGAAATAAACGAAAATATTTTCTAATATATTCTCAAAGAAAAGAAATCAGAATTACTTCTACAGAAGTAAGTCAGCTGTAAAGTTAAATCAATCAATTTTAATTTGTCATGGGTCTCAAAATTTTCATCTTTTCAGTCTTTTCCTTCTATTAAATATTAACCATATGAAGACAAAGGTAGTGGGGCTTGAGTTTTATCCCTCTATGAGCTACTTATGTCGTACAAATAGTTACTTTTATTGTTTTACGGAATTCTAAATTAAGTTTTCTTGGTAAAAAATACTTACACCTCTGTGAAATTAATAACTTTTATTTAAAAAGCGTTCATATACAAAAATTACAAAAGATTGCACAATAGTTACACAGTTCTACAATTAAATTTGTTTTCAGTACAGTTAAGCCTTACAAAATTACTAGAAAGTTTATTTCTGAGCACTTAATTACATATCCTGATAAAGGATGTCATAAGCACCAGATAGATACTGATTGTTTACAGATCATAATAAAGATTTCAAAATATGTAAAATATGTTCATAATGGATGTTAAGTATTACCTGCTAATGTACTTTAAATAGTTCCCAATACTTACTGTTAAAAAAGGGTGCCTGGTGTTTTTCAATACTCTGCTTTCTGTAAGAGTATGAGCCACTTCATCCTAAGAAATAAAGAGGAGAAGAAGTAAGTCTGAATTAAGATATAAAATTGTTATTTACTTAATTGTAAGAAAAAAGTCAACACATTCAAAATGAGACAGTACCATACAGTTTTGAAAAACGAATGAACCTTCACACTTTTTGAGAAAATATTTGACAAAAAATGATTTAACATGTTTTATTTGTTTTTCTGATTTTCTTGCTTTAAAATGAAGTCTTTACATACAACTCAGGGAAGGAAGAAAATATAATATTGGATTTGATAGCTTAAAAACATAGTCATCACAACTTCACAGTTCTGGTATGAATCACCTGAACAATGTATGTACAGAGAGACTAAACCAATGTGCGAGACACATACACATGGAGTAACTGACAGGCAAATATAAAACCCAGCCTCATCTAGCCAAGTGCTAAGTCAAGTCAGGTTTTCTGGTTTTAAGCTTTCACTTGGTTTGGTGTTGGTTTTGTTTTTATCCACCCAAGCCATCCTTAGGAGCCTGGCGGTGAGCAGCGCTCCTCTGACCCGGCCTCATCCTCGGGAGGTGGGAGATGCCCACACACCCCCAACTCATTTCCAGCCACATTTTGGAAAAGAGGCATTTTGGGGAGAGGCAGTGACACTCTCCTGTCCATGAGCCTGAACGGGGAAGATGAAAAAGAGCTCTGTACCAAAGAGAGAAGGAAGCTAACCCAGTCACTGTGGATATGTGCAGCCTGGGAAGCTCACCCGGATCTGCTTCCCACGCCCTCCACAGGCCCTCTCGCCATGCCCCTGGCTGGGCACCATGCAGGTGGCAAAGGAGGAGCCTGGGGTGGCAGCGAGGTGCCAGGGGCACGGCTGTGGCCCCTGCCAGCAGCAGGAGTGCGGAGAGCAGAGCTGAGCAGGGCGGAGGGGATGGGGACGGTGGGCAGAGGGCTCATCCTGAGCCAGCAGCTCCTGACGCCTAGGGAGAAAGGCACAGCTCTTGGGGGCTCACAGTACAAATACACAGCCATTTTAAACAATTCTGCACGCACTAAATGCCATG
Organism: Origma solitaria; assembly: GCA_013397895.1. Lineage (NCBI taxonomy): Eukaryota > Metazoa > Chordata > Aves > Passeriformes > Acanthizidae > Origma > Origma solitaria. The sequence goes on from VZRL01004713.1 coordinate 4,905,936, forward strand.
AATCCCCTCCCCAGGCTGCCAGGAGGCAGGCCTGAGAAGCCAGGGAGCCACTGGGAGGGTGTAGCCATCTTCTGTAGCGTCAAGCTACCACTGCGTTTTATATCACACAGAACTAAGACTACCCCGGTGTGACTCAAACTGTAATCCTACAGATGTAAATATATTTAGTCAGAGTACACGTTATTATTGCCACAAATAATACCAATATAACATTATTGTACTACACACATGCTTATCAGACTATGCTCTGAAGATAAGGTATTATTAAACAGGAAAGTAAACACAGATGTCAGGAGTTTTAAATTAGACTTTAAAAATTGTCAAAATAGGAAGATGAACAACAACAACAGAGTCAGTGGTAATAAATTATGATGCCATTTAGCTGAATAGCAGTGCAACACTGAGTAGATACACTACAACCACATATAGGGGGGAAAAGAAAAAGAAAAAAAAACTTCAAGGAGAAAAACAAGCATAATGGTTTATTTATTTTTAACCTTATGTGGTTCACCAGCTATATGGCATAAAAAGCTGGCAATGGCCAGTTTGGCATTGCCTCAGAAGCCTGTAATACTGGTATTAATGTCTTGGTAAGTGAAATATTAATCTGTCAAGTAAACTTAGGATAAACAGATTTAGTCTGAACCAGGCAGATGCTATACAGCTGTCAAGGCACCACTTTTCTGCTTCATACTATGTTGTTAGGGGTGTAACTTTCTATAGGGCTACTTTTTGCACAGGCAGGTAGCAACAGGACAAGAGGGAATAGTTTTAAACTAAAAGGGAAGAGATTGAGATTAAATGTCAGGAAGAATTTCTTTGCTGTGACAGTGGTGAGACACTGAGAATGAGTTGTCCAGAGAAGCTGTGGCTGCCCCATCCCTGGAAGTGCTCAAGGCCAGGCTGGATGGAGCTTTGAGCAATGTGGTCTAGTGGAAGCTGTCCCTGCCCACAGCAGGGGGGTTGGAACGAGATAATCTTTCAGGTGCCTTCCAACCCAAGCCATCCTGTGATTCTAGAGTGTATATTATATCACTTACATGCTGAGCTGGGACTGCAGATCTGCTCTACTGAGTGACAAAATTCTTAGCACTGATCTCCAGAGCTAAATGCTATTGATAATTCCCCATGGCATGTTCACATGCTGAGTGGGATAGACAGCTAAATTCAAACATAAACAGTTGCATCTCTGATTTCTTCAAAATTTCTCTGCCTTTATACATACTTCTATGAGCAAGAATTTTTGCTCAGCTTAGACAAAGTTACCCAATAATCAGCTTCAACAATTCTAAAAAGTCACTGATATTGTAGCAGCCAGCAATGTAATTGGAAAAAAAACCCTAAAATTTAAAAATCTGTTTGGCCTGTAACTGACACAAAGAAACAAGCTGAAATGCTCTGAAGGCTGGAAGGACACAAACCAGCAGCTGCGGAAAAGAAGCTCACAAGATCTCCTGAGGACCCCCAGATGCCAGGGGTGAGCAGAACCCTGGTCAAGGCTGTCAGGCTGGACACTGAGGCACAGCACGCAGCAACCAGACAGGCTCTGAGACCCACAGGCTAACCACAGAGCTTGCTGCCAGCTCTTACAGGGAGGGCCACTGAGATGCTCCTTCCCAGGCAGAATCAGGAGATGCAGCAGCAATACCTTCTGTTCTTCCTGTACCTCGTGACTATGCAGAAGAAAAGGGCACTCTCTGCTGCTCTTAGTCCAAGCCACACACACACACTGACCAACCTGCCAGGGCACACCAGACAGCTGCTGAGGGCACGTACAACTCATAGGTCAGCCTCTGCACTGCTGAAGACATAAATTTAAGCCTCTCCCTCTGCAACAGGGCTGGTTTTAATGAAGGAAATGCCGGTTTTACTCAGGGAAATACAATTGTCTTTGAGGCTCCTACTCCTCTACCAAATTTACTCGAAACTTATCAACACATTCTGAAGTTATTAGAAAGTGAGGGACAGACAAATGAACAGAGTGTAAAACTCTTGTAAGCCCTGTTTTCATAGGTCAATAGGAAAAGCAGACAAATCTGAAGGATATTTTAGCATTTAACACATTATTTACACAACAGTATTTACCCATTCACATTCAGTTTTTATGGGTACTGGTATTGTTAGCCTCAAGTATTCAAAAATCTCAGATCGACATCCCTCAAAATGTCTTCATTAAGTAATTGGGATTATTTTTAATTCTGTCTCATGGTGGTAAATGTATGTATGTTTCTTGCTTTCAACTTGTTCTGTGGAAGATTCAAAACTTCAGAAGCGCTAGAAACAAAGCTCAGAGTAGATGATCTAAGTTCAAGCTTGAGTGATATTATGACCAAGCACAAGAGCTAGTGACACTAATCAAGTTTAAGTGATTGGAAAATGCCAGCTTAAACCACTTCTGCAGACATCAGCTTCAGATTTTCCCCATTTCTCAAAAACTGAAAAAAATTGAATCATTAGTCCCATGTGTAGCAATCTGATATAATATAGCAGGAACAGAGTGCAGGCCCATTAAATTAAATTAAATGTGTTTATCTGAATAAACCTGCAGTTGACTTAGAAAAAAATGCGAAGTATTTAATACACCCCACAATGCACTTTTTCTTGTATAAACTTAGATTGGACTACCTTTCTGCCCAGTAACCTCTCTCAGTATTTTAACACACTCTAGATTATAAAATACTGGGAAAAGGAATGCAAAATGGGTATACGTATTTTTTTTACATTCTTCTTTTTCTGAAGATACACACATACTTCTATCAAATTATCATCAAAAATCAATACACCTTATGTATTAAATATTGATTATTCCATTCTTAAAGATGACTCAATATTAAAAATATAACCTTCCTTACCTTGGCAATAATTACTTCTTTTTTCAAAATCTTCATAGCATAGTATTTGCCACTAGCCTTCTCTCGGACCAGGATTACTTTGCCAAACGTGCCTTTGCCCAGTAGTTTTAAGTAGTCAAAATCATTCATTGTCTATAAAGAGCAAAGAACAAGGATTAGCAAGACCTATGTTGCCCAATTCCAAACATACAACCAAATCCTGTTACCGATAAAATAAGAACAGTTTACAAAAATAGGCCAACTTCTGTGATCAAATTTGTAATTGTTTAGGTTGAAAAAGATCTTCAAGATCATCAGGCCCTGCTGTTAACCCAGCACTACCAAGTCTACCACTAAACCATGCCCCTGAGTGCCACATCTACGTGTATTCTAAATACCTCCAGGGATGGTGACTCTGCCACTTCCCAGGGCAGCCTGGTGCAATGCTTGACAACTCTTTCAATGAAGAAATTATTCCTAATATCCACTCTAAACCTCCTCTGGAGCAACTCAAGGCCACTTTCTCTCATTCTATCACTTCTTACTTGGGAAAAGAGATCAATCCCCCTCCTCTGGCTACACCGTCCCTTCAGATAGTTCTCTAGAACAATTAGGTCCCCTCTGAGACTCATTTTCTCCAGGCTAAACATCCCCAGCTCTCTCAGACCTCCTCACAAGCCTGCCCTAGACACTTCACCAGTTCCATTATCCCTCTCTGGACACACTACAGCATGGATTCGACCACTGAACTTTTTCCCTTGGATTATGGGGGTTTCATTCTGCTCCCCCTCCCCGTCTTCCAGTTCAAGGGGGGCTGAGTACCCAGAGAACTCTGGTCTTGCTACTGTAGACTGAGGCAAATAAGGAAGCTAATTGCTATCATTAAACCACCAGGATAAATTGTTCAATAGTATTATTATAATTGTCTGAAGCCAAGTACTGCACACACTTTTATTTTTACAAAGCACACACAGAACAAAGCTTTAGTCTACACAGGCATTTCAAGAATGCTCCACATCTAAGGAACTTCATCAACTCCCTGTATTTCCAAGGACACATAAACATGGCATATCAGTAGCTTTTGCATAACACTAACTACTGCACTGATGGCGTTTTTGAAACCTACACGATCCTCACTGAAATGTTGTACCTGTAGGACTCTACAGCAGCCTTAGCATTAGAGGTAGACGTTTAAAAATTTCAGTACAGATTACAATTACATGGTATTTATATTAATCAATCTGGCTATGAAAAGGAGGAGGTGGCAAGTTTTCATCTTTCATGTGACTCTATTACTGCCCTAGTTTTGCAGGTTAAACACAGAACATCCAAGAGCTGGTTTCATCAACAGATAGATTAAGTGTATTAGGTTTCTCAGCTCAGCTGGAGTGTCCCACGTGGTACAAATATGAGCAGATGACCTCAGATCCCAAAGCAGGATAGCCACTTTCCTGAGCCCAGAGTTTGAGTCAATAATCATCTTAGTTGTACAAGTTAATTTCACAGCAGGCTCAGAAGCATCAACTCCATGGTCTGTGCATTAGACACAAAGATGAGGACGTAGAGAAAAAACAGAATACTGAGAATGCAGTGACTGCACAGGGTTGCCTTGAACTGACAGCAGAATTTACTTGGCCAATCACTGTGTGCTCCTACAGCACATCTTTCAGCATGCTGTGTTACTGCCTTGGCTGCAGCACCACAAAACCATCGAGTTTAGTGATGCTGCAACCCAGGAGCCCTGAGAAAAGCAGGTAAAAATTCTGAAAGAAAATGCACTCACCTATTCTTGTTATAGTACTGTCCTGCAGTATCAATGACCTTTCTTCCTTTGTGAAAAGTACACCTCGAAACATTTATAAAGAGTAATTATACTCTGAGTCTCAGTTTTGCTAAGTTAAACATACTTAATCTTGTTTTGTGAGACAAAAAGATCATCCCTTATCTTTCGTCTTCCTAGAGTCTCTTTCTATCACTAGTTGTGGCCTCAGGCTGTTTTGTTGAATACTGCTGTTCTGGATAAACTTCTCCTTGTATTTTCCACAAGAATTAGCACTTTCCTAATCTATACCAGAAATACCTCTTAACACTGCCTACGTATTTCACACACATTCCAGGTGTAGAGGTATGAGACATATCCCTGGTGTGCAATCACAAACAGTGGCAGCAAAATATATTCGCTTTGCGAAAGAATAAAGGGTAAAATTTCCTTCTGAAATTATTTATTCCTTTAAGCTCAAGTGCATGATACTATTACTGTGGATCCGAATTTGCTGTCGACAAACTGTGAAAGTAATTTATGCAGTTGTTCACTCAGAGTCAGTTTGCAATCTGCTCACGCAAGAGGTAGAACTGAAGTTCCATCAGCCACATTACTGTGCAATTCCTTAGCCTTTAAGTGTTCAACCTGCAACTTCAAAGTTTCAAAAGGTCTTCAACACTCTAGCACCTGGATAGCTGGGTGTTTCAAAGCTTTATTAAGGAGAAGATGCTTCCCATTTTTCTAGCTATAACAACAGGAATTAAATCTTTTTCACATATAATTCTTGATTGGTAGCTTCTAAGCAAACTAACCTTGATGCTCACACATAAACATTTTGCAGTGACAGATCTTGTTTTGCTGCCAGAACCACCTCACATCAGGAGGAACAAAACTGCGTTTATCCCAGCAAGAAATATGGGAAAGAGAGATTTCAAAGGCTCAGTAGAGTTTTTACCTAAAGCAAACTCACTTTACACAAGTGAGTGTCAAGTTAAAATTTATTACCACAGACAAATCCTTCAAGAGTCAGCTTCTCCAAAAACCAGTATAATGTGTGTTAACTCACAGTGCATGATGTTGTATGTAAAGCTGTGACCCAAACACTGTGTGGCTCCTCATATACAATCAACTAAAAGTAAGACTTCTCAGCTACCTCGTTCAGTACTTTGGAAAGTCAGGTTATCTACGCGATTGTTCTATGACGACCACCAAGCAGAAAACAACTACCTTTGAGCAAAAGCAGTGAATATTGACAAAAATCCATGAAAAATTAAAAACGCATTCAAAACACAATTCAGGCAGACGATGAGTAATTCAGGGCAGAATCCTTCAGTCGTAAGCTATCGTGTTCCCTGACAAAGAATGGCTGACAGCTTTATTGATAAAAAATACTGAGCTAGTGAATGTAACAACTCATCACTTCTAACAGTCACAGATTTATGGGATTTGTCCAAGCAGCCTCAAAGGAGTAACTTCTCCCACATTTCTGGTTTTCTCTAAGACACTGGAATTAGAGAGGGACAATCAGAGTCTGACCAACCAGGTCAGAAAAGCTGCCCTTTGCTCACACACAGAAGGAGGATCATGGTTCAGCCGATCACAGACATGGATTTGGTGCTAAGGGCAGTAAGCCTGTCAAATTGGAAGACTCATTTGCCCAAAATTTGCTTACGTAATGTTCAGCAAAGCAGTCATGGATCTAGACGCAAACTGAGTGAAAACAAGTTAAAAATATGTGTATATTTATAAGGGAAAGGTAATAGGTTTGCAAGATTTTGAGCCATGGCTTAACAGCACATTATGGCAGTAGTGTTAGTTCTAAGAATAAAGTCTCCTGATGCTCTCCTTCCTTAGAAGCTTAGCAGAAGGCTTAGAGATGATACGCAGTGCAGGGTAACTCAAAAAGTCTGCCAAAGAACACACGACCTTGGGAGATAAAAACACAGATGCCATAGCTAGGGGTGTACTGAAAACTGGTGGAAAAATGGAAGTAGTTCCTAAACCTGAAGGATGCTGGTAAGCAAGTTTGGAGGCTCCCATAAGACTGGGCTGCTTCTCCTTCATGTTTTTCCCTAGTTTTTCATTCCTACTGTACTTCAAGATTTGAATCTTTTTCTTCATTACACTACTTTTAGGTTTCCTCTGAAAAATCTCTTCTTTCCTCATCCTGCAAATCAAATCTGTAAACAAAGAAAAAGCAATGAAGCCACAGGAGACTGCACTAACCAAAAAGATGTTATGATGTTCAGCCTTCTATAAAACCTTTTTACTCCCCTGTGGGAGTATCTGTTGACCATCTAAACACACCATCCCTTATGGATGATCTGTTGAAAAGAATACACCCTAGATACACCATAGGTGTTGAAAATTTCTACCAAAGAAACTAACTCTGTTGCTTTTTTTAAATTCCTGATGTGCACAACAATTATACCACATGAAGTTTTCATCTGACTTCATCAGGGAAAAACTCTACTTAGAAGGAATAGTACACCAAAAAATAAAAGCAGTTTGCTAAGAATTTCCAGTATTACAAATTTTAGTGATGTATAAAACTTAAATTGCACGTTGACACCATTTTAAAAAATTGGAAAAAAGAGATGCTTCTGGTTGTTCCAGCTAATCTAACCAGGGACATAGCTGTCGTGTCTATTCAAATCAAGTTCCACATCCTAAAGGCTGTTTTCTTTTCGCTACCTTTTCAGAGAAGAACAGGCCCAACTCCTCTCTGTCTTGTTTCTTAATCTGATTATGCTCTTCTACTCATATGTATACCATCTGGTGCATGCACAAGCAAAATTCACTGGGCTTAGATGTAAAATCAGGTGACAAAACAAGCTTTTGTCAAAAAAGGACACATTGTGTAAAAATCCGTGAAAGGAAAGAAATCCAACACAAAAAAAATGCAATAAAAATGCATTAAGTCATTATAACTGAAATGGTTCTGATTACATTAGCAACTATGAAAGCTTAAACAACAGCTTTTCAGAAACATTTCTACAAAACAGAAACAGTTCTAAAGAGACATTTTTCACGATTTCAGTTAAGATGGAGGCAGTGGCAATTCCCCATCATAATGATCACTTAATATTTTTTATTCTGAAAATTTTTTATTCCTTTCCAACAGCTAAAAATCTGCAGTGTGATTCTGAGTTTTGGCTCTATTGTTTTTTTTATTTTCTCCTCTTTTCTAAAACATTATTATCTTTTTTTTTCTCATTCTGTTATTTTTATCTATTATTAGATGCTGAATATCACCATTTTTCATTTCACCTTTGTTTTGCAGATTATGCTTTTGGCTTGTCGCCAAAGCCATTAAATATTCTGTAGCACTGTCCCAGCATATTATTTCAGCATTTCTCAAAGCACAAGTGGCAAGACAGAAACAAAACTGATTCTCCTACTCTTGTTCCCACAACCCCTTTTGTCGTACAGGAAAACACACTGCGCTGTGAACAAGGAAAGCACATTCCAGATAAACTACTTGTATTGGACAGCATTAATTTTGACACCTTGAAAATGAGAGAGTTGTTATGCAGTGGTTTTGTACTCCACTAAGAGGATACACAGGCTTGGAACAGCGCTCAGACCTTTAATAGAGCCAACCCAAATCCCTTCCACATAATCACACTGCCTCTCACAAGGCTGACACATCTTAAACACTGCCTCTGTCTTGCTGTCACTTATCGTATTTTACCCTGGAGCATACAGTCATTAAATACCCATGCCACCAGGCTAAAAGTTCAATGTCAGCCTGACGATACATGTTCAGAGTACTGTTACAGCTGTATATAATTGATTTTACCTTTACCTTTTTCTGTAGCAGACAAATGTTCAAAATTTGCATACAATGAAACTGCATAAAAGAATTCTGTTTGGACTGCAAACTCAAGTTCTCAAAAATTAGGACATGAAATAGAAATAAAATTACCTATGACACCTTTGTTATATTCTTAAGGGTATAATTCTCAGCCCTGATTTTTCTGTGGTTCTTACTTTATGTAGTGCAGCAAACAAAACATGCCCTGTTAGTAAAGACGTGTTCACTATTTCTTGTATTGTTCATCACTCAAAGGCATTCAGTTATGTGAGCTATAAGACTATTTTGCTCTGTCAGCAGACTTCTACTTAGTTTTCTACAAGCTTCACGTCGAGCTAGAAAGAGTGAAGCCAGTCCTGTGGAAACTGGTTATTATTTTTCACGCAATTTCAGTGCATTTCTTGAGTGATGTCAACTCTGTATAGTAAATGAGAGACATCCATTTGAATGATCCATTCTTCAAGAGTAGTCCATACAGGACAAAATGGAGACACATAAGCAAACTTTTGAGTGGCATCACGCTCTTAGCTGTGTGTTTAACCCGTTGACTCTGGAGATACAACCACAAGTATGTTATAGCCGACAACGCACATGTTCCTATTTACACCAAAAGCTGTAAAGGACTGAAGAAAAATAAAATGCTTTTGTCTATCTCTTACTTCACTGAAAACTAAAGCAAAGGTATTTCCCAAGTTAGCAAAAAGCAAGGTCACTAAAAGCCAAATCCAGCTAACCATTCTTATGCAAATTACCTAATTTGTACTGGGTATTATTTGCATGAGAAAAGGGGCAAATGTACTTGACCAAAGAAAATATTTTATTACAATACTTCTAAAATAGTAAACAAACAAAAGGATGAAATAACAGTCAAACAATAAGCAGAATGTTAGCATGTGCCTGAATGGGTAAACTTTGTTTTTCAGAAGTGCTGTATCAGATAGCATAACAAATAAATAGAACTAAAGCAGTTCAGCTTTATTGAAATAAAACAAGTCCTTTGATGCGTACAATACCTTGGAATTTATGTAGAACTATTCTTCCTCGAGCATCGCTTTACCCAACCAGACCATTCTACAAAAGTTACTTGCATATGAGCCCCACCAGCTGTTTTTTAAGGTCATTACCTTTCTTTTATGATGGGTTGTGGAAGCATCCATCTCTTCTTCTCCTATATTGTCTATCTGAGAAGTTGGACTACAGTTCATCCTCTCCTCTTCTTGTCTCTGAAGTCTGTCTGCTACAGCCTGGATTGCTTCTGTCCATTCTTCCCTGTCGTGAACAAGCCAACATCTCTATTAGAAACTCACAAAATATGTTACATAGTTTATAAGGTTTTTCACATGTTTCATTGCTTCAATTCTCATGTCACACAGTAGAAGACTCATTAATTAATCACTTCAATTTCCTTCCAAATTCTGCATTTTGTTAAAGGTGGTAAAGTTGACCAAAAAGGATCACTATATGGGTAATTTCAAGAATTAGCAGTTTCTGATTCTGTTAGTATTTCACTAGTGGAAACTTGAAAACACTTGTTCCCATTATAATACACTTGAGAGCATAGAATGCCATCTCTCACGCAATACAATCTCACAATAACTTGCTATTTTACGAGACTTTTTGGTATTCCCCCTCCCTTCAAGACATTTTCATAGAAAAAAAAATAAGATTTATTAAACCATATCATGTGTTCAACTCTTTGTCTGTCTCCTCCTAAAACTCAATTTACAGGCTTTTTCTCAAATTCCCCTCAAAAAAAGCCCTCAAGGACAACTAAATTCCTACAAGCATCCTAAATAGCTGTGGCTGCAGTGAGGGGCAGGTCCAGATGATGGTTTCTGTGGAGGCACAGCAGGGCCAGCTGAGCAGCACAGACACAGCAGGCAGCCCTTGAGTGGGCCATAGCCCACACCAAGCATGGTACCTGCCGCCTTTTGCTCAGCCAGCAAGGGATACGGGATGTTATCATGGTATTTATTACTGAATACCCTGCACAGAAGGGTGGAGACACAGTACCAAGGCAGAATTAAAAAAACTCCAAGTGAAACAACACAAAAAGCAAAGTTGTTGGCTATTTCCTGGTACAAACAATAATGGCCAGATCGTAGGACTTGTCTCAACAGGTGCTGTTCCCACTGTCCCCAGTGGGAAAATTCAGTGCATCTAATCATAGACAAAGTATAGAAAATTTAAGTGCATCATCCCATATCTCCTACATGCATCAAAAAAGTTTGCGATGCATTAAAAAAGTTAATTCTTAGGAGTTTGTGAATGTTTACCGAAACAAGAAAACCTAATAAGCCAACATAAAATAAATTATAATAAGCATGCTGCTTTCTGTGCCAAAAGAAAGGAGCACATTAGGAAGAGTAAGACAGCGAGGCTGGAAATATTTCAATCCAGGCTTTGGATGTTCAAAATGTAACACTTCAGAGACATATCATGACATAGTTTTGGCTTATTTGAACACACTCATCCCACCTACTCATAGGCAATTCTTACACTAGTTATGAGCTCAGATAATATTTTACAGAAACTGACTTAAAAATCTTTAACTAATTGTTCACATGTGCTCAGAATGTCACAGTTCCAAGTGCTGATTGCTGTGGAGGCCCAGCAGAGACTCTGCTGAGGCTTCTGTGCAAGGATCATGAAAAGAAAGAATAAAACCCTCACCGTTCCTCTGGAGTGTCGACGTGGAACGTCCTCTCTATGACAGTGGTCCACTGAAGACATCTGATAATGAATGTGTTTGGCTTTGGTCGCTCTGTTTTCATTAGTTGACATTCTAGAGAAATATATGACATTGCTTATTTTATACATTGCCAGTTAATGGGTGAAGAGAAAATAAAAATATTTACATGAAATATATTCAGTTTATGTATCCCCATTCAGGATCTATCCAGCACAGATACTGAAATACAGAACAGCAATACAACCACGGGCTTGAACAAAAGGGAGCAGGTAAAAATCATAAGGTGAAGAATGCAGTCAGAGGAATTGACAAAACTTGTATTGCTGTTCACATAAAGAATGCCATCTCCATTTGTTAACTCAGTCTGTTATGAGGGTAAAGAAGAGTATTAGATCCTGGATTGCTATAGCATGCCAAGGAAACAGCAGTAGCCACTGGCATATTTTTCCATCTGTACCCAGCAGGAGGAATATGACATTTTCCCTCCAATGGTAACCATGTCAAAATTACTGATAGTACTGTCACTTCAGGATTAGATTTATTGTAAAATACCCTAACTATGAAAATTCAGATGTTGAAATTAGTCTGATTATTAAATATAGAACAACCACACACACACCCCCAGCAGGGCTGCCCCAGGAAATCATCTAATTTTCTTTGTGCCCTAGGGCAGAATGAGGTCTACCTATGCTATTTCTCATCAGTATTTCTCTACGCTCTTTCTAAAATCCCAAAAAAGTACTGATTTCAAAACCCCTGTGAGCAAACTATTCCATCCAACTATAAAGAAATTAATTATTTCTATAGCTGCAAGATTTTCCTTAGGATTTAATGCAACTGTTCCTATAATTTCAGCATACTGTTTTTTGTCCTTTTGACTAAATAACTTTATCTTTTCAGCAGCTGTCCCTTTTAGACATTTGAACACTGTTTTATCTCTCTTCAGTCCTAAGTCAGTTCAGCTGATCTGTCCTCACCAGTGGTGCTTTGAGATTCAAGTTCCTCTTTGTTCCACAATTCTCGACCTATTATAGACCACCTATTACTCCTCTGTTGCAAGACCATAATGCTGCCGATTCAGGCAATGGTTCAGTGACACTGTGTGTTAGTTCTACAATGTAGGATCCTGCACCAAACATTACAGCTGCAAAACTCTGACCAACCAGAACTCCTTATTCATGCAAATATATTTAAACATTTTTGAGAAGCTGAGGTTACTCTGCCAAAAGTGTTACTTGTTTTCCTGCAGCTAGCACAAAGTAGACACAAACTATCATATCTCATGTCTGGAATATTATCACTTCTTCAAAGCTGATCCAGATCAAATGTGTACGTGTGATCTAAAATGATTCATCAGGTTCACAAATCAATCAATAATGATATGGCAACTGAATTCCTGTTCACCTACAATCTGCTGTTAACTCCTTTTTTATATAGCTACCACCTACCAGTTGACCCACACCTTTTACTTATGTAGCTTACTATTCTTTATCCCAGTTAATGTCAATGCTTTACAAAAGTCATATGACATGTACCACTTAGCAAGGCATGCTTTTCTTTCACAGAAATAAATTATTTTGGCTTGACATATTTTCTCTTCACAAATTCAGTATCCTGAAACCTCAACTATCATCCACTGCGATTTTTTTACTAAAAACAAAGAGTGGAAGTGGATATGTCTATTGACAGTATTCTTTTCTGCAGCTTAGCAGAACACCTCAGAAGCTTGACAGACACAGGTAAAGGACACAAAAGAGGAGTAAATATTGTCTTACACAGATGTATGTTCCTTGATGAACAAACTTTTGTGTTCACCATACATCTATGAATTATTATGTGAGTCAGACTGCTCACTTGTCAAGGAGATGACATTCCATTTAACAAACATTTCATTTAAGGAGACACAGTAGTTCACCCTCATTGCTTACACACACTCTGCTAGGTCCTGGGTGGAATGAGAACCATCCTCAACATGTAGGAGAAAGAGCTACAGCAGGATGGACACAGGAAGAGGGAATTTAACACAAAAGCTGGAAGAGAAACAAGGAAGACAGAAGCACAATGAAGGGTGCTTAGGGTACCTAACCAGGGCTGTAGCTGGGTGCAATTACTTGTGAGATCAAAGAAACCCCCGTCTTCAGGGGCATGGCTGAAATCCAGCTATGATCACAGTGACAGTGAAGGTAGGGTTAACAGGCTATTTCTTTTAACTTCCTCAACTGTAATTCTGAGGAATGTGTGGGGCTACCTTCCTAACAGAAGAGACTAGAAGCATTGTCTGCTCTAAGATTATCTCATCTTACTCCTGACAAAACCATCCTCTCATCTTTAATCCTATCACTCTTCAATCATGTAGGCTGAAATTTTCTTTACTGGGTGCCTGCCTAAAGCTGCACACTGCTGGAAAATGCTGCTTTTTGGAGACGAGACTTAAAACTTGGCAAATCAAGACCTTTGATATCCTTTTAGTATTCCTGTGAAAATGTAAGGCATCTGGCCACACTACATGTGGGAGGGATAAGAGTGCAGTGGGAGGAGGGTAAAAAATTACAATAACAATTACTAAAGCATAAAATCATTGAAAATCTATGTACTGAGTATAATCCAGAGGCTACAGCTATCTCCTGCCTCTACACATGCTAACTTGAAAGCATTTCACTTATATTCATAATGCCTTAGCCTCTTCCTCAGACAGCATGAAAAAGAAACTACCTCAATGAGGCAAAATCCGCTGTAGAAAGATGGCATACAGCAAGTTATTTACAGGAGAGCTGTTAGGAACAAAAGACTAGGGAATAATGGGAGAGAAGTGGAAATAGGACAGGAAAAAGACTGGAACCTATGTGAGAAAGAAAAGCATGGGGATAGCTAGAGTACAGCGAGACTAGAGTACCTAGTTTAGAGGAAGAAAGGAAGCTGAAAAAAAGCTGCCAGGGAGAAAGTGAGGTGACTGTGTCAGGACAATCTGAAGGAAAAAAGGTAGAGAGACAAATGTGCAGAAAAATATGTACCAATCAAAAAGCATATCCGCTCCAGTGCCTGTGATGGAACTGAAGATTATGAATTCCAGCATTTATTTTCTCTTTGCAAATACATACAAATATGCATACCTTTAAATTGTATTATTTAAATTTTCCAACTCAAGTATGAGAAAAATGGAACTAATACAATTACGCCTGCCTATGTCCAAATGCTATCTATAATATGGTCTTTACCTATATGTATATTAAAAATATACTGTATATAGTATAATAAATATATACATTGGTATGTACATTATGTAAATCTGCATCTAATATACTACTTACATTAAATCTTTTCACTTAGTCCTCAAAGTGATTATGCACATTATTAACAAGAACAAAACATATGGATGCATATACTAAGCTCTGTAACTACAAAAGAGCATTTATTCTGAGTTTTCATTACAGATTATTAATTAAATCAATTAAAGGTTTTAAAAAACACCTTAAGAATTGACAATGGTACAGAAAACATAAAAAAACCTCCAAACAAATAACCCCCAAAAATGCCATTTCAGTGTCACTGGAGGATACTATTGAAAAATAAAATCTAACAGAATTTAGTTAGCTTTGGTAATATTCTGTTACAAGGGGCTAAAGATTGATTTCCTGGTGGAAGGTTAAAATTGAATACATTCATATCCGTCCCTTATGAAGCAAAAAGAGTTTCAGGAAGAAGTGGAGGACCAGTGTATTCCCAAAAGAGGTGTACTACGCATTCTTCTCAAGTAGATAAAAATAACTGTAGTCTGCCGATATTTAGTAGCCCCACATGTTTCATGTGCGGCTGTACACAAATGTATGGGATAAATAGTATTCCTGCCATGACAGCAACATGAATAAAAACTTCTCTGTGAATATCTTTCACCTACTATTAGGAGGGAAAAAAAAATCTATTAAGATGAATAAGCGCTGTAATACACAGTTACTGCTAATTACCAAAATATTTTTCTACTAATTAGTGGAAAAACCATAGTAGTTTCAGACAGAGTGAATAGTTTGGAAAATACAAAAGCACAGAAGAAAGAGTGAAACTGGCTACTGAGAGCTGGCTCCAAATGCTCGAGTGATAGTTGGGTCATTACCAAGAGTAGAGAACATTCTACCATAATGTCTTCAAGTTTGCTACTATACATAAACATATGTAATTAAAGGACTAAATCTCAACTCAAAACAGTTGGAAGTCTAAATTATCATTCAGAAAGATGAGTAAGCCAGTAAACAGACAGACTCAACTTTGTGTTCTTGTATGCTAGCCATCTACAACTTGGAATTACACATTTTATTCCTAAAGCATTCTGCCTTTCTGGGATGAAACATCGGTCATGAGAATTTTTCCTTTAATATTAGAGGGGAGGGAAAACCTTGGGGAAGAACACTTGTCCAAAGCAGCAAAATACAAAAACAGTAACAGAGAATGACAACTCTGTTCCAACAAGTGCATAGCACTCCTTTGGCCACTTTCAGATGTATACAAAGAATGGGAAAAAAAATAAATTAAAACAGTACAAAGAAATCTGATAGATGTTTCTCCATTATTGAAATTCTCCTTTTAAAAAACAAAACAGAGTCAGGTACATACCAGAGGTTAACTTTTGTTTCCATATCTACAACCTAGCTGACAATTCTAAAATGTTAGACTTTTTCAAATAACTGCTACTATCTAAATTAAGTAGTTATGCTAGTTAAACTCTCCTGAGCAACTCTAACTACAAACTGTATTTCAAAACGTTCTGTTTACTTTACACCATTCTGAACCACAGATGACAAAGTTTGCTTGAAGCTGTAATTACTCTGCAAAGCTGGGAAGCCAATTAGAGGGCCTGAAACCTGCCAGTTCCCAAAAAAAAAAAAAAAAANNNAGCACAGATCATCTGTTCAGATTTTATTAAAAAGTTTAAAGTTTGAATTCTATAACTTTAACTGTATAATCACCAGCATTCTTTTCCTAAATGCAGTCATTCAGTATAAAAAAAAATAGAAAGAACACTAATACCATTTTATAATTTCATATATGAAAGGTTTCAACTTCAGCAGAATGTGTTGATATGGCTAGACAAGAATACTAAACATACAAGCAGCCATAAAAAATTGTACTAAAAAATGAACAGAAGGTTGCATATCTGAGAAATCATTTCTAATACAGACTGAGTTTTAGCACAGAGGATAACTTCCTGTGATTATCAACTGATACAAAAAAATTAGTATCAAGCCACTGCTTGCATTATTTAGAATGTATGCACTTATAAATATATAGGGAGAGTGTTGTCTATATATAGATCTGTATCTCTCTATGTATCTATCTATTTGCACTATAATTTAACCTTGATTTCTCATTCTTCCCTTGGTCTTTATTTCACAAAATAGACATTTTTGTCCCAAGCTTTGCCTATTTAATTGCTAATCTATTTTTTTTTCTCATATCAAAATTTAAGGAACACACTGCTTACAAGTATCTTTTTCTGTTGTTGCTAGTCTGCAGTCCAAATTCACACGTCTCTTGAAGACCTTTTTCGTTAGACAAGCAATAGACAAGCAGCACAACTAATACACCATTTTCATTACACAGAGACAGATACACATACTTTTGCTCTTATACACATGAAAATCCATGAATTTTACATTTAAGAGAAAACATATGTGTGTACCCACACACACACCCTTAGCTTTGTCCCCTTTTGATTCTCCCACTTGTTTACCCACTCCCTATGGGAAATCTACTTTTCTGAGGCTTTCCAAAAGGATTTGTTCTTTCTTACTACATCTTATCTCTGAGGAGTATCACCCTAAAATTAAGTTTGGCCGCATAGAGATTTATGTGAACAATTTAATATTTCTTCTTTGATCCAAACAAATACAGGCTTACCCTAGAAAAGCTATTCCCAAAACTGTTCATAACAGATCATTTTTTCCATTGTCCCTGTGATCACACCACTCTTTTCTTGGCTTTCCCCACTTCTTATCCAGCTCTATCACATCAAATATAAGTAGCTTTTCAACATGGTCTGTCCCTGCAGCCTACTCTCATCCTTGTTATCATTCTTTACTCAGTAGCAAAATTCCACCCATCGCTTTACTGTTACAATTTCATTACTAGTTCTCTAAAGCATTTCTAATTTCTGTTTGTCATATTAGTTCTCTTTTAAAATCCTCCTTAAAACTCTCCTTCACCATGCCTTAAAAAACAGGACGGAGGGAAGGAGGGAGGAAGAAAAGAAGAGAGATGAGAGTAAAAATCTAACCTTGACAATGGATTAGTTGTTGATGCGCTGAGACCACTGCCTGTACTACAGGCTAATATTGTCTCATTGTTTTCTCATACTCCCCCCATCTGTTTGCATCCATCTGCTGTCACTTGTTTTATATTTGGAATTTTAGTATTTTGGAGCAGGGACTGACTTTTTGTTCTGTACGGGTAAAAATCCCACTTCTGTGGGGCTTGGCTCATGACAAGTACTTACATGTGCTTTGATAATATAACAATGTATATGACCAAAAAAAACCCCTTTATTATATTCCTTGAAGCTGTAAAAGATCAAACTTGATGCACTTCATTGTGCTGCAAAGTCTTTGATTTCCAATACTTCAAAAAGTACCAAAGGGTACTTCCATGTCTTCCTGTCATTACAACTAGTTTGCCATTTGTGCCTTCATGCAAAGAGGGGAAATAGGAGATTTCTACATGGGTTTTGCCTGGGCTTTACTTTGTTTTCATGGAAGACAGTAAAATTATACATCCTTCTCTTGCAAACAGCCCAATTTTATTTAAGCAACTGGGTGTATCACACCAGCATAAAATCTTTCAGGCCTGGCAATAAACTTCAAAGTCAAAGGCCAGAATACCAACTATACCACCTAGAAACCCTTCATAAAGCAATTTTAAAGCCTCCCAAACATTTCTGCATCCAACACAGACAGAAATATTTCCTATACACATTAGAGTTTGCATTTCCATAGATGTATTTATAAATTCAGTATATGGCACATACATTGACTTTTTCTCTCCACAAGTATTTTCAATATTGAATGAACATTACTTATTCAATTACTACAAATAACTACTATTACTTTGGAATGAAATTCACACTGTAATTATAAGTACAGTTATATCTTATCTCTGGATTCATGTAATCCAGTATTGTAACTTTTTTTTTAATTGACTTAAATTGCATTGAAAAAGTATTTTTGGAGTTGCACACAAGGTCACATCTAATGACAAAGTATCTTGATATATAAATTAATCTTACTTAAAACCGACATATCTATTTTCCTACCCATTTCTTTAAAGAATGTCTTCAGAATTCTTTACAACCTTAACATCATTCCCCTGAAACCTTTAAATTCTCCTGTTTTGAAGATCTTTAAATCCCAAAATAATAAAATCTTGCCTCTGGCCCACTGAAAAGTTAAGACCAGTAAAAAGTAGCACAGATTTTCCACTTAGTCAAGGTTCATTGATAACCACTTCTGCAAAGAAAATAAAAGTAAAATAAAGTTTATAAAAGACTACCTTTTCATAATCACTAAAATTCCTTTTTCTTCTTGAAGACAAGAAAAAGGGTAGCTGTACCACAGTGCTTAGAAAGCACTATCTTTCAAGATAGGAAAAAAGTTCCAGGTGACATCATTTTTGGCCAAAGCTCAAAGGATACTGTGAAGGGATACAGCTCTTCCCAATTATTCCCCATGTAAAGATCAAAATGAAGGCAAAGGGCCAATTCTTAGAGATACTTCATCCCAAATGTGCTGTGTGATTACCTACAATCCCACTGAGCATGTGAGAAGTTGGGTTTTTTAAATGAGTGAAGTCACAAATCTTCCTTAAGTAAAACTGAAGTAGAATCCTTCCCCAGTCTGCTTTCCCAAATAATGATGACAATCAAATACTGAAGTGGTTTACACAAAGCAGCATTTATTCCACTTACACAACAGTGGACAAGTCAAAACAGGGTTATGAGGCCACGTTGGGGTTTTTTGAGGGGGTGGGGGGGTCATGGAAGAAATACATCCTGTTGCCCAGAGTATGAGTTTTGTTCTCAAAGAAGCATAACGGAGTTTTAAAAGACAGGACATTTTTATCAGGCCTTTCCCTGTACAGAGAAGTCATACCAATTGAATCCAAAATTATTTTTAAACTGGTTCTGACTGCATAAATGCCTAAGCAAAAGCAATTTAAATTAACATATTTTATTTTGCAGTTGAAGTGGGCTAGGAATGCACACCCACTCAGTTACCATGACTCAGTCAATCAAGAGTATCTGTACAAGCTACAGCAGTTTGATTACTTGCAACTGCTCCTCTCTACCTGAAAAGAGCTGAACTGATTTTGAACCAGACAATTCCAGTAAGCTCACACCTCTGAATTTACCCCTGAAAACCAGCACCACCCGGTTTTAGGTTTTCACAATGAACTTCCCACCCATGTAATTACACCGCCCTCATTTATCTTCAAGTGTACGGTAAGATACCACAGCGGAGCTTTCTGTGAGTCTCAGTGTCAGGGCATGAGCAGTAAGGGACTAACAGCCTACTTCAAACACACAGCTCCCATCTAAAAGAAGGAGGTTCTGTTAGGTGTGAAATAAGCTGGCTCCACAGGAGAGGAACCAGCGATTCCTACACACTGCTCAGTGTCAGCAGATCTGGCTCATTTGTTCACCCTGCAACCTTGCAGCAGCTCCAAGATGGGGTGCAAGGTGCCCTTTGGTGCCTTCCCTGCGCAGCCAAAGCTGGAAGAGAAGTGGCCACAAGGGGGTAAAGCCCATTCAGGCCACCTGAGGCCAGCCTGTGTCCTTCCCCAGGGCTCAGCCCCACCCAGCCCTAGTCTGTCACACCCTTCATTCAACTCTGTCATCTTCAGTGCTCCAAGGAAGAGAGATCCCTCATCTCCATTTCATGCCTACACGGCTCCCTTGCATTTTGGGTGGCTGGCAATGGACTGAAGCATGTGTGTGCTGCCTCCATCTCTCCCTGTCTAAGAGTCTACCTGTTTACACACAGACTTCCAAATGCCTTCCCCCCAGATTTCCTCCCAGAACACCCCAAGGAAAAGGGATGGCCTCCAAACACTCCATTCTATGGTAAAACACCCCACAATGAGAAAGGCTCTATTAGCAAAGGCATATTTGTCACTGGAAGCACTTTCAGCAGCACATAAAATAACTTCGTTCTCTCCAGCCTTCTTGTCATTCCTGATGGAGTTCACAGACAGCACAAGACCAGGCAAAGAGAAATGCTCAGGTGTGGAGCTTTAAAGTGATCTTGGAAGGAATCAGGGAGCCACACCAGGGGAAAACAGTATTATGCCTGGGAGAAAGCTTTACTTTTGCAATGTAAAGCTGATGTCACAGGAGTGGAAGGCAGGGGACACTGGTGGGAAAATATCTATATGATGGAAGTAATTAGCTTAACAGAGCCACTTATAAAAGTTTTAAACTACAGAACAAGTTTAAAGTTTTTAAGTTTATGAGGTTTTTTTAACTCACACAGAGTAGAACTGTGTAAACTTTCCAGTGTTTAACTCCAATACTACTACAAAAATAATACCACAGCCTTGGCCTTTTCTGCTTAAATAACAAATTGCAAGCAAGAGCCAAAGATGTCTATCATTTGGAGAGCAAAAAGTAGACTGAGACCACACTCTCACTTTACAGATAGCTACAAAGATTACATGAAGATAGGACTGTAAAGACATATCTTTAAGTCCCTGCCAACCTAATCAAGATGGTATTAACAGTGATCTCACACTCCATCTGCCTGGCTAGTAATTTATGAAAAACGTACTTCACTATTACAGGAAAAATATGTTGCGCTGCTTGTGGCCATAAACCTACTGCAGCAGCTCAGGAACTCTTGGATCAGAGGCCGTGAGACCAGTTCTTGACATTTACCAGGTACTTCCCATGAGATTTGATTCATTCATATAGCAATTTTGTTTGTTTTTTTGCCCTACTGATGATCTCATCTTCAGGCAGATAAAATAGCTGATAAAAAACTTACAGTCCCTTGCAATTTAGAGTATAATACCATCCTGGTTTGCTTTTCATCCTGTGAATTCTACATAGGCACTCCACCTAATTTCATGAGATTCTTTTGATGAGTGATACATCTCCCTATTCTTGCACTGATCAGCCAACATTTCTGATAAAATTACTCCTTTTCCTCTCAGAAAAGAAGTCATCTTGCTTATCAAAACTGTATTTTTTCAATTAATGTTTCATGCTTGTTCCCTTAGCTTACACAGCCTAAGAATCAGCTCTCTAGGAATTGCTATTTGCTTTTTTTTTTTCTTTTGGTGGGGGGCAGTGGGGGTGGTGATGGTGTCATTTTGGAAAACAATGTGAAATCTTTCCATTTCCATCAAGACAAAGTTCAGGGGCAGCATTCTAATATCAGAATTATATAACATAACATCTGGGCACCAAAAAACCCCAACAAAAAACCAGTACCAACCCACTGGAATTAACTGCTAATTATGTATTTCTTTGCTTAGCAGACCTACCATTTGGATCACCCTTCTAGTTGCTGCAGCAAGGGAAGACAGAATATGAAATGAACAACATGTAAAGCAGGACAAAAAATTGCCACTGTATTTCTGGAAATGGTCTTTCTGCTGCAAACTGGGGAAAAAATATCTAGAAAAATACTACCTGCTAAAAAAGAGTAGTTAGAATATGCAGAGCAATAACTAAGGAATAACAGCCCATGATTTAGTCAATTCCTACTCAAATGAACAACTTACAGACATCACTGCTTTTATGCTGAAGAGCAACAAGGCAAAATGAGCCTCTAATACTATAAGAAAGTTTGCTCAATCAGTATCATTTTCTAGTGCAATCAGAACATGCAAAGTTTTCCTCTTCTAGCTGTGAGAGAAGACATGGGCTTGGAGCATTTTCTTACCAAATAAAATATACAAATTACTTTGTATACACAAAGGTTGGGTCAGTCTTGAGAATATTTTTTTCAGGAAAATAGGAAAATTCAGTCTCAGTAGCATTTGTTCCATCTTCAGCAATGAAGATGAAGAGAACCCTTTCCCTAAGAACAAACAGGCTCCTATATTCCTCTATGAAAGTAAACACTGTCACTTATTGTATTGCAGTACACTAATACAATGTTGAAAGAAATAGGGTAAATTTTCTAGTGTTCATCTGAAAGTTTCTAGCTGTGATATCTGCAACTCAGATTTTTTGCCCCTTTAATTTTGCTCCTCAAATACCTTCATTTCTGTTCATACTGCCAATCTCACTTTTACAGATCAAAACCCCTACCAATTTGTCTTTTAGAAACATTCTTGGAAAAGACGTAATCTTCACGTTATCCAACAGATACACACTTTGTAGCATTGTTAATATATGCAAATTGTCTGATTGCTTGAAATTACTCATTAACCAGGCTGGAGAGCTGATTACCTGATTATCCAAGAGAAAAATAACTTAGCGTGATTTTGTGTCATTTGACAGTCTAGATAATTTTCTAATTAATTTGAGTTTTCAAGTGAATTCAGAGATACTATTGAAAAAGAGAGAAGAGGTCAATGATCTGAATAAAGGTAATCTTTCCAGGAATTTTCTTCTTACAGCAATCATTTGTCAAATGTCATTGTTATTTACAGACACTTCAGACACACACACAAAAATGAGAACTTAGACTTCCAAAAAACATTCAAAAAAAACCAACGCATGGTTCTTCCATGCTACTGTAAATATATCTTGTAGAGCTGGAAGGAAGATCAGTGCTGCATTAGTATGGCACATGGCATTTAACTTGCAGTGTTACCAATAAATTCTGAACTACACACAAAGCAATATGTAGCAGATAATCTGTCAATATGCTGAGAGAATAATAAATACTGGAAATACATACTTGCCACTGAAAAGTTGTTGAGTGGATATGGCAGATCCACATCCTGGGGCTTCTCCTTATAGCCTATGAAAGAGCCATCTGTCTTTAGCAGGAAGTATCTCGGCCGCCAGTTTTTTATATATTCTCCTAAAGGAGACCAAAAAAAAGTTCATTAGCACTGTAAAAAAACCTCCAAACTTGAATATTAAAAAATGTATCATATTATCAGCATCAAACATTAATTATAGTAAAACCTTTTCAGAGCTTTTCAATTTACAGAGAAAACCTTAACTCCCTCCAAAAGAAGGGAAAATTTAATTGCAATGTTAAGGACTGTACAATGATGCCTCTGGAATAACAAGCTACAAGTATGGTATACTAATATTGTATAATTCTGAATTTTATCATACTATACTTTTCAAATATCCTACATGCTTACACCATAAACAATTAAATTTTTTTTTCAGGAAAAAAAATAAACTCTACGGCTTGACTTTTAATAACCAAATGAAATCTACACTACCACAAGGTAGAACACTTACCCTGCTGAGTCAAAGCAAAAGGCATTAATTCCCTCAAAACATACACTAAGTAAATACAAGGAAGTTGAGGGGAATGGAAAAACCTACACAAAATAAACTTTAAAAATATAACTGAAAGCAAAAGGAATAAAAAAAGAAAAAAATACAAGCCAATTACCTTCCAAGAGGTAAGTCCACCAATAAACCCACCATGCCACCTTCCCCCTACCCCAGGCTTTGCAAAAGACTCTGCAATCTATGAGGAATTTAGGATCAGAAACATACAGAACACATCAGCAAAGACACAACTCCTTCTTTAATGCCACTTATTTGCTATTAAGAGTGAAAAATTTCTTTAATACTATTATATTTTACAATGCCACACGAAAATCTCAGCAACAATTTCATTTTTAGACTGCAATTACTCAGTTAAATACAGGTTCATTTAGATTTGCCCAACTCTCCTCATCTTTGATTTCTGTAAATTCTGCAGAGTAAACAATAAGTATTACTAAAACTTTAAATAAGTCACTGTTTCATCATTATACAAGTGAATATTTTCAGAAAAAGACTGTATTAACAATGCAGTATAGTTCCAACAAGGAACCTAGGACTTCTCACCATTTGTGAAATGCACAGAATGAACCACCCCAGGGGTGCCCATTACCACCTCAGCACCCTGTTAGCTGTAGCTACACAGCTTTTAGGGCATTCAAAAGTCAAAAGGAAGTTTACATCCATCTAACATGGAGGTTTCTTCATTAAAGGGTAATCTAAAAATTCATTAATTGCACCTTCACCTTTCCATCACAGTAATCAACTAATTGTCACTGAAAGTAAATGTGGGAATTGCTGATATGGCCTTGATGAACTTGAGCACAGCTTGTAAGGATTTTGACAATACCCATGGCTTAACAAATCCAGCTGCAGCCACAAACACGTCCAATTTTCAATATGTATTTAAGCAGAGAAGGATGGTAGGGAATAGGAGGTGAAGAGGAGAAAAATTAACACTGGGCTATTAAGGCTGGCTTATGTAGCAAAGCTCTTCCTATTTAGCCCTGCTTCTAGACAGCAAGGTACTTGCCTATTATATAGACATTTTCATATTTCACGGGTAGAAGGAATTGAAAAAGTCCAAGTGTGACTTAATTTGATCACTAAATGAATAGAGCAGAGATGGTGCTGGTCACATCTGGATTGATGCAGAGCTATATCTCAGGCCTCTGATTCTAGTTTGGCTGGGAACATCCCTACTGATACTGCCAGTCTGAGCTCATTTCACAGCAGGAAATCCCAGCTAACATGAAAGCATGCAATAAAAACCAAACCAAAACAAACAGGTATGAGATACTTCGTAAGTTGGAGAAGAAACACAAGTGCAGTATGGGAAAATAAATGTGTAACTTTAATACCAACAACAATGAAAAACTATATCAGCATTACATGAAAAGCAATAAATTAAGTTTGCTGAATACTTGAAAATGAAATAATCATAGGCTTAAGTAAATGGATGACTCATATTTTAAAAATATTTAAAATATGCCCTGCAACAAAATTGCTGAAATCTGCATGGACTCAAAAGTTGAAGCCAAAACAAAACCTTACATATCAGATCATCCAATATAAGTTTTAAAAATATTAACATCTTAGTTGCTTTCTTAAAGAGATGATAAAGAGAATCTTCTATATTTTTCCAATAAATTCTATCTCCTTTCACTGTAAGAGTAAGTGACTGTTAGGAGAGAAAGCGCCTGTTACTGGGTTTGCAATCTATCAAGATCTTAGTTTTATCTAGAAAGCAGGCACCTAAACCTACTGAAGAATTCAAGGACAGCATGGAGACAATACCAACATGCCTAAAGCAGGTCAGCCATCCAAGGGCTCAGGTTTCAAAGAGAGTCCTCCCTTCTGCAAGAATAAACTGCAGCGGGAGATAAGCAGACTCTGCTCTAAGAATCAGGGCTGATAGGGTAAGTACACTTAACAGTCACTCAGGAAAGAATGGCAGCCTTTGTCTGCTTACACATACTCTCCAGAATGAAACCTGTTGGAAAAGGAGACCATTCTAACAGGTGGCCTTACAGACCCAGCACACACTCCTCTGATCACGTACTCCTCTTCACCGCTTAGGACAACACTTTAGATTGAGTACCCAGCAGCAGCCAAACACGATGCTCTTAATCTGAAAGCTGAACAGATTTTTAATCATCTACTGAGTTATGCAGCCAATTTTATGCCTGGAGAAGAACCATTAAAAGAGCAGAACAGCGCTTCCAAGCTCCTCTGAAGAGAGTAAGCAACTTTGGACAAAAGCTAATGACAGGACAGATGAGTACCTGTTTACCTATGAGCAGAGCTGTACCTCTGTCTTTGCTCTGCAAACCATACTCAGACACAGAAAACGCAATTTAAAAGCAATTGTAAAACACTGTGGCTTCATAAGGATCCATATCTTTCTTTCACAGACATATTTCTTTGAAGAATGTTTCTCCCAAGTGGTTTCCCAACATGAATCATGGCCAGACTACTTTTCCAAGACATCTATTCAAACACACACATACACATACAAACCCTGGTTTTGTCTTGAAAATAGGAATATTCCAATTCCTCTCCAAGGCCTACATGTGAAAATTTATCATCTGCCCTATATTTATTTTCTAATTTAATTAACAAATGGATGGGCACTTCTGAAGACTAAACAGTGGTATCAGTGAACAGTTCACTTAGCTGCTCAAGTGGTTTAAGGGCTCTCCAGATGCACTCTAGGTGCTCTCTTATAACTGCATTCCTTTTACATAATCTGCCTAAAGATAGAAAAACATTTTAGTTCATACTTCTTAATGCATGTGCTTACTGATTTGCCTTGAAAGAAATCCTCCATACAAAAAATGTTTAAGTAAAGCAGAGTATTTGAAAAGAAAAAACACTTCCACATGTCTTCTAATTTAGCAGCCCTGTATTTAAACAAAAAAAAAAAAAAACCCAAAACAAAACTGCATTTCTCAGTATTACCAATATTAAATCACTTCAAAGATGTTTGGAATGCATGTTTATTAAATACCTCAACACAAGCAAACTAGAGGATATTTACATGTGAAATGTATTAATTCAAGTGAAAAACAATTCCATGAGAGAGGAGAAGTCCAGGCAGGCTAACCAAACCACAAGATATCCTGACAATTTAATAAAATGGAGCTGCAGTACCTAAAAAAGCAGTGGATCTGCCACAGAGGATTAATCGGTTTGTACCCTGCTTCCTGCTGAGTTAATGTAAGTTAAATTATTATTTTGCCTAAATTTACACCCCCCCAAGTTGAAAACCACATTCTTTTAGGATCTGTTTATTAGACAGTAAGAAGAGGTCTCTAATTGCAAACACTGCAGCAAAGAAAGCCAAGTAATTCCTACATCATTTTAATTCTAGGCAAAGTTTTTAAAGCTACTTGAGAAAAGTGGCACTAGAATATATATCTCACCGATACATACAGACAATAAATACACACAGACAAAATACAAATTTTATGTTGTTGGGGTCTGCTTTTTTAATAACTACTGAGAGAATACACCCAAAAGATTAAGTAAGAGAGCAATATATTCTTGAAGCACATGAAAATTCAATCTGATCTTCATGCAAAAAGCGCCCTTGTAACATGCAACTCTTTAATTAACGTTGTATTTAATAATACACTGGCTAACAACAGTAACAAAGAATGCTTAATGAAGGTTTGTTTAGAACATGACCCTCGCGGCTGCCTCTTTATTTGCCTCTGTACTGCAGCCTTAATGATTTTTCTTTTTTTGCCTTTGACAGCCAGTAACAAGAAACCTGCCTTCAGGACATTTCACAAAATGTGTTTATTCCAGTGATGCAACGTTGGTAGTTTTCATACTGTTGAGAAGCTTCAGAAAGGAGAGCTTTCTAAGAAATCATATGAGTAGTCAAAAAAATCCGTGTTAGACAAACGTATCACTCAAAAGTTTGTAATTTTCTTTTACTTTACCTCACAACCCAAACTCTTTCTTCAAACATGTATTTCACTTCAGATTCGGCAGTTGCTATTGTTAGTCTCACAATTTGTAATCCTTAAGCATATGGAAATTTAGCAATTATTGAAAAATTAATCAGTAATTTAAAATTAATCTCACTATTTTAAAATGTATTTTTTAAAAAACCCACTTTTGCAAAACATCTACATTTTTCAATATGTAAATGGTTTCAGAGGTGTGAAGGAAATGTCTTTAATATACAGTGCTGATAAGCAACAGAAACCTAAGTTCAAAAACTTGCTTCCTTAAAAGAAGCAACAGCTGCCACACAGACATAAGTGAGATTTAAGGGGGGAAATAAAGGGGGAAAAAACTCTCAAAGAAGAGAATACACCAAAATTCTGCCTCTTGTCTGTTTCATCAATTTAGTCAAATGGATTTAATAGAAATAATACACAAACATTGTCTTCCTGTCTTCTTTTTTTTTTCTTTATTCAAGGCACTTTTTTATCAATCAAACTCCCTACAATAACATTTAATAAACAGAGGAGAAAAAACGGAATTTATCTAAGAGCATTAAGCAACTTTATATAAAAGTTAATGGAACAACTATATGCAATTTTTCTTTAAAAGAAACAAGTATAATTACTGTCAGGTCAAGTAAAATTATCAGAAATAATGCCAGTGGTTTTGAGATTGAATTTCCTTACCTTGGCCCTCTGAGGGCAGTGTTACCTAACACACGATTGGAAGCATCAGCAGACTATTTGATTAAGTCAGTAGACACTAAGTAAATGCAAAGCACTTCTGCTAGAACATTTACTTACTTTTAATTTCATTATAAGGAATTCTCAGCACAGTTCAAAGCTACTGTAAAAAATAAATGTTTAAAATAACTGTAAAGGATACCTATCCTCATAATTTATGTCCTTCAATCTAAGTGTGCAATCATATATTATGGAAACTATTTTACAAAATCTCACTGCACAACAAAAAATTAAATGAATCTGTGATTTCTCCTAATGAGCCATAGTGTTTTAAAAGGTATTTTTATTAGATACCCTCTATTAGATACCCTCTCAAGTATTTGCCAGCAGTTCAAAGAAAAGCAGAATTTGGAACTACCACTTTCTGATTCTCTCTTACACTGTGAGACAGTGATTATTTATTTATACTTACTGTTTTCCCACAGTTCCCAGTAATGCTGAATGACATTTTGAGCACATCTGTACTTGCATTAGACAAACGAATTTTTCCAGTCCCAGCTGAGAAATAGGAAACATTTCATGCTACATGTGGCTACACTGGCTCATACCACAGCTAGGTTTCCATTAAGTTTCCTGCAAATCGGGAAGTTTAGGTGAGAAAGTTCAAGTGCCTCTCACTGTCCACGACACCACAACGATCAGCTCAGACAGAAGACTGGTCCATCCGTGGCCAGCTATTTACAGGTATGTGGCCAGAACCCAGGGGAAGCCACACAGATGTTAATATTCTGCAGAAGGCAGTGAGCAGCCTCGGCTACGAGCTCTAGAAGTGCCTCAGCTGAGCAAGGGGGGAGGAAATGAGGGACAACCCTCTGTCCTCCATGCCAGCCCAGATGCACTGAAGAGCTGGCAAACACTGGATTCTTTGTTCCTGAAGCAGCACTACGGAGTGACCAAAGAGAAGGGCACCTGCTGCTGAAGCAGAATCCTCCCGAGCACAGGGGCGCTCAGCAGGCACGGAGAAGACACCGAGCAGCTCTCCATGGTTTCACCTCTGCAGCTAAAGTGATGGGGAGAACCAATCTCCCCAATGGGAAGATTTTCCCTGCTCTCACTGTGGGGTTTTCTTCCCCCCACGCCGTGAATGCCACGTACAAACATACTGCAGGGTTCTAGGGCTCGAATCGCCAGCCACCATGGCTTTTTCATTCTGACTCCTGGACCGAGTCATTGTCCTATCTTGCACAAATGCAGCAGCACTTCAGCTCCTGCTATTTATTCAACGCTTTCCTGTTGCATTAGTAATCTTTTCTCTAAAACATGCAAAAAATCTAGAGGAAAGTATTCAATAACAGAGAGACAGACGTTAACATTATTCACACAGAAATGCAGTTTTCAAACTGGGCATCTACAATAGCCACTCAAAATTACTGGTGTGTCTTGGCATCATATGGAAAATAAATGTTCATTTTCATATGCATGAAATTTTGTCCTTTTAAAAAATCATACCAGAAATACTGAGTTAGCTGACATCCCGACAAATTGAGAATTGACCTTTACCATGCCCATTTTGAGCCAAAAGGAAGAAAAACTTGCCAGTTTCAACATCACTCTCACTTCCCCTTCATTCTTGAAGGATAAGAATTAGAACAATAAATAAATTAAACAGCAGTTGCTACTAGCACATGCTGTCTGGAATAACAGTCCTGTATTGCATCAGCATCTCTGAACAACAAAGGTGATCAATATTTTCTAAATATGCCTGCTATTCAGGAATGGAAAACCAAGTATTATGTATTCTGGAAATATTTAGGAACGTTGCTCCCATTTTCTAAATTTCTATCTTGCACAAGGCAATATAAGCATAAAGCTCAAAATGCTACACTATTTAGCTGCTTTTCAGAGCAGTCTTTTATTTTTTAATAATGTTGAGTTGTATTTGTGGTAAATGCAAAAAATCATTGTAAATATTGTTTCCCGTATTTTTTATAGCTAAAACCTTAATGTTCTCAGTACTTTTAAATATTTATATATTTTTATATAGCACTATCAGCATCAAGTGGTACTTTGTATAACAGAAAAAAATTTACTTTCTTTTCTTCTGCTTTTATCAAGTGCTAGTAGACCAAAGGATCTTTTTCAGGTTTTGAAAATATTTTAAGAGTAGGGCAAGTATACAAGTACTAATCTATAAATTACAGTGAACAAGACAGTCAGTTACAGCAGCAACAATTTAAATTCACGTACTTGGTACAATTGTATTAAATCAGATGGTTAAAATAAAAATGCTTTTAACATGTAGCCAAGTTGAATTAAACATTTTAACATTATCTACTTACAGCCTTCTGTAAAACTCCTAACACTTGTTTACACAAGAAATTTCAAACTTTCCATTGTTTGCAAAAGAATACGGTAAGTTTGACAATAGTGTTATCATTCAACTGAGTTTCTTTAACAGATCCACGTGTTGTCAAAAATTATATGACTTTTCCCCCCTTAAAACTGGTACACTTTCTAGCATGTTTTCACAAAGCAAACTGTCTCACTTTTAAAACTGGCACATTGCAATAATTTTAAAATAGCTCCTCTGAACTTTCTCCTTGTCACTAGGTGTGCTCCTAGCCTCAAACTTTGCCAGGTGCCAAAAAGCCAGTGCCAACACCATTCACCCTCATTTCTTCCTCAAGGCACATCACTGAAGTCACCCCTTTCACTCTGCCTCTTAGCCTGCATCATTTTGCAAAGAATCAGTATGAGATAAGCCCAAGCATCCCCCAAAGGGCTTGAGCTGGAACACCCCATTACTGCTGCACACATCGGGAGAGCTCTTGGGCTGCATGAAATGCTTCACGATATGCAGCCATGCAGCACTACCCAGCACTGATGGAACACATAAAACACCAGAATTCTGGGAAGAGGAACCAACAACCCAACGAACAGGCAAAAAGCAAATCCCCACTGCAGTGCTGGTGACCTCTGTCTAGACTCAGATGCAGAAATCAGTACTTGGGCAGGGGCAGCCACACCTGAATTTTCTGTTAAAACTGACATAATCCAAAACTGACATCTCCCACTCTGCCACAGTGGTGACAGAAGGGCACATCAAGTGCTCCCATCAATAGTTATTGTTATCAATGACCTACAGATGATTATTAGACTTAAAAGGGAAGACACAATAAAAAGGAGTTCCTTCACTTTTGGTAAGGGCTTGGCAAGAAGCACTGGTTAGATTCATTCCAATAATATTGAAGTCATGCTGTGACTGACCAAAAAACCCTGATACATACTAATAACATAGAGACACGTCTGCAATCCACATCCACAATGCACCTCAACCACTGTTTCATTTTCCATTTTCCAGTTCACTACAGATATCTGAACGTTGAATGTCACGTAATATTAGAGAAGAAAATTCATTATTTTAAAGTTTCCATTTTTCTCTTTAAAGTAAGAGATCACCTGTATAACAGTGCTTTCATTTAGCCTTTCTGGGCTAACTTAATTTCCCTCTATGCTTGTATCCTTTCTCATATTTCTTTCACAGTATCCTGAAAACCCACCATAAGCATTGAACAAGAAATAAGAAAGGATTTTAGTGAAAGGAAGAAAACTATATTCCTATGGAGCGATCCAAATTTATTTTATGTGCAATAGTCAAACAGGAAAATATAAGTTATGCCTGACCAGCTCCTTGCCTTCAGAGAAAGAACTGAAAATAAGATCGAGCGAAAGAGCAAATTAGTTGCTAATCTCATTCTAACCCCTAGCATACTCTATAATACTAGACAATCACCAATTGGCACTTTCTGCATAAGAAAAGCTCAGGATGCAGAAGTAGGGGTATGCAACATACCAGTCTTGCAGCAGACAGACAAAGCTATGTAAGAACTTGTAAAGCACCTGTCCCCCAAACGTCTGAGACTGAAATAACTGCATTACTCTTTCGACTTCCACAAGCACCAAATTTGTTAGGTTGTTGTTTTGGGGGTTTTTTTTAAACTTACCACATGGAGAAATCAAAAGTTTTCTTCCCTACTACAAGAAAAGGCTCTTTTTAGGAATAAACAATGGAGGGAGGGAAGATATTAAACTCCTGAACTAATTAACAGAAGTAAAGGAGGCGGTGGGGGACAATGATAATTAATATGTACCCTCCTCCTAACCAAATCTCCACATACATTCATTCTGTATATGCACACACAACAGCAGCATCATAAACCGTCTCAAGTTCTTGCCATTATTCAGTTCGACATCTGCACATGTTTATGCGTCTCTCCAAACAACCTCTTGAACACCCTGCTGGAGCTGTCATTTTTTTCTTCTCCCTATCTGGCAGATGGCAAGTCAACAATCGGCATCAACAGCAGCCGAATATCTCCCCCCTCCATCCGACCCCCCTAAACAGACACAATAATAACTTCTTTGTGCTTCCCCACAATGCAGCTGCTTAAACCATTTCGCTACAAGGCTGCTTTGCCTTAATAAAAAAAAAAAAAAAAAAGAAAAAAAAATCCCTTCTGTCAAGTCTAAAAAGCAGCATAATGTTAAGCAAGCTAAAGCCACAGCACAGCTGCAAACGGGCAGACACATTGACAGCTCCTCCCTTAACAAAGCCCTGTGAATTGAAGGGGGTTCATCTGAGGCTCACACAGTAATTAGTATAAAAAAGTCCGACAGCCTCTATTATGCTAGGAAAAAAAACTGGACAGAACTGGGCTGCTGTTTTGCGTCAAGAGTTCTGCTGCAGAGTAGATAAATCATGTTGGGTTTTTTTCCTCTCTTTTTAAAGACAGTAATAAGGAGGATGAGAGAAGCTAATTTGAAAACTTGGACACAGTAATTGTACCATATGGTGAGCATTTATCCCTTCTGAAATACACGCTAACAGTCACTTACATGCACAGTGCTTTGTTTTACAGTTGTTATTCTCCCTACCATATTCATAAAATGGATCTGAATATCCGATACTCCAGAGAAGTTGTGTGTAATTAGCAGCAAAACTGCTTGAGCTTAATATATTGGCCTACCATAGCAATCCAATTAATTGCAGAAAATCCCATGCCCCCGAATTTAAATAGTGTCCACTTCAAGGATTTTTTTTTTTAATTTCTCTCAAACTGGCTAAATATCACACATAATAAAGTTTAGAGAAGTAATTTATTGACGCTAATACTCCTTGATGCTGCTGGCTCTAAAACATGCGAGCAGGAAATATTTTTCTTCTCATCCATGCAGTATAGCTGAATTAATTCAAGAACTGTTTAACAGTAACCACAAAATATTTCAGTTCCATCATATTTTGGAAAGGAACTACTCAGTAAATTAAAGGTGAAACCGAACTTCAACACAAGGCACGGGAGGGAGACAAAGACTTCAAATCTACTCCATCACCGCCACCCCCATTTTCTTTCCTGGATCATCCTTTGCAATATTTTTGTTAATAAACCAAACAATTCATAAGGACCTGCAAAATTTGGAAAATATACCATCCAGCCCTTGGGATCTGCTTGTTCTTTAGCACATACTTTCAGCTTTTCATCCTGCTCATATGACCAAACCATCATGGAATCACACAAGATAAGGAACCAGTTGAGTGGAGCTGGGGAAATGTATGTTTCTTTACATAAAGAAACATTGTAGTTAAATGGGAAAATTAATAAATCTTAAAGTACTGCTTTCAGAAAATAAGATGTAGTAAACTTCCAAGCAACGGAAATAAAAAACACAAACAGATTAAAACATGAAAATTTGGTGAAAATTAACCAGACACAAGATGAAGACTGCAGCTGAGCATAATACACTTGCAAAGAACCAGAATGGTTTCTTTCTATTGGTTTTTACCTTAGAAGGCAACAACAGAATCTACTTCAGGTAACAGAAAAATTCTTTCAGTCACTCTAGACCAAAAAGGAGGTATTGGAGCTGGATGTTAAGTACTGAGGAATCCCAGAACTAGGCAGAATACATCCACAGTTACTAAGAAATTGTACATGAGGTGAAAACTACAGGCAGAAAACAGCTATCCTTCACTGATAACAGTTCAACTGAAGGATTCCAAATGGAGAATTACACCCCACATCCCCAAGAAAAAAACAAAACAAAAAAAAAGGTTAAAGAAACCTTGAAAATTTCAAGTCACTTGGCTGGATGGCAATCAAAGAAAACTGCTTAAAATTATGGTTTTAATCACACACTTAAATAACACAAACTGACATAAGAGAAACAAGGCAACAGTGTTTTTGAGTAGAAAAATCATGCCCATCATATAGGCTATCTTTAAGAACGTCAAGAAAATAAAATGGATGGAGACTGACACAATTTACTCCATCTTTTAAAAAAAGCTTTCAATAAGTTAAAGAAATTGATTATGTGAATGAAAAAAACCCGTGGTGGAACAGAATAGAGAAAGGAAATTGGGTAAAAGGAGAAGATCAAAATAGGATTACATAGTAAAATTTTCAACTCTCAGTCCATGAAGGTCTACAGTTCTCTGTTAGAAACACTTTCAGACAATATATACAATGATCAAGGGTTACCACTGCATATACTGCAAGACAGTAAAACTATTCAAGTTTATTAAGAATGTGAAGAATTTTAGAGTGGAAAAGCTATGCCAGTGAGCTGAGAAACACCAGATAAAATACAGTGAAGAATTACTTGAATTTATAAACAGTTACAGAAATAACCTGAAATGCTCACACACTGTTCAGTTTTAAATTAACCACTAAAGAACAATTAATACAACTCTTGTTTAAGTATGCAATACTGAGTAGAAAGAAAAGTATTCTCATTTGTAAAGTTACAGAATTTTACAAACGCTGTAAATATTATTCCAAGGTAAACAAATAAGTTACAGTTCTGATAACTACATTTTTAGAAGATGACAAGAAAACAGAAAGAGTTTCAGAGACAAAACACACACACACACACAGAAATAACCAGAGATGGAGAGAAGCAGAGTGAGGAGAGAAAGACTGGCTTAGGCTTCACTTTCAAAGGAAGGACTATGACAAAAGGGTTTAACAACACAAATAGCCAATAGCAGAGTATCAGTCATTTCACAGCATTATGTTTTCAGAAGAGTTCAGGAAAAGATTTTCAAACATTCTGCATCCACAGTTCTGAATGCTATCATTTCACCACAAAACTAGTGATTTCCACCGTGGCAATGCAGCCACTCTCCCATCAATTCAGCACCCAATCTGACCAGCACCTTTAGAAAAAGCCAGCCTCTCCTTGAATGCTGTGACACATTTCCAAACTTGTGTGAGCACTTCTTCTTAAAAAATGAAAATCTCACATTCAGGAAATTGGAGCAAACATTCAACATTAGGCATGTTCTTCCTTTAACTGCTATGCATCTTTTGTCCTAGCACAAACCTGGGACTAGCCAGGGAGTATTGAAAGTGAATGAAAGTCCCAGTCCTTGGCCACTTGGGTTCACCTCAAATACAATAACAATAATAATAATAATAATAATAATAATAATAATAATAATAATAATAATAATAATAATAATAATAATAGCAATAGCAGGGCAGTCCACTTGGGACAGTGAGGACCAGCTGGAAAGGAAGCATGCAGTGTACCCCATGTCCCACTCTCCTGCATCAGCACTGGCACCCACACCACTGAGAGAGGTCTAAAAAAAGCCCACACCAAGAAAAGAGGTTTTGACCAGATCAAAACAATTCCAGGTCACTGTACAGCTAGTACCAGCACAAAGGAAAGATGGGAGTAATTGGCTGGGGGCAAGAAAGATGCAAAGGAGAAGGGGCATCAGCATGAACTTAGGCAAGATTAACTACTAATTAATCAGACTGCTGCTCTGCCTTATGAGTGCAATTCTTGTTTTCCAGTCAAGCTAGAAAATCAGGTTCAAGTGATTCAAGTTTCTAAGATCAACTGCATCTCTAAGCAGTGATGCCACAATGGTTCTGACAAACTATTAAACCAAGAATTTCCCTAATACAATTGCATGTTCTATACAACCAAACTATATCCTGACATACGTGTCATAATATACTGTCGTTTACTCTATACATATACACAGAAATTATAAATTAAAAATATGTAAACTATACAAATCTCTACACTTTGACACATAATAGAAAAATCACTTAAAATGCACAGTTTGAAAAGCTAGAGATACAATACTGCTAGATGTATTTGTGAAATAATTATTAGAATTTAATAGTATTACAAAATCTTACCAAGTTAGAGATCCCAATATAAACTGAAATTTTGAGTTAGCTGTGAAGTATGCCCTATCCTAACAGCAGTGCCAAGACGATAAGAGCAACTTGGTCAGTAAAGTATTTTCTAAATCTACAGATTAAAATCAAAGAAGAAGCTAAAAAAAATGAACTCATTTATCACCTCAGAATTCTACTTATTTCTAAAAGCTTTCACTGCCTTAAATTTAATAAAACAGCTCATAAACCCCCACATAAGAACCAGAAAATGATTCAATTCTAATGTATATGTTTTACATTAATTTATCTTGCATGATTTTATTATACTACAATTGCAATAAATATTCAGCCAAATGAGGTGTTGAAAAGTATTTTGCTTCAAGTTTTTCCAGCATCTTAATTAAAAGAAAGTTTGACTGAGAAGGAAAAATGCAAAATTCTCAGCCCTGCCATTTTACTAGCACAAAATTTTTGCATTATTTTCAGTCATTTTAGAAACTTTTAAAACACAGCTATAAAATATGACCCAGCCACAAGGTGGAACTGAAAGATGATTGACCTGGATATGACATATAAATTTATCTCACCAAGCTCAGGATGAAGTTTGTTACTCTTTTTTCACTAACAGACACACATCTTGTGATTTCTCTGCTATTAGCATACAATTTCTTCCTAATCTAACTACTGAAAAATGCTTAATGACTTAGCCTCCAAAACAGTCTAATAACTTATAGGATGACCTGAACTAGATCTCAGCAAACTCTATAGTTAGTTCATTCAATGCAGAAGTGAAATTTCATACATGAGAAAACACTGATAATCTCCTCCTACATCTGGCTTTTCTGAAATTCTGATTATACATACAATAATTAACTGGCACCAAATATTTAACATTTGTGACACCAAAATAATAGGGACCAATAAGGAACTGTAATTTTCAAAAAAATATATTTGCATTTCTATTGAATTAAGTAAACAAATTTGATACGCTTTTAGTGACTTTTTTCCTCTAGAAAATAAACAGCACAATTCTCTAATTAGCAAAAATGAAATGGAAACTTACAACACTGACTTCAAAATCCTTGTGAAAGTCTGTACTGGTGATGTCACAAATGCTGTCACATCTGAGCAGGTATTGTCTGTAGAAGGTTCAGAAATGTCCATTTTAATCAAAGCATTTATTAGAGGTAGTTGTGTGTTTTGATTTTATTTTAACAAATTAGAGAATTCCTTAAGAATCATGGTTGAAACTCTGTTCAAAAATAACCAATTAAGTAAAATCTAAAAAGCTGAAATACAAGGATCTGATCTGCAATGGATACAGACACCTATGTAAGAGGGAGGGGAAATTCATACTTTTTTCTTCCTTCAGCCTTTAATGATGTTTTCATTACACTGATGTAACACTCATATTTTCTAATTTGCTTAAAATGAACTACAAATTATCCCCTCAAAGTACTAAAAGCCACTGATAACGTACTACAGGACAGGAAACACAATCTCCCCAAGCTTGCAGTTATTTTTTAATTAAATCTTTTAACTTCATGATACTTCAAAGCCAGCAGTATCTTCCCTTTCTCCCCATGCTAAACACTAGCAAACAATTTTATTTTCTTATGTCAAGAAATCCTCACATCATTGGTCCAAACCCCAGAGACAGAGATGAGGACTCTTAATCACTTGGATGCAAAGTTTTAATTGTCTGAAAAAAACCTTGTCCTCCCTTTTTCCCCCTGTGCTGTCTGGGAACATGGCACTCTCAAAAGACCAGGCTGTACCACAGGAAGGGATCTGAGCAGTGTAGGTGCCCAAAGAACTCGTAAACTTTCATCTTCCTATTTAGAGCCTAACTAGATGCTTAAGCTTCTCAGGATGGAAGTAATCTGCATTCTATAACAATTTCTAAATGTCCCAAATAAAGATAACCAAACAAAGAAAGAAGCCTTTCCAATAAAGACTTAGAGTGGGAAAAACTTGGGTACAGAACTTCTTAAAAGATTTTTTAGCATTTTATGTCTGTAACATAAGGACTGCAACAAATGACAACCGAATCAAGCTATGCTTTTATTTCAAATTTCAAAGAGGGGGGAAAAAATAAAAAACCCTCATGCCAGAATGAGGTATGAGGACATATGGCCAGTCTATCACCTGACTACCAAACAGCACCACTAAAGCTGCCACATGTTTGTTAATCCCAAGAGGTAAAACGCTGCTTTGTCTTCCGGGGGCCGTGCTGCAGATGAGTGCCTGCTACGATGCTGATGCATTTTTCCATGCTGACATTCACCAGGGAATACAAGCTCCACATCAGGGAGAAGTGACACCAATTTTTCATCTCCTCTAAGAGTCTTCCACCATTCTGTTTACCGAGTGTGCGCACAAGAACACCAAGCACCAGCAGCACAGCTGAAACAGTTTTAACAAAAGCTTTTCTTCTGGATGTCTGCAGTTTAATTCAGTTAAATTTTATATCTTGACTATTTAGCTTAGATTAGGTATATTAGGCATATTTAGTCTTAATATTTAAGACTATTGAGTTTTCAGTGACATCTTGGTCTCGCAACAGCAGATAACAGTTTGATAGGGAATGACTGAAAGTTACTGATATGATTATTCATTTACAGACAGTAACTTCTCTTCAGACAAGCCAAGATTAAGGGCAGAAACATTTCCCAGCGATCTGGCCATTCTCTAATGTACTTATCAGCTCTGTAAGGGGCAGAAGAAGAGGATGTCAAGGGATCAGTGATCAGTAAGCTACAGGAAAACTCTAGCCCTCTAGAAGATTCTGAAATGACCCTGTTTTTTCAGACTCCCCTAGTTCGAACAAAACCCCTCAGTGTATTTCAGGTGAAATTTTTCACCAAATCTGTAGCAGGATGCTTTGCCCTGAAAAAGCTGATGTGCTTGGCCTGGAATCTGGTCAGAAGACAAGGCGATGCGGGCTCTCCATGGGGAACCACCAGTGGTGCCATAGTGGGTATTTTTTGGTGTTAAATATGCTAAAAGGCCAGCCTGGCTTACCAGCTTCAAACACACATCTGTCCCTTTGAAGTAAGACTTGACAGATAAGCTGCTAAACTGACCTGGGGGCCTATGACTGGCAGCCAATTTCTTTATGCTATAAAAGTCCAGCCTACTTTCATACAAGTTAGATTCTTCCACATCCTTTTCT
The DNA here is from genome assembly GCA_013397895.1 of Origma solitaria. Taxonomy (NCBI): domain Eukaryota; kingdom Metazoa; phylum Chordata; class Aves; order Passeriformes; family Acanthizidae; genus Origma; species Origma solitaria. The sequence continues at coordinate 4,945,496 of VZRL01004713.1, forward strand.
TGAAGTGCATGGAGTTCCTCCTGGGAGTTTGGGATGCCTCTCTACAGTTATTTCCCAGAGACTGAGAGAAAGAAGTACTCATGACTGGAGTGTGGTGAGATACATCAAAAACTCTACTTAATGTTTCTTTTGCTAGCTTTAATATAATTGCTTTAATATAGTATTAATTTATGTTATACTATAATTGACTAGTATTTTTTAGCTTTTTTACTGTGTAGTTATTCTGATTAAGGTCTTCTATCTGTTCATTTGTCATAATAAGTAACTCATCTTTTATAAATATATCTGATTTGCCATCATTAAAACCTGCAGGATAAAGTGATTTAATCACACCTCTGTAATTCCTTTAAATTTAAACTGCTGGCAATATCTGAGGCTAAGGAAGGATTTACCTTCATTTAAACCCCTTTCTTTGAAGGAGTTTAAAAACACAAGAGGAGTTTTGCCTGCACCTCAGTCTCAAAGAAAGAGCTTCTCTAATGAGGTTTGTCTAAGCCCTCTACTCCCCACTGCAACATCACCTCAGCTGATCCAGCTGAGGAGAAACTCTTCCTCCTCCTCCTTCCAGTCCTGCTGCCCAGTGATCTTCCTTGTCTGGTTTGCCAGTTCTGCAGCCCACTAGCCCAACAGGTAAAAAAAAGAGGGGGTGGAGCAAGGCAGAAATAGGACAGCTTCCTGCAAGCTCAGAAAACTGACCCCCTCAGCTGGCAAATTATATTCCTTCTAAATTCATCACAAGGTATCAAGGGGTCTATGTTCCAAGCAGAGTCTGTCTGAACCTCCTCCTTCATTAGCAGCACACCACTTGATCTGATTAGATATAAAAATTAAAACATCCTTTAGACACTGTTTTCAAAACTTCCCTCTCTCCATGACACAGTGGATGGACATGTGTCTGAAGGACCTGGCTATGCAAGTAACAAGTGGGAGGGCTGGATGTCTCTATTGTTGATTGTACAAGCACCCAAGCAGACACAAACACCTTTTTGTTGCCCCTCTGTTCATAAAACAATGGTCCTGCCTGGTTCCATCTTTCATGCAAGTTTGTTCCTTAGGTGAAAGTGCAAAAATGGTAACACTCCTGCTTTCACTTAAGGAAAAAAAATGAACAGTGACTTACACAACACCTTTAGCTCCCTCCATCTGTAACTGTGCCATCACAAAGACAACATTTGTATTCTAAACCCAAGAACAAAAGCACACTAGAGAAAGTGCCTTTACAGTGACTTTAAAGAATTCCATTTACTTAACATGTCAAAACAATATTAAGAAATTACTTAATTACCATGAATCAGAACCTTCCCTGAGAAAAAATGTAAGGACCTAATGGGCTTAACTTAATACAATGAGAAAACAAAAATACACAGCAGAAGAGGTATGCAGACAATCCACTTTCAGTGAGAGAGCTCTAACTTGCCATGATACTAAGTAGGAAAGTGCCAAGCTGGTGGCAAAAGCAGTACCCAGCTAAGAAAGTCTATGAAACACACCAGGAACTACAGTAATTCCATCTTGTAATACTGATGCAGTGTTTCTCAAATAGCATGTCAGGAGGGACTTCAGCAAAGAGCAACTGGATTTTTACTGCTTCATTTGAATAACACTCTGAGCAAGTCTTGGACAAATTCTCACCAAATTTACATTTCAGCGCTAATCTGAGTATCTCATGTGCAAATCTGTACAGGGCATTTTGTGATTTTTATTCATGGCATCATACATTTTAAGATGAACAGGAACATCTCATCAGTTCAGTATGAACGGATCAAGAAAACAGGTCACAGGATTTTCTCCCATTATGCAGGTATTGGCAAAAAACTATTTGTTTTTTCTAAATGCTCATCTTCCAAAATGCACTCTGTCTTGACAGTATAAAAATGCTCTCCTCAGTATTTTTCAATCTTTCTCTTAATCATCCCCATCTTGGTTCTGAATACAACTGGATTCAACCTTCAGCCACAGAGCTCCATTACTCTTTAAGCCGCTGCATTAAAGAGCTCCTCTACCTTTCCACATTAAGGTTCTTTCTCATGGCAAGGCAATCCCATATTCCTCAATAACCACACAGGCTCTCAGAATCTCAAGCTCTAAAGGCATTCTCTCCAATGCTGAAAACATTACCATTTTTCTTCTCTATTTTTTTCTCTCTGGGATGTAAATATTCATTTAAATATTAAATATTAAAAGAGAAACTGGAATGGAACCATGATTCCCATTCCCTATGCTAATTTACTCCTCTGTATTTTTATACATCTTGAAAAGCTTCAAGGAAACCATTTTCTGCATTACTTGACTTAGAACTATCAAGAATTACAAGCACTTAAGAACCCTAACATTTTATTTAACACAATAGGTTTCAATTTTTTCGGTTCATAGAACTCTTAACATTTTCTAGCAGAAACACAGTGTCCTAAATATCAAAAGAAGTGCTGTGTCTTACACCCTGGGCAAGTTGGTTAGTTTTTTCTCAGTAATCTTTTGAGGATTCTTCCAAAGTAGTCCACAGAACCCCCTGAATCTGCAAACAGGACAAAAACTACTTTATTATTACTTGTAGCTATTATTAAATTATTTTTAATATAATACTACTTTTGAAGTGCAAGATTCTCCCTCTCCCAGGGTCATGAGTAGGTTTAGGACTGGCATGGAAGAAAGCTGACCACTTAAATCTGATATGCAAATATTCATCATTAACAGAAAAATATAGGTAAAAATAAGAAATATAGTTTTTTAAAAGGCAAAGAACAAGCCCAAAAGACCTTACAAATGGGCAGAACACTAATGAAAATACTGAGGCAAGAAAAAATGGCTGCCATATTTAAGAAAGAAAATAAAGTAATTCTCCCTTCCTAGACCTCCCTGCTTCCCACCTGCCAAGGTCAACTTGGATGTTTTACTGGAAAAGCTAAAAGGTTATTATAGGGAAAACATCAGCATTAAGCATGAAAAGCTGCCTAAACAAGGAGGAAAATGCAAGATGATAAAATATGTCAGCATAAGAAAGTGAGAGTTAGGAGGTCCCCCAGCAATCAAGGCTGGCATAATTTTTGTATGTCATCCTCCTCAGTGACCTGGACAGTGGTGTGATCTGTGACATTTTACAGCTTACAAATGATACTACACTGTAGCCAATAGTCAAATGCCACATCAGCACAGAAGAAGAGAGGGATCTGATCTCACAAAATTGAGTGGGCAAAGAGGAAAAAGGAACATTGGGTACGTAAATGTGAGGTTATGTATCTAGGAAAAAATAATACAAACTATGCCTCACAATGTTTACTTTAGAATCATAAATTATACTTTAGTCAATTTATCACTTGACAGCTCCATGAAATTTTAAGTTCAGGTAAACAACAGCCAAAAAACCCTGACAAAATGTTGAGCATGTCAGAAAGGATACTGAGAACAAGAGAAAGGATGTCATTTTGCTGATACAGAAAACAATGCTGTGCCCACATCTTCATTACCCTGCACAGTCTTGTCTCCAAGTCTCAAGAAGAAAGTGGCAGAGTTATGAGAAATCACAGAAAAAGGGAACCAAAACAAACCAAAACAGCCACCTTTTCTAGGGCAGGATGAAAAGACAAGAGCTCTTTAGTTTGGAGAGAAGAAGGTTGAAGTTTACAAAAAGCTGAAGGCTGTAGGTAAGTGCAGAACTGCTGTTCACCAAATACCACAGAGCAATAGTTAGGGCCCTTGGTGAAACACATCCATAGATATGCCATCTAACATTATTAATGCAATGGTTCTGGACACTGCAAAATTCAAGCAGAATGAGAGGCAAGAAAAGGGCCAAACTTGCAAGTTCTCCCTAAACAGCATATCTTCTGCCTCTGCAGCAGACATAATAATGAGCTAGATGGGCCATTGACACCACTCAGTAGGCTATTTCTCATGGTATGCTTACTTCAAAAAAGGCTTCTTGGTTTGTAAGTCAAACTGCATTGCAAAAATTTAAAGCCATCATTTCTTCTCTCTGCTGTGCACATGAAGAACGCATCATATTATCACTTCTCTTTTCTTGTTTAGCTTCATTAATTGCAATTCGTTCAGCCTATATTCATAGGACCCTAAATCGTTGATCACTCTCACTGCTGATCTCTGTATAATAGTCTTTATAGTCTTGAACTGCAGCACCCAGAAATGGATGCATTTGTCCAGGTAAGACCTTAAGTGCTCGATGGAGCAGAAATATGCATATTACAGGTTCTATCACTGTTTATGCATGCACGTGTTTGCCTTCTATACAACAGCAAGATAAAATTAATGTCCAGTTTGTCATCCATGGTAGCTACTGGACTTTTTTCTGAAGAGCTTCTTACCTAGCCACTCATTCTCCATTGACTTCTTTGTAAAGCAGATCATTCTAGAGTGCATGTCGAGCTTGCTCCCCCTGAACAGCTTCCAGCTCCTCACACAAACCACTTCTCCGCATTAGCAATACCATTCGGAATTCTAAGCCCATCCTCCAGCACACCTGCAGTCCTTTTCATTTTGGATACACCTCAAAATATTAATAACCATCCTCTTTGCCATTACTCACCATATCAATGAAAGTACTGCCTAGGCAGAAGTCAGGAAACAGCCTAACAAAATTCTGCTCCATATTTACTTCTATTTTGATATGGAATCTTTAATAATTACTCAGCACAGTCTTCTAACAGTTTTGCTCTTAGAAACAAACCTCACAGTTGTTTCATCTAATGTATGTATCCTTTTTTTCTTATGATAATGTTATTCACAGAATATCAGCAGCCTGAATAAAGCCAAGATACAACATTCAAAGACTCTAGCCTATACACACAAAGACCGCTACCTTGTCAATAAGAGGAAATTTGATGAGTTTGATACAAATCAACTTTGCCAAATACACAGTGACTCATCTGATTTTCTAGATGTTCATAATCTATTTGTTCTAGCATTCTCCCTTTAGTTAAATTGATGATAAGCATTTTGCTATATTAAAACACATTTTGTTTGAACATAACAAACACGAAAAGCAATCCAAATAATTTTCCCAGTGTTATTTATTAATTACTGTCTATGTCACCCATAAATTTTACCATCAATGATTTTGTGTTTGTTTTCTAAAGTACTGAACTTGTCAGAGAGCCAGTTGCAAAACTAATCACTGCTGAATACAAGAGTATCAGCACATACATTCATCTCCCAAATTTTTAGTCATACTTTCCAGTTTGACTTTGGGTTATGTAAAATTAAGAAGGAAAAAAAATTGAATCCATCTTAGTCTCATAAAATTATGAAGAAAAAAAGTATCTTAGTCTCAAAAGAAGTAAAGGGTTTACTAAAGGTTTTATTCCTTTGTATACAACAGGCCACATGACTGATCTTTAACTCTGACATTAAAATAACATAGTAAGAGTGTTCCAGAATAATGGTGTAATTAACTCAAAATGCCTACTGCAAATATAAAAGAAAAACACCTTCAAATATTCAACAAATACCACCTTGCCACGACTATTGTTATCTGCTGCTGCCAATCAGTATTGCTGTGGCTGTACAAAGACTCCAGTGCACCAGACTGTCTCTAATTATGTATATTCAAGTGATTAGCAAGCACTTGTTGCCTTGTTCACACCACCCTCCAAACAGCAGCCTTTGAGAGGAGAATAGACTGTAAATTTATTGAGAGAACACTGTTAATCCTTTGGGGAGAATGTAAATGTAAACAGGACTACTCTACATCAAGGTGCTTTGACAACAAAAATCATCTGCATAAACACATGCTCAACAACAAACAGGTGTTCTATTTCACAACTAGCGCCCATTTGATGCTTTCAAGTAAGCATTATGCACAAACTGTTAGAAGTACTTTGAAACCAGCTGCAATTACTATAATTAGATGTTTTCCTGCACTTTGGTGGGGTTTTTTCCTATACCTGTTCAGTATTGTGTTGGTTGCAATCTGCAAACCGAAGCAAAGCTAAGGTTCTAGCCTCCTGCTTAAAGTTTAGTATCCTCTCAGTTAAGCAAGCCCTATGCAAAGTTCATACTTATCATTAAAGTGCCACCAGTTAAAAGATGATGTTGGCATTAAAGGACTTAACAGCCCAACAATTGTCAGGTCACTCATCTAACACTCATCATGTATAGAAAAACAAGGACATTTGCCAAAATAGCACCATAAAAATAGTAAACCTTCAATGTTCAGGATTTTCCTTTTTTACAGAAATGCCCCTAGGAACACATAAGATTTATTTTTAATAACAAGAATTTTACTTCTAGTCCTATCAGACAATGGGTGGTGAAAATTCTTGCTTGTAGATAGCTCCTCATTCTAATATGTCCCAAATAAGTCTTAAAAAAATTATTTGGTCAGAGTGCACATGCTTTCTTCTGTTTAATGAATACAAAACACAAAGCACCTCTACCTCTTTATTAATCTTATTATGTGTTCAAGCATTTTTCTATTCTATCTCAGCCTTTCACTGCATCTACACAGCTTAGTTTTCAGCAGTTCCACATGCTTCACCACAGTGCTGCATTTCTGTAGGTGAGTTCAAGACAAGCCTAGTGGCCTTTTCCAAGGTCAAACCCTAATCTGCTAATTTCATAAACCTGGCAGTGCCACCAACAGATAGCTAAAATCCAACTCCCCTACCTTATGATTTTGCCAGATTTTAACCACTGTACTGAATAATTTCATATTCAGCACCTGCTGAGAGATTTTCTTTGCCCACACGTAAAAAGCTTAACAAGTGAAGACTGGGACTTTTAAAGGGAGTAAGAACATTACTGGGAGGAAGAGCTACAGACAATAAGCACACTGTCCTGAAAGAAGGACAGGCAACAGAAAGAAAGAGGTTCCTTTACCTTTGCTGGAACAGGCAGGAAAATCTATGATCAGCGTAAGAAAATCTACAACACAGCACCTTTCCAAGAGCTGGAGACAGTCTACTGTTGACCCATTTATTTGACATCCTCCACCAACATCAAAATGTACTGAGGTCCTTCCAATACTTTTTCCATCTGTAACAGAAGACTTCTGGTATTTTGGCCATCAACACTGGGTGACCAAGTGATTCTATGCATTTTTAACCACCACTGCTTTCTTCCCACCAGCTTCTGCTCAGCTGGAAATGATACAAATTCTTCAGTTTTGTTGGGCCAGCCAAGCAATACACACTGAATTAATAGAAATTAGTCCCTAAGAGGCAAAAAGAATAACCAAAAAGATGAAAAAAAAAGTTGTAATATTAAAAATTTTTTTTTAAAAAATGCAGGAAGCATTGTCTAGAAAATTCCAGGAAAAGCTAATTTTTAGTTTCCTTCCAGAGACACCATCTTTTGTGAAGCCCAAACAGAGGACAGCAAAGCAATAGTTACTCTCATTTACTCTATTAGCTCTTACGGCAAAGATATACAAAGATACTCAACAATTCCCATTGTACAAGCAATCCCCACAATGACATGGACAATTTGTTTTTTCTGCTACTTCTTTCTTAAAAAACAGAAAAATCTGGTAAATTATAAAAAATTTTAAAAAACCAACCAGAAACGAACAAACAAACAAAAAGACAAAAAACCCCAAAAAACCAAACCAAACAAAAACAAACAAACAACAGTAGCACCCAGACACTGAAAAATGCAAACACTGCACATCATCAACACCACCATGAACCCAACCTGCTGTAAAGTCAAAGGAGTTTGATTTCCTTTTGGTAAGGGGTATCTTTTTTATGTCAGTTTAATTCCCTGAACCAGCACTGCTCACTGAGATGAGCACTGCTGCTACACCAGAAGATGCAGCAGAAATGCACATGCAAAGGTCACAGTTAGCCCTTCTTTCCCCTTTTAGGGATTAGTTTAGCTAATCCCAGCGTATCACAATCTCTCCATATCATCACATGAACTGAAATGAAATAGTTCAAGCTAGCCCTTCTGATTTTGCAGTAAAACATGCTAAGAGTTAGTAATGTTACAGAGTTTCTGATGGGAACAGTGACTTCTACTGTCACTACAGGAAGAGGTTGGAAGGGGGGAACAAACATCTGTGAAATGCTTCAACAGCTCCAAGCAGATACATAAATATGGTTCAGTTATTTTATTGTCAAGTAACTCAGCTATGCTAAATAGAAAATACAACTGTAAGGGTGTTCACTACTCATTCATATCACCACACAAAGTTACATGCAGACACATCCGCTTTCTGTTTGTTTATTTAAGGCTCTTTGTGAGACTCAAAGGCAACTAATTAGGAGAAATAGTGTATTGAATTCCAACATAAGGAGGAGGTTAGAGTCTGGTTTCCCATTTACATACACAAGTATTTAGTGTTCTGTATTTCAAGTAAGTTATGAGACAGAGTTAAAATAGAATATATAACGGAAGTCACTTATCAGCATTTGCAAAGAAAAGCACATTATTTGCTAAAAATATTAAAACTTTACAAACTTCGAGCATCCTGAAAAATCGATGCTTATATTTACATTTACTTTAATACAGGACATAAAGTTAGGCATGTATATGAGATCAATATGGCAACATTCTAAAAAAAAGCTTGGAAATTGCAAGTCTTAAGTGCATCAAAGAAAGAAAAAAAATAATAGTCAGCCATGGGTTCCAGAGAAGAAAGAAACATAATTTTAACAGATCACTCTGAGCCTTATAGTATTACAGTTATCTCTGATTTACATTCATTTCATTACATTCTTCTCTTAAAAAACCCTTTTCCATGAATGCTGCATCCAGATTTTTCATTTTTACATGCATTCTGATGAAAGGTGAGATCTTCCTAGAAACAGAGTTGGGCAGACAAAAAGGACAGAAATTTTTGTATTAAGGTAAAGTTCTTGGCTAACATTCCTAACAAGCCTCATACCAGACTACTGTTTCAACATCATACTCTTCCTGCAAAACAGTATATAGTGGTTACACATGCATCAGATCTGAGAAGGTGAGATCTGACTGCTGGATTTCCTCAGAAAGAGTGAGGACCTTTAGGGTGGACCAGCTGCTCTTTCAGTGAAATCTGAAGGGGACAATCAGCCCTTCATTTCAGGATTCCATGGGTAATTTGTTAGCTACCATCCACCAGGGATGAAAAGGTGACCAGCATGAGCCAACATATGACACCTGCACAACCCTTGTGTCTATTTCTCATATTATTTTGAAGCCTTCCTGTTTAACAGAACTCACCTACAATGCCAGGGAAATTATGGTATTTCTTATCATGCTAAAGAAAGCATGAGGAATCTAACAGTGTTCAATATTCTCCAAATGAAGTAATGTAGCCCAGAGTCGTAGCCTGTAAGCTTTGTCAGATCTTTCATTTTCTTTCACTCCTTTTACTTACTTGCTGCAATGGGGAAAGTGTTGCTTACAGACCAGCTAGAAAATGTAACTGAGTGTCTTGGTAAGAAATTAGGTTAGTGACATTTAAGTGTTTCTGTAAGGACCTTGCAAACACCTAAGAGCAACCTTCCTCACAGACCAAGCTTCCAGAAAGAACACCCTCTCCCTAAAAGAACATGTACTGTAAGTTGTGTTCTCTGGCTGCATCCGTACTTGATGCTCCTCCTAATTTCCTGGGGGAAAAAAAAATCCCCAAAACAAGCAAGACCATATGCTTACAGAAAACATATATACTCTCTGAAATCCTTCTTCAGCAGATTGGGTGAAAGGACTCCAATCAACAGGTTTATTGTTTAACAAAGAGAGCACTACTTGTACAAATATTTTAAATATGTACACTTTCAAAAGCAGTTTGTTAAATGGGGCCATATTATAAATAAAACACTATTATACATAATACAACTAAGGCAGACTGTACAAAATTTGCTTACACCAAAACCCCTATGGCAGAGCTAGCATATTGTGATGGAGATCAGAGTCGCCTGTGCCACTCCAGCACAGCAACACTTTTTAAGTCGCCTTTGTGGTGCTCTCTGTCAGAGCTCCAAGGCATCGCAAAGCAGCTCCTCCTCTCCCATCCCATTCCCAGCACGGGCAGGGGCTGTGAGTGCCTTTGGGAGAAGCACTTGGGGCTGATGTCATGCTGGAGGCTGCAGGGAGAAACAGTACCAGGGAGTGCCAAAGCCTGGCACTGGGAAGGGGATCAGCACAAGGGGCAGGTTGGAAATCTGGCCTGGGACCAGCGAGACTTTAGATCACAACTTCACTCGAGAAGGCAGCTGTGGCAATAAACACAACGTTCGCTTCTGTTCCACGGGATGGCTCCAATGTAAACATTCACTCTATAGCTGAATTCCCAGTTTACATTACACTAAGCACAAAGAAGAAGAAATGCAAATAGCTGACCTCTAGTAAGGCTAATAAATCTCTAAGTGTTGATTCCCAAATACTTTCAGATAATTCCCTTCCCCACTTCCACAAAATACCTTTGCAGTGACATCACTATGGTTTTAAACAGCGAACTACATTTATGACCCTGAGAAGTTAAACAGAAGGAAGAAACAATGAATGAGATCATCTGAGGAGAGGGGGGATGTTTCTTTTCACAAATTACCGCCACTTTCTTTTTTCCCTTTTTTTTTTAATTTTTACTTTAAAAAAAATTTGCATCCTAAAGCTTTTCTCAGTCTCTCCATTATGTAACAGTTCTTTAGGAAACAGCCAGCTACCCTGACAACTGGGATGTTTTGCCAGAGTGGCTTTGTCTAAATCCTAAAGCAGTACTTGGCTATGCGCTGAGCCCAGTGCCTGCCTGTGATCTGAATGCCAATTAAGAGTGCTGCCCTTCTTGTCTGACAAGTCAGAGACTTAAAGGTCCATCTGAGGTCAGCAAACTGTCTGGGCTACTTTTGTGAGCTTAAGAGACTAAGAAACGCAGCCAACAACATGGTCCTTTCCTTTAAGTGTCACACTGGGCAAAGAGCGTTTCATGTGCAATTGCTGTTGCATTTTATTTAAAACAGAAAGAAAAACATTCATGTTTTACTTCAGTTTGCTTTCAAGTCTTATTTTCATTCCCTGCATCACCAGTGAAATTCAACCTCGTAGTGGACAGGTAGGGATGAAGACTAAACTACTTGTACTTTGAAGTCAATCAAATAAACATCCTGGGGTGCATCAGGAGCAGTGTGGCCAGCAGTTTGAGGGAGCTGATCCTGCCCCTC
>VZRL01004716.1:0-52485 GCA_013397895.1 Origma solitaria
TATGCCACCCCAGGACACCTTCCAATCAGACTCTTATATTAAATAAGAATAAAAGACTAAAAGTGATTTCACAGATCAAAGAGCATTTCGTTCAGTTGTACACAATCCAGTTAAGAAACCTACCAAAGATACACTGTAAAATTCATCATTTTCTCCCACTATGCCTGTAGGAAAGCTAGCTTAGAACTTTTTTTCTTTCATAATTGGAACATCCTTTTGATTTACAGCTTAAGTTTTTTTTTAAATCAACAGTTCCTTCCTATTTTTATGTCACTATTGACCTAGAGAATATTTATTCTCCTTTTTGTCATTTATCTCTCACTCCAAATTTTTCCATAAAGGATAAATATATGTCTTTGGAGCACTGTTTTTTATTGGCTAACAAAACTGAGATTTTCCTATATGTATTAACATAGGCTTTCTGTACCTCCTGAACTGGACTTATCATACCCATGGTATTTAAAATATTATTTTATCAGTGCCAGGCAGAGTGGCAGCAGTTTTTTTCTCTGTCTCATAGAAATACTGCATACTGGTGCAATTGTATATGGCTAAAATGACATTTACAGACCTGCTTGCGAGTTCATAGCTTTATTGCTTATATTATGGCTCTAGAAAATGATGGCTATTCCAGTTGACAAAAAGAAATTAATTAGATATTAACAAGTCATTTATTTGGACTTGTCAGGAGGCTATAATAATCATAAAAATTGAAAGGAAATATATATATAATGATATATCCTTAACATAAAAGGGCATATCAATAACATTCTTGACCTTTTGGAGTATGTGTAAATGAAGTAGTAAATATTTTCCATAGTAAATGCTCTCATAAAAATTTAAGGAATTTAAGCAGTTTTGGTGCTAACATTAACCTATCTCTTAAGGGCACACTGTGATAGTAATACATACAATGACCCCATTTTCTCCCAGTGGAAGAAAATAACTGATGAATAACGACCTGATGGTATTGAAGGGATGAAATGTATTACTTAAGTAAAAGCCTACAGTCCACTAAACAAACATAGGTATTCAGGTGTTTATTTAGCAGAATGTACTTAACAAAGTGATAAGTGTTTACGGGTCCTATCTTTACATTACGTTCAACAAAATAAGCAAGGAGTTTGGAAAATGAAGAGAGCACATGACAACAGAAAAAAACAACCACATACAATCAGCCATACTCTCTGGTAAGCAAGGGCTCTCCATTCCTGTCATTTCTTGATAGTATCTTTCATTTACTTCGCCTCTGTACTGCTTGGTTCTTATTCACAACTCATTCGTGGATGCACGCCCTGTCTCCCAGCCTTCGGTGGCTGATGGTTTCAGGTTAAGTTGTTTACAGCCCCATTGTTTCCACTGCTCATGCTTGCAAATTGCTTCCATGTGCTTTCTCTAACTTTCCTTTTCTCTCACTCATTCCCCAAAACATTTTCCGGCTTTGTTGTTCTGTTCCCCCCCCTTACCATAAAACCAGCTGTTTCCATTGAGAGCAGAATAGTCGAGCAAAACTATTCTGAGTCTCAATAAGATGTCAGAGTATGATGCTAATTTTTCACATTTTCCTTAATTCTGTAGGCCATATTTCCAATGACAAAACGTTGACTTAACATATGTATATGGGTACTCCTTTCTAGCTCCTAGAGCCAGAGAATTATTTTGAGAAGCATCAAGCAGCTATCTGTCTTAGTCTAGGATTTTATTATTATTGTTGTATTTAACTCCTGAAGGAAAGATAAGCAGAAGTTGACCTTCCACATTCACAGTGATGGGGTTTTATATTTCAAATGAGATTTATTTATTTTCCCTGTAGATCTTTTTTGTGACTTAGTCAGTCATTTCACCCCCTAAGCACAAATGCCTGTGAGGCCATTTTGCACAAAGGGACTTGGCTCCTCCTCTGAATTCACAGAGTAGCCCCGAACAGCAGTAGTTATTTGTTGGGGCTTTTTCCCTGCTCTGTGTTCCAATCATTCTATTCTTAGTGAGTTTGAAAAATAAACATGTTTTGTCCCCTTGAGCAATTCACAATATGCAGCTGAATTGAATAATATATTGTTTTCAACTTGTTATACATGTGCCAATTTAAATTTTCAGGAAAAAAACTGCTCAGGAATACGCAGGGTTAGATATCTATGTATCTTTCAATAAACTGTAATCAGATTTCTTTTGGTCCTGAATCATTGGGAAAAAAAAGATGTGTGGTTACTAGTGAGCATGCTTGCTTCAAGAATACTGCATTTCTACATGCTCAGAATAATTTTATATTCATTTTGATTAGCGCAAACTGCTTACTCTCAAGAGGCTGACAAACACTAAAGATTTCCACTTTAGTGGTTTACAACAACATCAAAGTGGCCTTATATCTTTCCAAATATCTGTTTCCTTGGTAACACAAAGCAAATTGTTTATTTCAGAGGTGCCTATAGAGAGCAACTGAGATTTTATTTTCATGTTAAATATCAAAACTTAATGTGGATGATGACATTGTCCAAAATATATAGTGTTTAAAAGACAATCTTTTAAAGTCTTCAAATAAATAATACAAATGGTCACTTTGGAATATCAATAATTTCTAATTATATTTAGATAATATTATTTGTTGGAAGCCAAAGTATGATATGTTTTCATGCTTATGAAATAAATTTTATTTTAATGTAATAAAAGAAATATTCTTTTTTTGAAGGCAAACTACAAAAACAAAATAATGACATAACATAAAAATTGAAAAAGCACATGTATTAAGAAATATTTCATGGAAAAGTATTCCCCAACAAGTAAATTTTAAAGAGTTTGCAAGTACTGTTTAGTTAACAATGAATGATTTCTCTGTCAGGAGCATCTTTCTCTGCTAAACACAAGCTTTATACACACAGAATTGCAATGAAAAATAGCTCAAGTTTTATACAATCAATAAATGATTAAAACTCTCCATCCTGGTTCCATCTATTGCACTCTTTTTCTGTGTCTTAACTAAGGACCTGTACAGGAAATACATCTGAGCATGAGCATAGTTTTGACATGGCAAACATTTGTATGGAAGCCGTCTGAGTCTAGGAAAGATTCGAGGAACAGATGCAAAACTTACAAATTCTCATCAACACCATGAAGCTGTTACAGCTGAAATAATCACATGTCTACATGCAAATGAGTGCTCTTTTTCTGAAAAATCATCTAAACATCTGCCAGAACATCTCCACAGAACAAACAAACTGACACTCTTGTTATGATCAATAATCTCTCTGTTCGGGGCTCATTAGAGTTGGGAAAATAACTCTCTCCTTTTTGTTTTGATGGAAAGGGAAGAAATGTGAGGTAGGGGTTGGACAGAGCAACAAGAGGAGTGGTGAAAAAGAAATTCAGCAGGACCTAAGGAGAGAAACTTTATGGAGAAACATGAAGACATCCCATGGGAGAAAGCAGGGGTGTGCTTTTATGATCGGGGATGCAGCATACTAAGAGGGCAAAGTGTAAATTATGGGTGCAGAATAAAACTCCTGAAAATAATTCAGCCCCTACCATCTTCCTAGCCACTATTCCCATAAATTATTGCAAATTATGCAGGTGTAGATCTGCCAGGGAAACTGAGATTATCTGAATGAGCCCTTTTTTGCAACAGCAACATATTGTCAGTCTGTTTTTTTACCATTTCCTTGCAAGTCGAGCTTTGAGCGCACACGATAGTCTCATGCCTCAAATTATTTAAAGGTGCATTTTGTTTTCAGAAAATATCTAGTGTGCTTCAAGAATAGATTGGAAAAGGCAGCCCAACGATCTCTCTGATAACCAAACAAAAGAATTGAACCAGAGTATTTAATATGGCATGACCGGAGCAATGGTGATGGCAGTGAAAAAAGCACCTATTATAAGAAAGCTAAATTTCCAGAATAGTCTTTCAAAGATGTTTTCCTTCCACATTTACCAAATAACAGCAGGAAGTTGGAATACTTTTTCTTCTCTACAAATAAACACAGCTTTTCATGAAAACCACCTTTTCTGACATGAAAATAACAGGAAAATGAAGATGAAGATGAAGATGGAAGATGAAGAAATCTTAACAAAGTACTTTAGAGTTGTACAAGATTTTACAATCATTTAACAAAAGTGATTAAAGTTGGTAAGCCAACAACTTTACAAAACTAGGATTTAAAGTTCATTTCCATAGCTCAGAAAAAGACCTCTAGTGTTTTTGTGTGCAAATAAGAGTTAAACACAGGAAAGTTTTTTAAAAATAACAATATCTATGAATAATGCAGATATATTTTTACTGATCATTGGAGGAAAAATAATTCAGTCCAAAAGAGGTAACAAAATTAAATAATAACAAAATGTAATAGAGCATTAAAAAGACAGAACTATTTAATTATGGATAAACAGATTGATATTCACAAACACTCCATAAACAGAATAATGTGTGTAAGAACCTTGACTCATGCTAATACTTCTATTTATTTTTTTGTTGTTTTTTTCTTTTAAACTGACAATCATAACTGAACAGAATTTAAGACAAAGGTTTAATTAATCATTTTTGCAGATTCTTTCATTTTATTAAACCCCATTATATTCAGTTTCACTATTTTAATTCTATTAGCTATTTTTTTTTTGTAGTTTTAATATTTAATTTTCCCTCATTTTTTTCCTGTAGTATCTCTTCCTTCTTTTTACACTGTAGGGATTTTTTTCTTTAAGAAAACTATTTATTTTTATCTAAATATCTTCTTTAGTTACTTTCACTCTTCAAACATACTAGCAAAGCTACCACCTGGCAGAAAATAAAGCCACAGAAACAAGCAGAATTATTTGCTGGAAATCAAATCTATAAAATATGACTATCAGTCAGACCTTTGAGCCTAAATCTTTAGTGCCATGCAGGTAATCCACATTCAGCTACCTACCTTGCCATGCAAATTTATTTTATTTTTTTGGGCTGTTAGTGTATTAGATATATTTCATTTTGCTATTGAGAAATGGTGTAATACAACTCCACATAAATCTTGAGATATATGTGTTACCCTTTTAGTAGTATGCACACACATCTTTGGACGATATCCTCAACAGGAAGTTTCAGAGATTTCACAGTAACCCTGGGTCAGCCTTTGTCTTATGAGTGCCTGCCAAGAAGGCTATCATCCAGCTTAAATTCCTTCCCTCAGGAAAACATTAGCTTCGTTGTAGGGATTCCATGAAAATAAAATGCTTCAATAACCTTATGAGTCCCGTTATGAACGTACCATTGCTGCTGGACATGTTCCCTTTTTCTTTCAGTCTATTAGACAAATACTCATTTGAACTTGTGCAGCACTTTTTAAAGGTGTATTTGTTGAAGGTGAAGACAGTACATCTTAACAAGCATACAGTTCAGCAGCAGAAAAAAAATTTCACCACCAGCAGAAATCCTTTATTTTCTGATCTTTCAGGTTATTTTTTTCCTTTCCCCCTTTTTTAAAAATCAGAGTTTTCTTGTTTTGATAAAATTGTCTGCTTGTGCTACATATTTGATGCTCTCTCTGGTGAAGTTTTCAATCTACAGTGGCATTTCCTCTCACCTTCAATAACTGTTTTCGTGGTAATTCCCAAAACACTTGAAGACATTTACCATACCACTGCTTTTCAAACCGTAATTTCCTGTCTTTACTCCCAAGAGAATTCAAATTCTGGTAGAAAAGTCAGAATACATAATGCTCCTCTTACTCTCCCTTCTTGATTCTTTTGTTCTGACTACATTTCCTGACTACAGTGCAAGGACCATCTCTCTTGTCAGTTCCTGTCATCTCCTATACAGCCCCAGGGATACATCCCAAGGAAGGTGGTGTGTTTGTGGTGCAAAAGAACGAGTTCACTGTTTTCCAGGTTCCATGTACAAATTCAGAAAAACAATTTGTTGTAGTCTTTGGGATTCCTCTGCTTTAAGACTTTAAGTTAATAGTGGTAAAAAATGCGGCTCAGTTTGTAGCTCTGTGTGTGTGTGTGCATATGCCATCCAATATACAGCAAATACACAGAGATACAAATGAAATCTAGCAGAGTTACCAATTTCAGTTTCCAAGTATAAAGAATGTCAAGAAAAACTATATATTTGTCTTCCTGGGAGTTGCAATTTATCTAGGCATGTAGAGTTTAAGAATATACTGGTGTAACTCAGCAATATACAATATTGCTAAAGCAATTTATGTAGAAAATGGTCTACGTGTTGAATGCATACATTGCTGCCAAGAAAGTGAAAACCAATTAGCCCTTAGATAAACAGATTATGGTTACAATGTGGGACATAAAGAGCAGTGATGAAGAAAATTAAGAAGTCTCCTAGCTCCAGTAACTGTATCAAGACTTTGTATTTTCAAGTGGAAAGAATAACCTTGGCTCCATGCATTTCATGGCTGCATAGGGAATAAGACCTCTACCAACAAATCAAGAAAAGGAAGAGTTTCAAAATGGAAGGTGTAAGTAAGCATCAGCTACATGACAATATTTTGCAAGTTTATTTACTAAACAATTGATAACAGAATGTAAATTAACTATGTGAATATAGAAAAATATAAGAATGATGCAAAATTATTCAAAGGCTTCAACAAATTGGATATTTTTTTTAAAAAATGATTATGTAAGTAAGTAAATCAGGCAAAGTATATTGTACTATCAGAGCAAAAAAAACTCTTCCCTCCAAAGCTGAATGATAAAAGGTTTCAGAAGTTGGGAACACTGCTTTCAACCAGAAGTGATGGAGATCCTGCCCTTTCAAAAGAGTCTCAGCCATGCTAGAGCTGATGACTGAGCATAAGAATGAGCAACTGACCAGCCTTGTCCATGACTGAAACTGGGGCAGAATTTTTCTGCCCTGGTGTATTGGGTGTGTCTGAGACAGAGTTATTTTCCCCACAGCAGCCCTCACAGAGCTGTGCTTTGCATTGGTAGCTGTAAAGGTGTTGATAACCCAGCAGTATTTTGGCTACTGCTGAGCCCAGCTGGCACAGCATCAGCGCTCACTCTTCAATATTCTGCCCACCCGTCCGAAGACTGGGCATGGGCAAAATCTTGGGAGGGATCACAACAAGGACAGCTGACCCAAACTGACCAATGGGATATTCCATCCCATATGATGTCTGCAAAGATATAAAAGCTAAAAACGGAGGAGGAAGTGGGGGCATTCATTATTTCTATTTGCCTTCCAGACTAGTTGCTAGGTATGATGAAGTCCCCCTTCCTGGGAAGCGACTGGATGTTGCTTGTGGATGGGGAGTAGAGAATAAATTCTACTATTTTCTCCTTGCATGCGCATGTGCAACCTTCCGTTTTTGCTCTAGTAAACTTCCTTTTTTGATCTATGAATTGTTTTCCATCTTATTTTCTCTTGTGGCTTGGTGGACACCTGGCATCCAGACAAAACCAACCCCTCACACCTGGCAGGAAAACAAATGTCAGAGCCTTACTCATCTGATTTTCCAGAGTTGAACACAACTCAGCATTTCAGTAACTTGAATGATCACAGGCAGATCACCCCAGTAAGATGTGCCTCCATCAGTAAGAGGAAGAGCATTTTCATTGAATGTACTTTCCCTTTCGTCAGGCTGTTAGTTCACTTTAAATCATTCCAGCTTGCTGTCTGCTCACAGATTAAAGTGGAAAAGAAAATAGTAGAGTGAAATATTCAGTGTTTATAAGACAATAAGTAAGAGAATGGCAAGCAGAAAAAATATTCAAGACACACGTACCAAGGTAGTGCACATATCAAGGCAGGATAGGCAAAGGAAAAAAATATATCTAAACTGATTAAAGAAAGCCAATCCTCTTTTCCACAAGGAAAAATTATTCACTAAGGAAACGGGAGCAGAGGGCTTGACTGTGGAAATGTGCAAAAATCTCAGGCTGCTTCCCCCTGCCCAAAGAAATAAAACCAATAAAACATAAAATAATTCCTGATATATTTTTACAGAAACATCAAACATAGAGGTACATATAGTTAATGATTTTAAAATAGATTTCAACTGCACCATTTCATGTTAATTTTTAAACTATTTTAAAACTATCCTCTCCAAGTGCCAAGAACAGTCAAACTGATTTTTTTTACCCATGGTATGGATCAGTTGCTTTAAATATATTTTAAAACCAGAATCTATTCTCTTACAATATAAAATGGCAAACTGAAACACAAGCATCCCTTTCCAGAGTCATCTGTGATCAGGACACAGACTTATTCAGGACATAGATGACTTCTGGACATCCATCAGGCTGATGCTTGCACCAGTCTAACCAGCGGACTTCATCTCCCCAGTGTTCTCTTATCTGACTCTGTTGATTTAAATTAAATCATTTGTAGAAGGCTTATTTCTCAAGCACCTGGCCTCATTTGAGAATCCTGAACAAAAAGCAATTTAATTATGGCAACTTTTAAAGTTGGTGAGGAAATCGATCTCACAAAAAAAAAAAAAAAACAAAAAAACCACAAAAAACCACACACCAAAAAGAAACCACCAAAAACAACAACAACAACAACAACTGTTTGTTAATGTATAAAATCAGGTTTAACAGCTAGTTATGCATGAAAAATGAGGAAAAGACAAAATACCAGTCAAGACATCAAATACTTTGTCAAGTAAATAT
Source organism: Origma solitaria (assembly GCA_013397895.1). Lineage (NCBI taxonomy): Eukaryota > Metazoa > Chordata > Aves > Passeriformes > Acanthizidae > Origma > Origma solitaria. Next base: position 8,599 of record VZRL01004716.1, read on the forward strand.
TCACACTTGAATTATAAGTATCTAGTTACAGAGTGTGAGAGCCTTATCCTGGTGAATATATGAATACTGGACCCACCTTTGAATCCATAAATTATCTTAGCAGTGAACAAATGGAGGCTCTTTTTGCTGGCTTCTCTACAATGAGCTTGATCAAAATAGTGTACCCGTTCTCAAATAATAATGTGTGGGTGGCTTTCTGTGACTTTACATCTGTTTCCACAGCTGAAGACAAGGATAAGAAAAATTAATCTCCAGTCTGTACCAACTGAAATAATACTCAGTGTAGTTTCAGGGCTCCTTTCATTATGATCTAGATGTTCAAACTCTTAAAACTCAGCGCAGAATCCGCTCACAGAGAAGTACAAAACAAGACAGAACCCTTAGAAAAAACCCTTGCTCATAGGGATAGGCATTTTTTATCTTCTGTTCCTTTTCCCCTAAAAAAGTCCACTCCTCCAAATCTCCAGGTATCTCTTATTTAGGGCTTTTTAGGTAGAATTCAGAAGCAGAGTACTAGTCAGTGTAAATGGAAAGAGGGAATGGCACAAAGAGATTAAAGGCTTTTTACAGTAACCTTAGAAGGAAATTTTCCAGATTAATCACCTCAATCCCACTGTCATTCTGAAGAGGCTACCAACCATAATGCCTGTTTTTTAATTAAAATTGATTAATGAGCTACATCCATTCACCCATTTAGATTTCTGTGTCAAGTATTTTCATTAAAGTACAGATTACTATAAAATACAAGATTCAGCTGAAAGGACACTTAACACTGAAAGATACAACCTGAATTATCAAAGAAGGGGACCAATCCCTTTGGAGACAAAAGGTTATTAATTCATCAGTCACACACAGGAAATTATATCTGGCTTTAGAAAAATACTGAAGCCTGTGAGGATAAGAATTGACACTAATTGAGAGGAATGACAAAACGGTCTTGTGAATAAGAAAGAAATTAAAAAGTTTCATGGAGAAAGATGAAACTTACCTGACTGGATTTCAAGAATGTGATGTTCTTGTTGTGCAAATATGAAGTTGTTTTTTCAAAAGTCAGGGTTGGCCTACTTTGAGAAATTTCTTATCGGACACAATCAGAGATCTAAGGCCTGCAGAAAGAAAGAACCCTTGATGAAATGGAAGTAGAAAAGACTTTAAAAAGTCACATGGATAAATGATTAAGAATTTTCATTCCACCACCTCTGACTTTTATAAATGCTTGTAGCATATTCAGCTATTGTGATTTTAAGAATTTTGTGGTGCATTTTACCTCGAAGACAGTTTGAATCAAGAGTGATTTCAAAATAACTGAATAACAGAAAAGCGTTCCTCTCCTGGGAGTGTGATAGGTTAGCTAGCACTAGAAATATCTTTTAAAAAGTCTCAAAAATAGTATCTATGCATACAATGCCATTCTGGGCAGTGTGTTCATGCCCACTCTGTACAGGAAACATCCATGTAAAGCTGAGATGTCTTCTTTCTGTAGTGAGGTGCTGGAGTACCTGGGCAAGCTGCCAAGAGAAACACAGTTCCATGGAGAATAATTCCTTGCATGCCAGCTCTTAACAGTTGCAAAATACAGAGTGTTCCGACACTGAACTCATTCCAACTGGTTAACTGCTCTAGATACATCGTCATTAATGGGGTTTAACCTAATTCTGGCTCTGCAAAACTGCTTTGTAGAAAGCAAACATAAAAGCTGACCAGGAAAAGACAAAAATAATACTGTACGGCAGCAAGAGCTGAAGCAAAGACTTTATATAGTTGCAATGATTTTAATCTGAGAGACCCTTTACAAGTTCCTGATCAATCTACCATTAGGAAGAAAGGGGACTCTGGTATTGAAGTTGTAATGTATTTTAATTAGTGGAGTGATTCCAAACAGATTTAGAATTTGATTCCTTCATATTTCCTCAGAGTTTCACAAATGTATGATAATCCTTATAAAGTATGCTTGAGTTTCTGGTGTTTCAGGTCCACTTAGACTTGATTATTTCTTTTTGACAGCTCTGGGTACTGTCTTGGAGATAAATCATCTAGCATATGATTTAGCACAGCAACATATTTTTTGAGAAACTTAATTCCCTGGGGCCACTGAGATCCTTCTATCCCAGACTTGCAGAGAGACACTCACAGGTATGTTACTGTGAATGATTGATCCAAATGAAAGTTTTCCTGTATGAGGACATAGAGGGCTTGGACATGGATCTTAAGGAAAGTTTGGTTAATTGCACTGTCTAAAACATTCCACTACAAATCAGCTGAGAACACAGTTCATTCTGACTTCTACAGTCAAAGCAGAGTGTTAAAGCACTTTCTAAAGTTCCCATATATGATCTCAATTGAAATTAAGAGAAGAAACTCACAGTTTAATACTTTAAAAGTTCACATTTGTTCCATAAGTTTTTCTTGGGCTTTATGGGGAAAATGAAAGCAGGAGTCAATAAACAGGAATGACACGAACAGTGATGCTTTTCCTTTTTTTTTTTTAATCCTTACTTGAACATAACATTTCCCATTAAACTCTTCCTGTCTTGGATCTCAGTTTAATGACTGAACATCACTTATGGCAAGTCATATATAAAGTAGTGATGGCAAGACTTGCAAGATTAAAAGCAAGAGCAAACAAAACTATTTGTATTTTTTTTGTTTGTTTGTTTTCCAAGAAAGTTATCAACACTGCCCTAATTCTGCTTACACTGAGCAAACATCGCTTTGGACATGACTACAGCACTGGCAAAATTAGGGAAAGTGCTAAATGTTCTTCAGGAGCCAACACTAGCATTTAAATGAGATCATAAACTTTGGGTGAATTCTCTGCCCTTTTTTCTCTTAAAATTTTATACTTGCCATGCAGTTGACACAATTAACATGAAACAAATCAATTCATCAACAAAACAGAAAATAAAAATCAGAGTATGTAATGATCTGAGCCCATGACATTTAAAGGATGACTTACAGCTCCAGGGTTGCCTAAAGTTATGACATAACCAATAGTCATGAATTGTCAGGTGAATTGAAACAATACAGTACATTTATAAATATGGAGACTCCTTCCTCAGAATGCTTTCTGACACTGTAGAAAACCTCCCATATCAAATAAAAACATATCATAGCTTTTTAATCTTACATGAAAAGATAATTTTGTCCTTGCCTCCAATAATGTAGAAACATGAAACAGAATATAGATACTTTAGGCTAACAGTAAAAAAATTCAGCCTCTCAGAAACAATCCACTGATCACACTGTTTCCTTTCTCCTAGAGAAGAGGAGAGACAAAAGAAAGAAATACTACGAAACAGATGTTAGTCATGGAGAAAAATACACCACTGGAAAATTTTCAGTTTCATGAAGTGATGTAAAGAACCTATATAGAACAGGTTCTCAGTCTTCTGGGAAAAGCAAGTGAGCTCCAGAAAATTGCTTTGACATTTTTGTAGGTTTTGCAGTGAATCATAGTCTAACTTCCATAGGACATAGGGCAACACTGTCCATGAATCTCATTATAATGTTATTGATCCTGTTAAAAAAAAATGGCCCTGGCTCTGCCCTGATGCCAGAAGTCTGAGCAGACAGTACTGCAGAATATTCTATTTTGCACAACTAAAATCACTTAACAAAATACACTGCTACTGGGAGTCATGGTCCTGTTCAGAGCAATTCCCTGTGTACCAAATAGAGTATGATGATCACTGAACCACTTTCTGTGTCAAACATAAGGTCAAATAGCACTAGTAACTAATGAGCCACAATACAGCTTTTAATAATAATAATATTTTAAAAGTATTGGTGGTAATAGTGATTTGTGGAGAAATCTCTTCCCTCCTCCTACTTGTTAAGAGTTACTTCAGAAATACAACATTCTCCAGCAGAAACCACCAGTGGGCTTAGTTGGAAGATTTTTCTTAGTACAAAACTTTTCAAAAATTTCTTTCCAAGTAAATTAGGGATATAGAAATATTAATGAAGATATTAAAGTGTGAAGATTTTTTCCTGTTGAAACCATGCCTCTTGTATAGACAGCTAAGTAGATTTTGATGCAGAGATTCAGCCTGACCTTCTCCCACCTGAGGGAAGGGCCTTAGCCAGGAAAAAGTGCCATTGGTTTATTCATCTTCAGTATTTTCCCTGAACAGCATTTGTACATGACAAGTTACTATACAGCCTTGTCTGAACTATCACTCTTTGTAGCTGAAATTAAGGAGGATTGCAGACTGCTCATGCATCAACAACCCGGGAAGTGCCATGGTCACTAAATAGTTTTGATACCAGAGTAATTGTTTTTTTAAACTGACATATTTCATGGAAAAATTGTAATTTTAGTGAGACTTTCACCAGAAACTAGGCCTGTTGCATGGATCTCAGACCTTTTCTCCTATATTTCGGTGGGCTGTCACAGAGCTCAGAAAAGTCAAAGCTTGTGTGTTAACACTAACTCAGTACTCTTGGGCACAGGACATAGGATTAGATGCTATTCTCTTTACATTTGGAAATACCTTTTTTTAGCTGTTTATTTTGAAACTGCACTTACCCTATCAGTGGAGAAAACAATTAAAAATTATTAAGAAATTAATTCCTGTAATTGCTATTGTCTAGGTACATAAAGTATTAAAATATTTCCATCATATTTTATTTAAATACAGCTGAACAAGTAATAATGCTACTCACTGCGACTGTTTGACTATTTTAAAAATAGCAACATAGTAATTGTATTAAGAGAAGGTGTGTTAAAAATAAATGGCTTGAAACTTGGCAGAATGTCATTGGCTGCAAATGAGGTGAGCAGGCTCTTTTATCCACAAATCAATGCCAAAGGAGAGTGACTTTGCTTCTAGCTAATTGTCCAACTAATGATCTGCTTAAGACAGCAAAGTGCATTGTACATAAGTTAAAATTTGCTCTTGAGAACTGAATCTTCTGTTACACAGTCACTTTTTTCAGTCATTAGAAGACTTCCAAAATTACAAAAAATATTTCTTTTTTGCTAGCACAGAATCAGCAGGCTGTATGACTAGCACTTTATAACTGAAGATCATTAAAAGATTTTCCAGTTATTAGAAATTACTTTGACTATCAAGTGAGTCCAAGTAGAATTTTGTAATTTTTTTCAAAGGAAAGACAAGTATGAAGGATGGAGATTTTCAGGTTCTGAAAGCAAGTACCTTTAATGCAGTAATCTCATAACTCTGATAATCTGATCTTGCCCAGTATGAAATTTGGGGAAATCATGCATTCATAAAATGGCAAATTATTGCTCAGAACTGAAGAGACATACTATGGTGATAAATATATTGCCTAAAACAAATCGTGACAAAGTGAAAAAAATTGGAAGAGATTTCTTTCTTTGGTATACAAGAGCTCTCAAATGTTTGAATTACTACCTCAATCTAAAGAAAAAAATCACTCTAATCAAATTCAGCAACAATCTTTGACCAAAAAAAAAAAAAATCAACTTTACAAGATCCTTTCAGTCTTGACTCGAGGCCAAATGCTGAATATAGACTGGTTTTAAGAATTATACACTGAGAGTTTTATTATAATGATGGTGCATATTTGAAGAATTTTTCACTAGTGGTGTAATACTGATTTTAACCTTGTTTTCTTTAATGTCTTAAATTGTCTGGAGCATATTATTCCCAATACTACCTCAAATGCATTATCAGAATATTTCTTTTTTTAAAAAGGGGCAGAGAGTACCCTAAACATTGATTTTCCTAAAGCAAAACTTCACATGAAGAAGATTATTTTCAGATGAAGATTATTTTCTTTCATATTGTAAGAGTTTTTACTTTTTTAGTGCTAGACATAATAAATCTAGTCATAAATAAGTTCATAACAACTGAATTAAACATTTGAAGGAAAATCTATACTTCACAGAAAACTGAATAATATTCTAGGCACTTATCTAAACTGTGATTCAGAAGAAAAACCACATTGCAAACTCTCTTCTTGCCTTTTTCTCTTTTTCCAGCAGGAAAAAAAAAAGTCACTTACTACTTAAAGAAATACTACTGGCCTTAGAATTGAGAGATGAAAATACCATCGATGTCAAAGTGGAAGAGTTCTGTGAGTGAACAGAAATATTCTCAGATACCAAAATAAAACCTGTTGAGGAAAAAGGTATGGAAAGGCACATCTAAGGTTTGGTGGCATGTGTCTGAGATGTCAAGATTGTAAGTTTGAACAAAAGGAGAAAAATTAAAACTATGTTTCATATTAAGGCTAATATCTGTGAATATATGCATTGCTTTTCATCATGCTGGAATGTACTACACAATATTGGCTTTAATTTAATTTTTGTACGTGTGCCCAAGTGACTCTAGTAGAAGCAACTGGAGATCAGTTCAAATGCATTACACATCAAATAGCAAAATTACTGATGTTGCTCCTGCCGGGCAATAGGGATCTTTATTTACTCCTGAAAAAGACTCTCTAATCTTATAGATTGAAAAATAATACAAAAAAAAAAAAAAAAAACAACTTTATTTCCACAACAGTATTTTGAATGATATGTTTGTTAATTCAATTAAAGTTAAGTAGGTTCATGGTATCCTGGGGTAAGGTCACAAAGAACGCACATGAAATGTAATGTTGTCATAATAGTCATATCACATCAAACACACAAAGTAAAATTATCCAAAAAACTTTCAGTAACAATTACAAATTTTCCCAGGATTACAGAAATTCAGAGGAAGTTCTTCTAACCACTTTACCAGAAAATCAGAAGTTGTACAGTAAAAGGCTGATTCTAATGTCAGTCATGCAAATTTTTCCCTAATTTAATACCATGAAGTATAATTCTTGTTTACCTCAGTTTAATCAAGATCCAAATCAAATTTTGTACTGAATTTAGGAAGTCACTGACTGCCCCAAGTAAAGGAAATTTCAGAAGGAAATGGGGCGAAAAATGTGCAGACACAGAAAACTCTTTCATGTGTTCTTGCATTTTCTGATTCAGAGTTTACTAAACAGCCTGTTCCCTACATTTTTTCTCACTCTAGCTTTCCTGAGGTGAAAGGAGAAAGGAATTAGCTGAAGAATTCACTAGTGAGAGTGAAAGGAGAAAAGAACTAGCTTTCTTCACTATTAGCAGTGAAGAAAGGAGAGAGAACAAAGGAGACATATTAGAAATCATCTTCTTCAGCAGCTTGCAGGCAAGAAAAATATGTCCTTCCTCTGCTGGAACCTTCCTAGATCACTATAATAAACTAATTAATCGCAGATTGGTAAGAAAAAGCATTGAAGTGACTTTGAGCTTGGTAGTAATTAGTTGCTGAATGCAGTGGTCACAGATTTCTCCCATCTCTGCAGGATGGTCTCCTGTCTCCTCAGTCTCACCAAAAGGAATTCTGATTGTTTAGCAGAGGTTGATGGGAGTAGGGCATTACTCATTGCAGGGATTTGATTTTCTTTATTTTCCGAGATGAGAAATCAAGAAGGACTCATCGTCAGGAAAGTAAATGTAGGGACACAAGGAAGAGCATCTGCTGCAGATCCTGGTGAGGGAAACATTTATGTCTAGACTACTGAGAAACCTAAGGGAACAAAAAAAAGGGATCATGGGAGACACTGAAAGATGGAAGATGATGAGTGTGTTGTCAAAATTAAGAAGCCTAGAGAAAGTAGTTTAGTGAGAAAAAGAAACAGCCTTTGAAGCTTGTGGAGAGGACAGAAGTGTGTTGGGGACAGCCCAGGGACAGAGAGGAAGAAAAACAGAGGGCCCAGCTCCTTTCATCTGGTCTTACAGGAAAGCAAGCAAGCAAGCACGATCAGTACGAGCTTATTAAAGGAGAGCAGGGTCTATTTTCTTTACATTCTTAGATATTTAAAAAAAAAAAAAAAAGTTGTCACACTAACAGAATGGAAGAGCACTTGTGCTGGACAGAGGTGGAATGGCTCTTACCAGGCTATTGGCATCACTAACCTGGCACCTATGTGAATTTTTGCTGCCAGGGTCAGCCAAAAGAGACACAGAAGGTATAGACGAAGAAAGGGATGTCTTAGAGAGTTATGCCAGTAGGGAAAGAGGAAAACCTGAGAAGTCTTGAAAACACAAACTCTTCCAAACAAATACTTATGTCTGCTGTGAATGCCTCACCTTGTTAAATATTAATCTTATTGTTCAGTGTTTCAGCTAAAATGTTAGTGCTGCACAGCACTGTGAGAGCACATAGGTGATTAGCGAAGCTGTTCCTGACAGCTGTGGAGAAATTCATTAAAAGTGAGGCAGAAGAACGCAACCTAAAGGTATTCTACTGCATTTGAACTATATTCAGTGAATCAACAGAACACATTACATATAAACTGTGCAGGTAAAACAAAGGGTGGTAGCATCATAAATAGCAGTAGGGGAAACTACAAACGACAGGGCAGTATTCCTATAGTGATAAACAAGGTTCAATCACACTGAATGCAGTTTTTTCAGCAACAGACAAAACTACACATAAAGAGCATGAAATGCTGAATGTGTACTGAAAGAAATGTCAGAAAAAATTGCTTTTAACAGGACTTTAAATGCTTTTGAAAGAAGAAATATAACTGGGATTACTGAGCAGCAACAGCAAAGTGATTTTCACTTCTCCTTAATAATGAAAAGACCAACACAAGCATAATGAGTAGCAATAGGGGCTCACACTACACAGAAACATTACTGAGAAATCACAATGGGTGCAGAAAAGTATTCAAAGGCCAAAGAAAATGCCATACTGAGGGAGGCACAAAGAATTCAATCACTGCTGTTTATGCAAAAGAAAGTTAATGACGGTTAATGTGAGTGGCTTCACAATGTCCTACAGAGAAAATCTCTGTTAGGCACTTGGTGAGCTATAAGAGAAAGGTAAAAACCAATGTCTGGAAGCTAAAACCAGACAAATCCAATATGAAAACACATAGAGTTTTAATGATTAATGAGGGGAAAAACAGTTATCAGAGGAAATGATAGATTTTCTCTTTCTTTCTTGATTCCCATTACGACCAGCTTTCTGGAAGTGAAACAGTAGCCAGACCAGTTAACAGGCACAGGGGTATCAGCTGCATAACAATTTCTTGATCCTTCTACATTTAGCTATTCTAAGTCCCTGAATGCCTCTCCAATTGGGGAGATTAGCAGAGTGTGCTTAGAGGGCATTCACTAGGCCTTTGGGGAAGGGTGATGGGGGGTTAATTTGTCCCAAGAACAGACACAAACCTTTTTCCCATTCGTATTTCAAATGTAAGCAATCTGTAATGCTCTTGTGTTTGGCAGCAAGCCGTAACGCTCTTGTGCTTGACAAGAAGATCAGATCCACTTTGAAAATGATGACAGTTTGGGGAAAGTCATTCTGCTTAGGGAGCTTATCACTGCTTTAGATACAATAGTCACCATATGACTTGACAGTGATGGAAGAAGCCCATTTCTTACTGACCTGTATGTTACATTGCTGAAAAAGGCAGAAGCTGTCCCTACATATCTGTCTTCTAGAGTAAGCCCAGACTGGAATATTCTTTAGTTTGTAGGAAGGCAGGGAACACATGAATTATAGAAAGTATGTATCCTTCTGAGTAATGTGCCTATCTGACATGACCCATCTACAGATTCCTGTCCCTCAGGAAATCTAGCACACAGGCAGCTGGAGGATAATTAAGGACAACAGTTGCTTTAATTATGAATGCATTTGCCTTTATCCATCTTAGCAAAGCAGCTTCAATACACTGTCAAGTGTTTGTTGAGAAGTCAATGTCAAATGTCCACAGATATTTGCTGCTACAACCTCTAATCACATAGCTGTAGCTTTTTCATGCAGATGGTAGATAATGAAGATGTGTCTTTGCTATTCTCTTCATGGTTTATCAAACTGATAATTGTCATCCAGCTTGGGCTTACTTGGGATAGAAGATATTCTGGGCTCATTTCTCAAGACAAGATTCATTTGAGGAAAGGAGACGTGAGCGTGCCGTCTTTGTTCATATTTTCTGTAATTGTCACTGCTACCATTTAGGCTGTCAGAAAGGGCAGAATACGTAAAGGTTTCAAAAATATTTTTTGTACTGATCATGCTACTGATTGTTCACTATGGAAGTGGACAGATAGCCATTTTCAAAGGAAGAAAAAAGAAAGTTTCATTGCAGAATTAGCAATAGAAAGCACCTGCCCTTCTAAAGGACTTCATAGGATAGGAATATTGATTTTTAACAAGGTACTTAACACAAAATGTTGAAAATGAAGCATTTTAAGAGTTGCTGCATATTTTATAACTGATTTAATTGACTATGCCATTTGAGACATGAATGACATTTTAGCTGACAAAGTTCACGATAAATTCAGCTGCTGGCAATGTAATTATCCCCAGTCATTTATTCATCTGTGTGTTTCCAAGCAGCAAGATTTCTGCTTTTACAGATGTGATAGGTAACTGTGTCTCCTCTTTACAGGACGATACCTATGTTCCTTTTTATCTGTTTATTTCTGACTGTTACAGAAGCATACCTGAAGGCCAGGGTAACTCAGGTTCTTGTAAATAGATCCCTTGGAGATGATTAGAGTGAAACAACACTAAATGATCAGTGTTTATAAATATATACATGCATAGGGTTTATTTTAGAACAATTTGGTTGCAATGGAAAGGAGGTGTGTAGCCATTTTGGTTATTATTATCTATAGTAATTTAACAATATTAAAGGATACTTAAAAAAATGTGTAAGGTAAATCAAGCATGTGGAGGAAATGAAGGTTAACAGGTGTAGTCAATGTGAATCCAGCAAGGGGAAATATTGTTTAGCCTATCCAATAGCCTGGAATGCCTGCTTGGGTAGATGAGGAGAAGCCGTGAATGTTAACCTTGACTTCAGCAAGGCTTTTGAGACTGTGTCCGACAACTTAGGCAAACTTAGGAAGTGTGGGCTGAATGAGTGGACAGTGCAGTGGATTGAGAAATGGCTGAGCAGCAGTCCTAGAGAGCTTTGTTCAGCCACACAGTGTCTCATTGGAGGCCTATAACTCGTGGTGTTACAGTACTGCCAGCTGAAGATCTGACTTTGGATTTTTTATTCACCATAAGTGTGAAGAATGTTTGACAAATCTTACCAGAAATTCCGAAGTCTGTGCAGTGAGTTTTATACCTTAGAGATCACTACATCCTTTTTTAATTAATATTTAACTTTAGCAATATTTATTAGCAAGAATTTATATGTGCAATGAGATGGATTAGCAAAATCAATAAATTCCAGTAGTCCATTTTTAACACTCTTTTAACATTGCTTTCCATGTTAAGGAAACTGAATGCAATTCTAATTCATTATATATAGGACTTCTGATCTAAATACAGAATTTTCTTTGAAGAGGGCTGGGATACTTTGAATTATATCGTTGCTATCCAGGCTAATTTATACATGACAGATTTATGTGAAAACTCTAAGTGTAATAGCCCTATAAGGCTAGTACAGTGTAAAAATTTTCATGAATTCTGTAAAGGGATGTAGGAAAGAGAAGGCAGAAGAAGAAAAGGTGACCCACCCATTTTAGCTGTTATTGGCATGTGCTCTAATTCAAATTATAGACCCAGGTCTGAACTTTAGAAAACTTCATAAGCTTAGAGATATCCCTTCTGAATTAGCAAGTGCAAGATAAAAGCAAATGCAATTCTTAAACCATTACCATAGCAACATTATTAAAGTTCTGTTAGTTAAGACTGCAGCAATGTTTCTATTAAAAAATAACAAAACAGTACTTCCTCCTCTTTCGTAGTTCATATAAAATGAACCGCTACAGAAATATTTACTTCAAGTCTGTCTCACAATTAGAGATTATTATCTCAAGAAATTTTCAATCCCCACTGAAACAGTATAAAGTCTTTGGTGACTGATACATTGTGTTAAAAATTTAACATCCTAAAATAACAGATCTAAATATTTCCCTCACAACTGATCCACAAGCAGTATTGAAAAGTCCAATTAATAATCTGATATGGAATGTAAACCAAATATATTTTCCACCCATGCCGGCAGCTGCTACCTAAGGATACCTTTATGTACGTATGCGCACTGAGTTTGTACGGCAAAACTTTCAGTATTATTTGTAGTTTGCAATTTCTCAAAAGTACCCAGTGCAATCCTATTTCTGTATGTAGCAATGCATGACAGGTACATTTTCTCTTTATTCTAGATTATAAGAACTTTTCTTTCACTTTGCCTAAATGTCTTCTAATATTAACACATCTTTCTTCTCCCAGGAGATAACACTCTAAAATACAAACATATATCTGTTAAGCATGAAAGGACCAAGAGCAGAAAAGCATTACTCAGGAGGCTGTTGAGTGAAAACAATGTAGATATGATCTTCTGAATTGTCATCTCCCAAACATTACACCAACATTTTATTGGGTGAAAAATTAATTTACATCAGGTTAGTTAGGCAGGTACTTGGGAGTAGAAATGCACACAAAACTCACAGTGAACTGGAATCACAGGTGTCCCCAATGCTCTCATTTGCACCATGCTTGGATATCTTTCCTCTGCTTTTTCAAATGCCTCTACTGGAAAATGCAGTGGGAGAAGCAAGTTCCCATAAAGTTGCTGTGTCAGCCAGAATGATTGGCACACGATGTGCTCTGCCTTTCTCCTTGCATATACTTGCTTCATCCTGGAAGGCATTCTGGGCTGCAAGAGATTTGAAAACAAGGTAATACTTGTAATCCATCAAGAATCCTTGGCAAAAAAATAAGAGAACAGTGAGTTTCTTGGTTTTAGACAGCTTTAACCTTTTTTTTTCTTTTGATGTTGTGTGTCTTCAGGAAGGGACAAGCATTCATTCAGGCCTTTCATAAAATAAATACGAAGTGCTTCCTATTCCCAGAGTAATAAATGCTCATTCTGAACCAATTTATTGTAGTCAGCCTGAAATGAATGGCTTCTTAATGCCAAAATCTTCATTTCTGAAATCAACTCCACATCCTCAAGAAGTTCTTTTTGCTGCAGTGAGATGTTGATCTGCATGCTCTCATTTCAAATGACCTTGCTTCTAAATGTGTCCAAATTTTCAGAATTTTGAACTGCATTCAAAAATTAATTTTTTCCTTATTGCATTGGGTTACTGTCCCGGTTTCAGCCGGGATAAAGTTAATTTTTGTCCTAGTAGATGGTACAGGGCTATGTTTTGGATTAAGGATGAGAATAATTATGACACACTGATGTTTTGGTTGTTGCAAAGTAGTGCTTACTCTAAATCAAGGACTTTCCAGTTTCCCATGTTTTGCCTGTGAGCAGGTGGACAAGTTGTCAGGGAGCATGGACAGGACAGATGACCCAAGCTCGCCAAAGAGGTATTTCATACAAGAGAATGTCATGCTTAGCATATAAACTGTGAAGAATAGCCAGGAACTGCTGATCACTGCTTGGGGACGGACCAGGCATTAGTCTCCAGGTGCCGGGCAATTTATTGTGCATAGCTTATCTATCTTGGATTTTATTTACCCCTTTTTTTTTGTGTTGTTCCCCTTTTCATTACAATTGTTGCTGCTATTTTTATTTTAATTTATTTTATCTCAATTATTAAACTGCTCTTATCTCAACCTGTAAGTTGTACTTTCTTTCTGATTCTATTCCCCATTCCACCAGGGAAAGAGGGCGTGGGGAGCAGCTGTGATGCCATGACAGATAACCAGATGTGAAACATAGAAGGGTTATAATGAGGTTTCCATGAATGCAAGGCATCAGCATGGATGAATTGTAGCAGGAAGGGTAAAACCCATCATTAGATAGCAAGGGTCTGTCTAATTAAAATTTGCAAAGTGAAGAATGAATCATGCTCTATGTTCTGGAATGCTCTGAAGCTTTCAATGGGAAAAAAAAACCCCACACTTCTTTCAGCATAATACCCAGGCTGCTTATGTGACCTAGCAGGCACTCTCTGAGTCAGAGAGCATTCTGAAAAGAAAATTTGTCTTTTAAACTCTCAGGATATGGAAGAGGTGGGGAAAAATTATTGGTGGTTATATGAAACAGAGGTTTTGATTCTTCAGTAATAATGAATGGACAACTTCCCTCAGCAATTCTTTTTCCAGGGATGTCCTAAGCTGAGATATCTCAGAAAACAATGCCATGTTTAAGCCTTATACATTTGATTTCCCCATGTTCCTCGTTACTAATAAACCACCAAAATTGTGTGATACTGATTCAGTTCACAGTCCTATAATTTACCTGAAGTATTAAATTATTAATTATTACTCCTTAATTGTAATTATGAATTTAGGAGAGTTGTTGGATTAGCATTTCTAGTCCGATGATCTGTTTCCCTCCTTTCAGAAGTGCAAGTGTTCTGTAGGCAGGTAATGGAGCACATAGTAGCCGGGCAACCTTATTGGAATACTGAGGCAGTGTTCTCACAGCTTTGTTTTCTTAATCTTGGGAAGGGACCTGGGGCTCCTGGTCGATGACAAGTTGAATATGAGCCAGCAGTGCCCTGGCAGCCAGGAGGGTCAACCCTGTCCTGGGGGCATCAGGCACAGCATCGCCAGCCAGGCCAGGGAGGGATTGTCCTGCTCTGCTCTGTGCTGGGGTGACCTCACCTCAAGGGCTGTGTGGAGTTTGGGATGCCACAATGTAAGAAAGAAATTAAGTATTAGAGATCATCCAAAGCAGGGCAACAAAGGTGGTGAAAGCCTTCAGGGGAAGCTGTGTGAAGTGCAGATGAAGTTACTTGGTCTGCTCAGGCTGGAGGAGACTGAGGAGAGCCATCACTGCAGTTACAACTTCATCATGAGGGGAAGAGAAGGGGCAGACACTGATCTCTTCTCTCTGGTACCCAGTGATAGGAGCAGAGAGAATGTCCTGAATTTGAGTCAGGGGAGATTTAGGTTGGATATGAGGATAAGGTTCTTGCCCCAGAGGGTGGTTGGGCACTGGAACAGCTCCCCAGGGAAGTGGTCACAGCCTGTCTGAGTGTAACAAGCATTTGGACAATACTCTCAGGCACATGGTGTAAATCTTGGCAGTGTCCTGTGCAGGACCAGGATTTGGACTTGGATGATCCTTTTGAGACCTTTCAACTGATGTTATTGTATGATTATATTATTTTCTGTAGTTTTCTAATCCCAAAAATACTTCTTGCAAAAAGACTGTCTGCATCCAAGCTAAGGTCTCTCTGCTTAATATTTCTTATCTGACATAGTGGTCAAGAGCAGATGTTGGTGGAAAATACCAAGACCAACCAAGTGGGCAGCAATGCTTTCCCAGAACTCTCTCACAGCCTTCAATATTTTCAGCTAGGGACTTGCCCTGCGTAAATTTTTATGCTTGAATTTAACAGCCTTTTGGATTTCATTAATTTTCCTAATGGCTTTTTGAACTCATGCAAACTTTTAACAGTCACCACATGTCATGTCATGGAGGTCCACAGCTCACCTACCTGTCATGGACAGAATCACTTTCTTTAGTTCCTCTTTCATAAAATTCTCAATGATTTCACCTGGCTGCTTCAACAGAAGAAATTGGGAGCTGCATCTTTTCCATTATGTGTGCTTTTACCAGTCATTGCCTTGTTTCTTGCGCTATTTCTTTTCTAATCAAGGAGTCCTACTTTTCCCATCTATTCCTTGTAGAAATGTATTCCATGTATTTGATCATATTCTGAATTTTTTTTGTCCCTGTCTGAACTTCTTCTAGCTTTATCATTGTCATTTTGAAAAGGGAGGAGTGTGGGAGAGGCAGATGTTCAGAACAATGTCCATCATCTAATATAAAGGAGTACCATGGATTAGAACAGTAGGATAAAATATTTTAATTAAATTAATACCAAGATTCCACTTTAGATTGCTAGTAGCCAACTTACTTAGTCAACTTAGTAGCCTAGTAAGTTCTAAATTTCTAGCTAATTCTCTGGCCAACAATGCAACCTAAATTCTGTTGCTAATTTCAGTAGAGCACTATGGCAATTAAGTCCTCCCACATGCTTCTGGAATCATATGTAGAGTATATAATCAATACTGCTTGGTGTCTTTAGTAATACCTCCCTTAGGTTTGTGCTACCCACTGCTCAGCCAAGAAGAAAGAATAATTGTTCCAAATGTTCACAAGTTAATGTTAGTAGTGTAACTGAGCTGCAACCAAAAGTGACCTAAGATTAATTACATTTAAAGGAAATGCTGGCTTCTCATGGGGAAAATAAATCTTCTGCTCAGAATCTAAAGGCTTTCAGATTATTTCAATTTTATTTAATTTTGTTAAGACTACATGGCCCAAATTATCAGCAGTATTTTCTGCTTAATTTAACTTGCTTTTATCACTCAGTTCGATGAGTTCAAATATTTCAAGTTCTGAAATGGCTTGTTCCTCAAAATGAACTGTTTGCTTGTATTTATTTTATCAAAAAAAAAAAAAAGGATAAATTATGTTTTCTGGGAGGCATTACAATTCTGCCTCAAATGTTAAGCGGCCAGAAACCAGAGTTTACACACTGACTCACTGTCATTCCTAATGATATACCATGTCTACGAATTATTATCTTCCTCAGATCAGTCAGCAGCCACACATGGGCTCCATGAGAGCTGCCAAGCTTGAAAAAATAGCATTACCTTTCTCTCAAAAATATGTTCAAAATCAAGCTAGATGAAACTGTAGCCCAAAACTGCTTTTAGTTTTGAGCACAGTTCTTCCAGTATCCTATTAAAATGCCTGCTTTCAATTGTTTCCCATGGTGTCTGACAATGCCCACAGTCCTATTTTGTAGATGACAGCTCCTGGTGATTTTGGGGGGTTGTTGTCGTCTTTTCATTTTGTTGGGGTTTTTTTAAATGTAAATGTAACAAAAAGGTTAGAATGGCATTCAAAATTAAATTCTGCTGTTCCATATTCATTGTGTCACAGGGCTTTTTAGCTCAATTTCCCCAAGTGCAATGTAGAGATAATTTCCCCTGACTGGAAGCCCTGTAAACACATGCAAGGATATGTGGGTCACTGTGCAACCATGTACTTGAAAATGCACTCATGGTAGCTCTGAGCAGGACAAGCGGCAACCCTTTTAAGGAATTCAGTCTTTATAATGATTTATCCCTGTAGTAGAATTAAGTATAATGCATTATGTTTGAATATTAATGTTACCTAAAATAGTGTGACACACCAAAGGAAGACATTTGAATAAAAATAACTCCTCTGTTAGTTTGAACTATCATTTAAAAATACCATTGTACAGAATCATAAAGCTACACAGTGGTACCTTACTGCATAATTATGTCTTTCAGACGGATTTGTGTTGTGGATGGAAACAACTAAAACTTTACAGAAGGAAAGACGTTTTTAAAAAAATTTTCTAAATCTGGGGAATAAGTTCCCACTAGGTTCAGTAAATGAGAGAATCTTCCTTTCGCCTTGCAGACTCCTATAAGTCATTGTTACTCAACCCCTGAGGCAGACTCTGATGTATACTTGAAAAAGAGAAGTCACTGGCCAAAAGCATATCCATAGAGAGAGCTGGGGTGTGTTTGGCATCCTTTTTCTTTTTTTTTTTTTTTTTTTTAAACAAAGGATAATTCCATTCAACAAATTCAAGTAGCAGTAGGAAACTTTTATTGTACATTAGTTTTATTGCAATCTGTTACTGGTCTTGTTAAAATTGAAAAAGTAGAATGCTATTTTATTACAGGTTTTGTCTAAGAATAACATGATACGATATTACCCAAGGTGTAAATAACAGCAAAAACTGAATTACTGTGCAATTTACCAACCTTAGCAAAAACAAAAAATTCAGACCTCAGATTTTATAGCCAAGTTTCAAAATGAAATTACAGTTTACTACTCTGGATGCTTCTCTCCAGAATGAACAAACTGAATGGAAGATTTATTTTCTTTAAGCCCTGTGTCAGTGCTCTCAGCACATAAACAAGTCTGACACCAACATCTGGGAGCAACACCCCTTCAAAATTTGTTTGACCGGTAATATGTCAATAAATGAATTCAGGTGAATTCAAGTGAAACAATTTGTCCATTAAAGAGTAGAATTATGTGACATGTCATGAATCGAGCAAAAATGTAGATGCA
Source organism: Origma solitaria (assembly GCA_013397895.1). NCBI lineage: Eukaryota > Metazoa > Chordata > Aves > Passeriformes > Acanthizidae > Origma > Origma solitaria. The sequence continues at coordinate 26,602 of VZRL01004716.1, forward strand.
TTATGAGAAAAAGTTTTTAAAGTGACCCCACTAAAATACTTTAACTGTCCAAATTGTGACTGTGATTGCTGCAAGGTAAATTCACTGAGTCATCCTTCAGCTGTCTAATAGAAGAGATAATGAGCTGTACCAGGGGTTAATCACAGACACAGAATATGCTGGATTGGAAGGGACCCACAAGGATCATTGAATCCAATTCTTAGACTGCACAGGATATTCTCTGCTGGGTCTCCCTGCCTGCAGAGGAGCCACCATAACATGTACCTTTCTGTGACATCTTTAAGCCTTAAGAACAAATTATAAAAGTCAAAGTCAGAAAGTTATTTAAGTTTTTTCTGTTTTCCTCTAAGAAAGAACACTAAAAAAAATCTCAATTGACAATAATAACATTATTAAAAATTAAAACAATAACAAAAATTTTTAAAAACCCTTTGCTCAATTTTTACATTCTTTGAGAATTAGACAAAATATTAATCAGAGAAAGACAAGAAGAAAGTCATCTGCAAAAGAATGAGATACACACCTTGTAGGGAAACCAAAGTTTTGCAAGTTCTAACAGCTCTAATAGTGGCTTTTTTCTGGTGAAGCTTGCCATTTAGGCTGGAAATAATTGCCATTCCCTTTTGAGCTGCACAGATTGTTAGCATCCTGGCAAAGTACCAGCTATCAGGCTTGAGGACAGTAAGTAAGAGACAGTGGGGAAAGAGGGCAATTGTTGCATTGTATATGAGCCAAGTCAGAGCTAAGGCTTGATATTACATGATAGGAAGAACGTCTAAGACCTATGTTCTGCAAACTTGCAAAGCTGAGAACCTCTCTGAAATGATTCGATTTTCATTAAATACAGATATTATTAGTAATCTTCTTCTGTGGATTAGATACAGTAAATGAGGTTAAATTTGGACGTGCCAATTCTGAGAAGTTGGTAAAGCAATAGCCACAGTTTTGCCCTCCTACCACAGATTGGTTTTTATTCAATGCTTGCTCTTTGTATTACTAGTGTTGGTCTTGGACATTATGAATTAGTCATCTGTTATTTAATGTATCAAAATCCATCTGGAATTGCATTATTCTTTCATTAAATAACTTTTCTTTTTCATTAACCTAACTTCTTCAATCTTTTAATCTACCATGACAACAAAAGTAATCACTCATAATCACAGAGGAAGGAGGCATAACTTGCACAAAATTATTAAAATTACCCACATCAAGATATTTTCAGATTCTTATGAAAGGGCTTTTTTATAAAATACTTTACAGGTTCTTCTCTACATGTATTGAATGAATGAGAAGGTAAGCAAGGGAAGTATGAAGTCACTAATGGAAATAGACACATTACCAGAGCAAAAGAGGTTGCTTTAAGAAAATGTGTTATCTTTGTTCTTGAAAGAGCAGCCATTACTGACTAGCTTTCATTCTTCCTGGTGCCACTTCCAAGTGTGGTTAACCAACAACTATCACGATTTTTTTTAATGCTGAGTAACCATATTTTTATTGGGGAAAACTAAGCTTTTTTTTTTTTTCTAAGATCTTATTTTTCAAAGGCAGTGAGCAGTCCAAAATGGCTATCTCTGCATACCACATCCTGATGAATGAACAGGATATTCAGCCACCAGTGATTAATTTTCTATTGCTGCAGTGTCAGGAACAAATCAGGTTAGTATGTCAGACAGCACACTGGAGGAGACTGTATCACCTCTTCCTTATCTTTCAGTAGGACAGAGTATCTGATCACTCATTGCCAGCACTGACAACCACCTTTCATCTCTTCACATTTCCACCCACCTCCCCTCAAAAATACTTTTAAGTTTACAAAAGCAATTATGGAGTCAGCATGGGATTCATTTGTTCACACAAAAAGATGTAAGAAGCTGTTACGCCTACTATATTGTATACTTCTGAGACAAGTGTTGTACTGAAGTCTATCTGCAGCTCAGAAAGTTTCAAAACAGACACTTTTGCATCCCTTAAAAAAGATATTTTAGGGGAAAAAAGCCAAAACAACACAAACTAAAACAAAAAAACAAACCACCAACCACAAAAAAATCAAACGAATGTTGGGCTTTTGCAGCATACTGAGTGCATAACTGTGATGACACTAATAATGTGGTGCTCAGGAACATGATTTAGTGGAGGACCTGGCAGTGTGAGGTTAATGGTTGGACTCAATAATCTTAGAGATTTTTACCAAACCTAGCAATTTCATGATTCTATTTTCCTTTTCTATTTTCCTACTTTATTTTCCTTGACAGTTTCTGGCAGAGCGTGAATTGTAAAAGCAAGAAATGCAAAAGGAGTAATTTAAACTTAATGAGGCACCAAGACACCTGTCAGGAATCTGAAGGTTGCTGTAAGAGAAGTGAATGACTGAGACTGAGTAGGTTGGGCTACTGGTGGGAAGACATTCCAAGCTGGACATTCTCCAGCTACAGAAGAATGAGGTGACAAAGTGCTGATAAAGTAGTCTTCACAGGTCTAAGAAGGCTTGATATGTTAAATAAGCCATAAAAATGAAAGCATGCAATGTGAAATTCCTCGTTTAATTTCTCCCTGAGAGTGAAGCAAATGATGAAAAGGTGTGCACTGATCTTTAATGGTTAAATTAATCAATGATTAGGTGCTTCTAACCCTTTTGCGCCCTTAGAATTTTTTATCTGTATCCTTTGAACTCTTATTCTCTTGCATCACCAATCTCTGTGAAAATCTTTCTAAACTGATTCTAATCTGGTTTTCTTATGTATACTTCATCTATGTAGTATGTAATAGAGTGAACCTTGCCACCAAACTCTATTAAAGTTTGCCTTTAATGGTGATTCTTTAAGTGGCCTAACCACTTATTGGCAACAAAACTTCTCCATAGCTAACATAGAAAACACAAAAAATTAAGCTTTCCCTGAAACAGGGCAGCAGTGAATCCAAGTAGATAGTAACAGGTGCATGTTATCTTAATATTAGGACGGCAAGTGTAGGCTTAAAAATAATTGTCAGTTATTTCCCTAGGACACCCGTTACTTGATTTTCTCCATTTTGACAGGTGGTAGTGGGAATGTTTGTCCCAGCATCAGTTAATAGAAGGAGACAGATTTGTTAAGATTAAAAAAAAATCCTTTTTTCATAAGTATTTCTAGTTCTCAAAAGGAAAAATAAAAATAAGAATATTCCCCATAGCTTCCTCTTCACTGAAGTTAAAACAATGTATTTGACTGTCAATTATAACAATGTGAGTGCACTACTTTTAAGCATAAAAAGCTATAAATAAACCCAAACATCTAGGATGAGTGTTAAACACAGTGAATTTTTAATGAAGCAGTGTGAAACACACCCGCAAGATTAGTCCTTAGGTGACAAAGGAGAGAAGGTTCTTCTCTCTGTGCCAAGCTGAAAAAAGGGTAGGCTCACTCTTTCTAACTTCACTTTTGCTGTCTTCTTGGCTTGGCTTTTGCTGCCTACTTGGACTTTCTGATCTTACTGATGGTGGTGGATCTCACAGCACTTGTCTTCTGGGACGTGTCAGAAATTATCTCCAGGAGGATGCATAAAGTGTTCTGAAAGTATGGGAAAGCGAAAACATAACTTTGCTTATCTGAACTTCTGTCTTCCTGAGCATCAGTCGTCATTTGTACTTGCCATACATTGCTTCTAGGATCCATTTCTCGTGAGATGCCAGGCACGAGCTGCACTTTCGGAAAGATCTCCAGGCACTTTGTAAGTGAAAACAAATGAACTTAAGTTAATTAAAACTAAGATCTTGATAAAGAACAGGCTCATTCAGTATTTTGATAGTAATGACCCAGAAGAAGAGCATTAACCTGTCCTACTGCAAATCAAGTTTGATTCTCAAAACACTATCATATTTACAGTTCTAATCAAAAGGAAGTAATAGCACTCATTTCTATAAGGGTGGACAAATGCAGGGTAAGTACTGGTAACAGCAGTTATATTCCCCACCTCAATTATTTTTATCTAAATTATGTCAGACTGATCACTAGCTCAAGGTTACTCTACCTACTTTAATTACTACTCTGCTAGCATCTGAAAATCCAATCCACAACTGGATTTCTGTCATGTCTGGTTTTGCACATATTAAAAAACCCATGAAAAGCAGAAAGAGCTCTTGCAGGCTGTGCAGTTCTCAGGAAAATACTTAGGGAGTGTGTACCAGGAAACAAGCTATGCTCATTTCCATTATGCCAAGCTATTTTCCCCTTCTTTTATCTACAGAGTTCTGCACAGTAGAAACACAGAAAAGTCAGATTATTTTGCAAAGTTACCATCTACTGTTGCTGATTTTCTCCTATTCATTTTCATAATGTGCTCGCAATTTTAAATGGACTAGAAACAGTATTTCTATTGTTTGTCTAAAGGACTTACCACAAATCGTTCTAAAAGTAAAAAGATTTAACTTCATCATTATCTTTTACAGTGCATCATTATAGAAAACATCAGTACCTACAAATGATAGCTATTGAAAGTTTACACACTGTAAGACCATTAAGATAAGACCATTAAGATAAGACAACTTTATTATGCACATGGAGTGGAACTGCCATCTCTGGAACCCAGGTGAAACAGTGGCTTCTGTGGATTAAGCAATGTTCTGTGTTAGTAGAATGTGAATCAGAAGTGATGCTATAGAGAAAATGAGATAAAAATAAAAATATACACCTATATTAAATATACAGAGGCTTGTTTCACAGGTTTCTCAATAGAAGACATAATATTTGGTTTGAGTTAAATGCTTTGACATCATTGTATTATCAACACTATTTTGTTTCCCTAGTGCACAACTTTTCTAAGTTTTAAATAACTATTAAATCCCATTGGACAGACAAATTTGTTTTATAATAAAAACACTGAAGAAGAAACTGTACAAACTTGTTTGAAATCTTCTGAAACTCTCCCAATACATACTTCTGCTCTTCTATAAGAATTTTAGCAGCCAGGTTACACAGCTGAGAGAGGTTAAATCTAGAAACAATGACTTTTCTTCATATAGAGCCATAGAATATGCTGAGTTGAAAGGCACCCAAGAAGTTCATTGAATTCCAAATCCTTGGCTTGCACAGAACATACCAAGAATCACAATATGTGCCTGAGAGCATTGTCCAAATGCTTCTTGAACTCTCTTCTTGAACTCTTGAAACTCAAGGCTTGGTGCCATGACCACTTCCTTGGGGAGCCTGCCTTCACATTCAGAGTCATACAAATACCAATTTTGAAGTCTAACTTCACTATTCAAATTATTTTCTGTAACGGACAGGCAAGCCCCAAACTTCTGATTGTTACAGGACTAAGTTACAGCTCACAGACAAAACAACACTGATTTTTTTCTAAAATATTTCCTTTCTGAATGTTTCCAAAGGAATCAATACTGATGGGAAAATCACCCATTTCCGTAAAGATATGCATAGTTTTCAAGTTAGTACCATCTCAAATACCTGCAGAACACCTCCGATCTCCTATTTACAGAGTTATAACATTTTAAAAAATATTTTGCATCAGTAACATAAAAGAGTACAAAAAGAGTAAAACAACAAAAAGTAAAAAAGAGGACTTTCAAATGAAAGTAATTCATGTTGCCCTTATGTCAATTTTTTCACCATCCTTTGACACTTTCAAGTTCAAAAAACCATAAAACATCTATTGCATAACTTAGAATTGGCTAATGTATTCCAAGAAATATGTTTGAAGCCTTCCAGCTCCTTTTTGTCTCAAAGCTGATGAACTATTTGCAAAGGCCTAATCTATAATCAATTTATGACATATTTAAGTACTTCTTAAACTCAGCTCATAGTTTTTGCGAACAACTTTTATTAATATACTTAATCTCCACTACTTTCTGTAAAGGTATCCCTTTGTTTGTCCTACTTATCAAGATGAATTAAAAATAGAGTTAAATTACACTTTAAATTGAGTGTGGAACCTCAGCAACAACCAAATGAAAATGATGAAGATGAAACAGTAAGAATAATCGTAATAATAAAAGTCCTGCTACCCACCACAGTGGAATCAGGACCGATCTTCTTCTCCACCTTTACTGGTAAATCACGTGTATCAAATTCAATGTCTTCTTGAGATGTATTTGGGCTGGCAGTTACATTATGGATATTATATTTAATCTTTCCTGGTCCCCTGAACTTCTTGACAGTCTTCGTTTTTCCACGAGCAGGTGTGGTGTCAAAAAGCACAATGCAGTACAAAGCAATCAAGCCACAAATGACAATTATTCCAGGCAACGTGGCAACAAGAGAAAGTAGGCAATCGCTCATGATTGTAAGCGCCTTGATGTAACAGCAAAACAAACACCTTCAGAGAGTGCTGCAATCCATGCTGGCATTCTGGTGACCTGCTCTTAAGTCACAGGCAGCAGTTTCTGCTTAAGTGTGTACAAAGATCTACTATGTCACAATTGGTGACATAGGGACAGCAAACAAATCTTTCATGCTGACTGTGTCCTCAGGTAGTTCCAGCTCTTACCCATCACAGAAGCATAGAACCAGAGAGTCATAGACAGTCTTGATCTGGAAGGTAGCTCAAAGATATTCTAGTTCCAACCACCCTATCCTGGCTGAACACTCACAGCTCTCTCGGCCTCTCCTCACAGGAGAGAAGTTCCAGTCCCTAATGATATCAGCCATACTCCAAAATTATGATAAACCTTACAATTTCCACATCACAGAAAGCAAATTTTTCAGTTTAGCTTGCTAGTATTCAACATAAATTGGAAATTCAACAAATTCAGCTTTCTTTTGAAGAAACACCTAGTTCATCAAGACATTATGCCTTACTTTTAGTATATCTAGCAGTCTTATTTCTAATACAATCAGTAGAATACAGTAGGAAAAGTATAAATTAATATTGCCATTTAAATTGTAATTGCACCAAGAATCCACATAAATATGTATGAAGCTCTTATTTCCTATTTGTTGAGAATATTTTGCTATGTTTTCAACAAGAAAACCATATCAGTTTGGTAGATAAAACACCATTTACCTTTGGTATTGCACTTGAAAACATAATTCTTTAACATACCTTTTACTAACTCTACTTGCCAAGACAGCCTCTGTGAAAACAATGACGTTTAAAACAGTTTTCAACTAAAATTATATAAAACTGTTTTCATACTCTGAGTATGAAATGTGAAGTCTTGGTTTAGGCAGTTTTGTTTGCTTGCTTTTAATTGCCAGCTGATCTTCCTGGGTATAGACAAGGCCTCTGGAGGCATCTAAGTAAATGGGACTGGCACTGACTCAAGCATGCTGAGGTTTTTAGGTTTGTTTTAGGTTTTTAGGTTTTTCAAGGTTTGTATTTAATTTGGAAAGATGAAGCTCTTTCCAAGAAATCAGAAGACTTTCATTTTGAGGACTTTTTTAGTCAGAATCCCATATCTGAAAATCAACTTTAGGCATTTGCTTGTGGCTTTAGAGAAGGCATGCTTCTTTACCTAGAGCGAAGTAGAAAATTCAAGACACAAGCTTTTGGGGATTTTCTAGTAGGAGGAGAAAGGAAAAAGGAGCCAAAATCAGCCTTAGAAACCTGTATGTCTTATCTGTAAGTTTTATGACAGTTTTATGACATCCTGAGTCCAGAAAATTAAGCATACTGTTGTGTTGAGAGTACAGAAATTTGGCAGAAAGTAAACTCTCTTGCTTTTAAGCTAGTCGTCAGAGATCAGAGGGGCTGAGTGCAGCTAGGCTTAATCTCTGGTTAGAAAAATTCATCACTGTTAATTCTGGTTGCATTCAATAAGATCTCAGATGCACAAATAGTGTGGGTTACACTATAAGTCTGGTCTCATTCACAAATAACACAGTTCACTGTTTCAACACGTAAACTATGAGTTCAATAGGAATTTTCACAAACACAGATTCACAAATAGTGTGGTTTACCAGAGTAACAAACTGTAGATTCTCTTAGATTGCCAGTGATAAGTTCATTAAATCTGCAAAATATAAGGATATATTTCAAAGCACTTTATTTTATATCTGGCAGTTATACAATAAATTAACCTTTTCTAGAGAAAAATTGAGCCTTGAATTTTATTGAGTTTTCTTTGCCTCCTCATAAAATTATGAAAGGATTAGCAGATTTTTTTTTTTCTGGTAAATTAACACCCACATACCCCAGTTTTAATGAGTATCATTAACAAGATCTAGTCAGCTCACGCTAAAAGCTAAAACACAGCGCGTCTATACTAGCATTTTAGAGAATCTGAGGACTGCGCTTTGGAATTAAACCTTGTGCTTACTACCACCTGCTGCACTTTGATCAGCATTGAGGAGCGGCATGAAAGTGGCCTTGCTGAGCTTCTTTTATATAAAACTAAACTGGAAAATAGCATCCAGGAGCCAATGAGACAAGAGCTATTTGGTATCACCTCTAAGATGATTAGAACATGGATGACAGGTCCTCAGGGCCAACTGTTTCTCAGACCACTTCTATTAACCTAAACTACTTGTTAATGGAGGCATAGCCTTGCAAAAACTATCTTTTCCCCTGTATATATTCTTTTATCCCTAGGTGAGATCTTTTAACCCCAAAATTTCCTTGAATTGAACTGGCATCTATTCTGGCTGATATTAAGAACTACAGCTACTATTAAAGCCAAGTAAAAGTGTTTCTGATACCATGCTAGCTTGTAAAAATCTGTAGACAAAAATATCACTGAAATGGATGCTTGGCTAGCTGGTTTTTGCAACTATTTGTATGTTTTAATAATTACAAATTTAGGCAAAGATGCATTGAAAATTTTTGCAAGCTAAATTCCAATCTTCTGCTGTTAGGTACAAACCTATTCTCTTCCACTGTAGTGTTTCATCTCACTTTTTCAACTTAAAAGTGTAAATCAGGTATATCAACCTTCAGCATGGAAGGTGTTTTCATGCAGCAAAAATAAAATGAAATCTCAAATTAATTTCCTTAAAAGGGAAAAATACTAATGCATTTTATTTCAACTCATGAGGAAAAAAAGTTATCATTTTCTTTCCTGTATGACTTCTTTATATAAATATGTATATAGACACATTTATTTTTAAAAATCACAGTCTATGCATATTTAATTTTTAGAGTGTTCTAGACAATACATAATGCATAGTCTATTGAAATTCAAATACTGCATCTCTCATGATGAAATTAATTATTGCAATCTGCTCGGGTGATTTAAGTTTCTAGGGATATCCAGTTTCTAGCAAAGCAGGTAAGTAATATTATCATGCCTTGGTTTCCCCTTCATAATGAATAGAAAGTGACAGTATATGCTTTTACCTAGAGTAACTCATGTCCTGATTGCTTGTAAGAAAAATATTGCCTGAGAAAAAAATCTGCATTTCTCGGTGGGATAAGTGGAAACTGTTAAGTGACTGCAGTAATTTTTTTTCCAAGAGAGTATATGGCTTCTACCTCAGAAGTAAAAAATAAACTATAGTTCTGTGAAGATTAGCTCTAACATGAAGTATCTGAATGAAACATTTTTATCTTAGGTTTCAAATCCCCATTACAGAGGTTCATAAAAGAAAGGTCATTTTGTATTCACCTGCCTTGTGTCTTTCAACAAGAGAAGAACACTTCTGAAGTATTATGAAGAAAAATTTGCATTTGCTTTTTATAAAGAGGTTTTGATTTATCTATGATTTCTATTTTTTTCAAGACAACATCTCCTAAAGACATCTTGTGAATGCATAATGTTTATATATATATATATCCATAGATCTGTGAAGAGAGATGATAAGGATGAAAAAGTGGTTTATATTTTGTATATGGTGGCAATCTACGTCCTTGCTACAATAACCTGAACAATGCAGTTTGGTGTCTCTGCAGGCACCAAAGAGCAAGGATTCAGAAATTCTTGATTTCTCCTTATAGAAGGATAAACAGAAGAACAATTTTTCATTGGAAAGGTTCCCCTCCTTTATAAGCCTCAAACAGCTGGACACAATTCCTCCATGGCCCATTTTTGTGCTACACAAAAAATGAATCCTGGTTCTGTTTCCCTTTTAAAAATTAACATGCTGCAAATAATTGCCACACTGCTCACAAGTCAAGAAGGTCTAAACACAACTGTAACTTTGATATTCTAGAATACTGATTCCCATTCCTTCAAAGTTCAAATGACCTTATTCCCAACTTCAGATTTCTATAGATTTTCAAAGATTGAGTATCATGGTTTAGTAATGGTACTCTCCAGTTTAGTACTCCCACTAAAACCACCGCTCACTTCCCTTTCCCCCTCCAATTGGAAGCACAAAAGGCAAAGATCATGGGTTCAGATAAGAGCAATTTATTGGAAACAGCAATAAGATAGAAAAATGAGCAAGTAACAGCACACATATTAATAACAAAATGTATAAGACAAAGAAACAATTTATACTAAAGTCCCCCAAAATAAACAAATACCAATCAACTCTCTCCCACCACATTTTCTCCACCTGAGGGAGCACCCTTTTGCCCTGAATTGAAAGTTCCTTTCTCCCACGCCGGCAATGATGTAAGCTTGTATTAAATAACATCAGGATCCTAACCATGCTCCCTTATGGCTGTTGCAGAAATTAACCCTCTCCTGGCTGAAACCAGGACGTGAGGACATTACTCCTGTTCTTTTCCTTACTTTGTGATCCAAGCAATGTCATGCAAACAATCTAGGAGGATTGCTACTCAAGACTTCATGAGAAAAAGCAATGAACTTCTGGCTCCCAGTGTGGTTTTCAGGTTTTTCTAATTCCTTCAGCTGTGTTCATGTTTATTCTTTGCTTTTTCCTGTACTTACAAGATATTAATGAAAACATGAAGATGCTGTCCATAATGTTTGCACACAATGAAGACAGGTGTGCTTTTTTTTGTCAGAGTGGTCATGAAATGCAAAGAAAAGACAAGCTTTACTCTTTTAAACTTCTCAGTAAGAAGCATAGAAAATGTTAGGACATCTTCTCCATACCTGCAGCCTCCCAGAAATGACCATAATCTACTCATTGCAGCAAATTCTACTTATCTTAATGAGATGCCACTTTATTCCTGAAAAGGCCATGAAAAAGGATGCTGAAATGCCATCCCTCATAAGCTCCAGGCAGTGAAACTGAAATGGAGTATAGGCTTTAGGAAAGCCACTTTTGCTGACTATTATTAGATCTATCTCCATTTAAATGACTTGTGTGTTGGAAAATTATTATTACTACACTAAACATGTCATGTTCTTTCCACAAACCATGTAATATAGTTCAATATAATAAAATAGTTAAAATCTACCAAGTTTAATTGTCCCTGCTTGTATTCATAATCGTTGGTGTGTAATCAATGGGATATGCTCACTTAACAAAGGCAAATTATTTCACTTGATGAACTTCTGGACTTACCAGGATGAACTAAACCTCTAGCTATATAAGCTATATTTAAAGGTGCACTATTTAAGTCTAAAACAATAAGGCCTTTTTAAAAATAGCTCTTTATCCCTTACAAAATACAGAAGAATAAAAAATTGTCTCAATTTTTCACTTACTGCCACTTTAATGATATGAATCTGGACTAGCTGACCTTCACAAATGCTGTCCACTTCTGGAGTGCATAACGACAGAGAATGAGTTTCACTTGCACAGGGTAACTCCTGACCTTTTCATAGGTACAAGGCCCACCATATTTATGCTTATATTGATCATAATTGTAATGTAATTGAATGCAAATTGACAATTTATTTTCCATCAGCCAAGTCACAATATAAACAACAGTAAAACATGAAATCCCTAAATTACAGGGAAACCCTGGAGAAATAGCTACAGAATCCAAGCAAGAAAGAGATTATGCTATACTACCTAAAAGTACTTAAAAATTTTATTTTCTACACAAGAATGATTTTAGAGCTACCTTTTCTCTTTGAATTTGTGGCTTACAGACTGGCTTAATGCAAACTGAGTCAGAGACAAATATGTTTCAGACACCTTCTGGGACTTACATAGGCCTTAGCATGACCCTATGGGTCTACTAACAAGTTGGCTTCAATCAGGCTAATATTAATACAGGAAATTTTAATTAGACATTTCATGCAATGCTCAGCATGTAATTGGCATGAATATACCTTCTGCAGAATGGTCTGATTAATCATAAATAAGGATTGCAGTGCTGCTGAGGGGATTTGAAGAATACTGTGTTTTACTGGTACAAAGGCTTATTGACTCAAATAGATCACGATTAATATATTGTTTTAGTGAACTGGAGCTGCCAAGGCGAAGTATAGAATAGTTTGCATCATAAAGTTATAACTTCAGCTTTATAGATGATGAGCACAAACTTATTTAAGATGACATAAAATACCCTGATTGCAACAGTTCATTTACATTTGGGCAAACAGAAGTATATACACAGTTGTGTAGGTGTAATTGGTGTTTGACAGTTTACCTTTTTCCACAATAATCACAATTATGCACACAGATACAACTTGTTACAATGAAATTACAGTTATTGACTGACAATATGTTTATAATGTCATCTGATAGAAATTGAAAGTCAAATAATCTTCTCACTCCATAGTAATGAGAAGCTCCATATCAAGCTTTTCCTTCATATGAAGAACTACATGGAATCATAGAATTTGGGGTTAATGCAGTATTTTTTTAATAAATTATTTAAGACACAGATTTCTCTTTGTTTCATAATTAAATATACATACATATGTACACAGGTGTTTATGAAGCTTTATATAATTATTTGTAATTATGTAATTAGAGATGTGAGTTTACCATATATTCCTATACTGTTCAGGGTTAACTGCTGAGGGCTTGCAAATCTTGGGATCTGAACTTTATATAATAAATGCAGCAGTTACATTCTTTGAAACTCGATAGAATTACAACTGAAATCCTCTCACTATGACACAATTGTTGCTCTAACAACAGAAATAGGGCAACTATAGTGACAAATGTGGAATTCTAGATTAAAAAACGCTATATATTATAGATACTTTGAAAATTATAACGAAAATGACATCCAAATAAATCGACAGGTGTGTAGGGGGCCAACAGCAAGCAAGTTTGGGCATGTCTATTAATTATAGACACTTCAATATGGTTGGCTGTTAACAAATTATCACTATAAACAATAAATACATTTAAAATCTTTATTACATTTACAACAGCAGTTGAGGATGGTGCCAGACTGTTCTTACTAGTGCCCAGCAAAAGGACAAGGAGTAATGGCCATAAACCAAAATACAAGAAGTTCCACCCCAACATGAAGAAAAACTTCTTTCACGGAGGGCGGCAGAGCCCTGGACCAGGCTGCCCAAGGGGGGTCATGGAGTCTCCCTCTCTGGAGACATTCCAAACCCACATAGCCACGTTCCTGTGTAACCTGCTCCAGGTGGCACTGCCCAGGCAGAGGGGTTGGACCAGATGATCTCCAAAGAACCTTTCCAACCCTAAGGATTCAGCTATTCTGTCATTCTCTGAAGTTAGTTGTTTAAGGAATGCTGAGAATATGTTTTCCCATTTTCCTGAAGATGAAAAAGACAAAAACACACAAGAAGGGAGAGAAAATAACAGCAGAGATGAAAAAAAATTACACAAAAAGGAAAAGAACTGCAGAGATTAAAAAAAAAATACAGTGCCTTTTTTTTGGTGTTCAGACTTGTTAATAGCAACTCTGCTGGATAATGAGTTATCAGATATTTTGTATGTTCTTATGCCTTTCAGAAGACTTGACAAGAAGCATTATTTTCATTAATCTTTAACTGTAGACAAAAATTCCTTGCTGTTTTTATTTCTAGCTTATGGCAAAGTAGTTTCTATCATTTGTTTTTCATGGTTTGCTCATTTTTCTAAACTTCAAATAATTATTTCTTCTGATTTTATGAAATTCCATGTTTCCTTTCACTGCCTTTTCAGAAAATTATGTATTTGTAAAGACTATTCACAGCAAAATAGTGATTTTTAATTAATCTTAACAGACCTAATGGAAATTTGCCTAATTGCAACTTTGTTTCAATCACAACACTCAGCTTGAATCCAAAATTATGTATGGTCTCTGCAGTGGTCTATTCCTTCCCATCCCCAAGGAGACTTCCTTTGCCATTTCCTCTCTCTTCCATCACTTCTGAGAAGACTCTATCCTCTTGTAATCAGACTAGGTTTTGGTATTGACCTTTGTGCCTGATAAACTGTCTTATCAATAGATGAGAAATACAGGAAGTATTGTGGAAAAAAAAACCTAAGTGTTTTTTTCTGAGAATATTCATGTTAGTGTTCTGCACTAGAATTTTGTAAGCACCCAGGACTTCAGACATAGGTTATTGTTACAGCCCAACCAGCAGCAGTTGCATATATAAACAGCTGAGGATTGCTTTCCTCAGAAGCACAGGGAGAACTGGGCATTACTCTACTATCTACGGGGGAAAGGTTAGCATCGATGAGGAATCAAAGCAGAAAACAAAACTAGGGCATTTATTCACAACAAATCCAAACCTATATGGGTTCAGCTTTAGCCGGCTGTCATTCATCCATGAGTTGACCTTTTATGTGCTCTAGGCCACTTCGCCAGCAGGTCTGGAGCTACACATGACACAGGATAAGATGTGCCACCCAGCCTGCACAATCTGCCTGTCTCAATAATGGCTGTATATAAATTCTGAAAAGGAACAGAGAAAACCAACACCGACTTCACATCTGGGAGGCTACACACTGGAAGTACAGAACCTGGTCACTGCTCTTCATATGCAAAACCTGAGAAATATACCTTCTGCCCCTCCATCCCAAACCACGGCACTTTCTTCAAGCAATGCATCAGTAATTTCATGGTCATTAGTACACTGAAATGACACCAAAGATTAAAATTTAGTTAATAAAAGCTATCAGTGCAGAAGTAAGTAATCAAAAGGAAAAGAACTGTTGTGGAAAAATTGCCTTTCATTAATTATATTAGTTTTTGGACTTTCCCCATCACTATCAAGACACATCTGCTCTATAAAAGTGCAGTTTGCAGTGGTCAAAATACTTTTGGAAAGATTCTAGCACTTTCTTGTTGAACATCTTGAATCATCTTGAACATTTAGAGGGATGGAATGTCTCTCCTATGAAGAGAAGCAGTGAGAGCTGGGATTATTCAGCATGGAGAAGAGAAGGGGCCCTGAAGACTTCATTACAGACTTCCAGTGCTTAAAGGAGGCCTATGAAGAAGAGGGAGAGTGACTTTTCATGTGGGCAAATAATGATAGGACAAAGGAGAACAGTTTTAAACTAAAAGACAAGAGGTTTAGATTAGATGTTAGGGAGAAATTCTGTACGCAGAAGATAGTAAGGCACCTGAACAGGTTGACCAGCTTGGATGGGTCCCTGAGAAACCTGGTCTAGTGAGTGGCATCCCTGTCCATGGCAGGGGGGCTGGAACTAGATGACCATTAAGGTCCCTTCCAACCCTAACCATTTGTTTTGGTTCCATCCAGGTCAGGGTTATCTTTTTGCAGTAGCAGGAAGGGGCCATGTCCAGGGCCCAGGTGTTATTCCATATCATCTCAAGTCATTGACAGGGGTGGGGGAGGAAGGGACTCTCTCTTCCAAGGACAGGGGGATCCTCCCACGTGAGAAAATGTGATGGTATGGTATCATTTTCTCTCAGGGGCCTTCTGTAAATTGTTTATTTTTGTATACCTTTTGTTATTAATATTGTTGTTATTACTGTTCATTTTCTTATCTCATTGCTGTTTCCAGTAATGCTCTTATCTGAAGACGTGATTTTTGCCTTTAGTGCCTCCAACTAGAGCAGGGGCTGGGGGGAAGTGGTTCCTGGTTTTAGTGAGAGTGCTAAATTGGAGACCATTCCTGAACCATGATACCATTCCATGATTCTGTGATCCCTGTTGAATTCCAGTCGATGCTTGATGATGCCTGCTGTGGTGATAAGCCTGCACTGAAGACTCATCAGGGTCACCTCTCTCTTTCTCTCTGTTCCCAGCATTTGGTTATTTAAACCTATCACAACAGTTTCCCAGAACAGCTGAGGTGTTTCTTCCCATCCAATAGCCCATTTTACAAAATGCTGTTAAATAACATCTAAGAGGGCTTTCAGTTTCACTGTTCTTACAGTAATATATCTAGAGCTTTAAGGGTATCCTACCTCAAACTATTTCAGAAGAATGTGATTTTATTCTACTGCTAGTTCAGCTGCCTGGTAACCACTGCTTGTGGAACAAGAATAGAATGACAGGCACAAATCTATGCTACTCTGCTTCTCCTGACCATCTTGCTAAGGATCTGAATTTCAAGTAAGGTTCTGCAGGAGCATAATAAGAGCTGATTCACTTTCAAAGTGTAAGTAACATAGCATAACATTTAACACGTACCAAATGCACTTTGCTTATTCTGAGCAGCACTGAAAGATTTTTCTTTTTTTTTTACTAGATTTCTTAGTGCTGAGGTATTAAATCATGTAATTTCAACCATGATGAATTATTACAGCTTATTAATAAGTCTACCACTTGCTCTTTGAAAATGTCATGGAGCAAAGAAATTAGGGTACTGAACTTAGAAACTTTTGTCTGTTTTGCAGACAAAATGTTTGCCTTTCTAAAAAGAAAATACTGTGCTCTTGTTTTATAGTTAATTTAGAACACACATTTTTATACCAAATAGTAGATAGTAAAAATCACAAATTCTTCTTACTGTTTTATTTCTTTATTCTACAGCTTCTGATGGAGCATACACAATTTTACAGGACTTCTTGTTCTTTCTTTCCCTCACATGCCTTGTCACTTTTTTTTACATATATTCAAACTACAGAGGAGAAGTTCTAAATAGGTACCAATATAAAAGCACTTACTAAGAAGTCAGAGATACAGTGCAAAAAGTTCCATAGTTTTCTGATGAAGACATTCCAGATAAAAGTGCTGATAGTCTCAAGAAGGAATGACAAATCACATTATTCACTACAGGATGGAGTCAGCTGGCCAAATCCCCAATCAGCTTTGAACAGTCTGGTCCCCCATCATCAGATTCAGTGAAGAGATGATATTTACTCTGTATTGAATTTAACACCATCAATGGTCAAAATGGTGACCATTTCACTGGAGGGCTGAAATGCTGATTCTATTGATGGAAAAAATGCTTTCACATATGACAAAATTTGCACAAAGCTTGAATTTCTTTGCAGGAAACTTTGGTCTAGTAAAAAAACAAAACAAAACAAAACAAAACAAAACAAACCCCACCAAACAAAACCACAGCCCCCTCTGCCCCCCAGAACACACAATAATA
Organism: Origma solitaria; assembly: GCA_013397895.1. Taxonomy (NCBI): domain Eukaryota; kingdom Metazoa; phylum Chordata; class Aves; order Passeriformes; family Acanthizidae; genus Origma; species Origma solitaria. Next base: position 43,827 of record VZRL01004716.1, read on the forward strand.
ATTTTTCTTTAATCTGAACTTTAATACAAGAGTTAAAATTTTTCTCTACTGCTTTTCTGAAGTTTCTAATTAATAGGGCGTTTTACAAGTGGTCCTTAGCACTTTACCAGTAACTACTCCCACTATGAACTGGTCACAAAAATTTGCCAGAAAATTTGAAATCAAGGTCCAAGTCTTAACTGAAGCCTCTTCTTTAATGAGAATTAATTATTATCTACTGTCATTTTCCAAATAAACACATTTTTCTTCTTCCAGTCAGGTTTAAGTTTGAGCTAACAATGTCTAAGAAGGTTTGTTAGTTTTTTTTTTCTTGTATCATATTGTTAAACATTCTTCTTCTCCATTTTTCCGTGGTACCTAATTGACATGAAAGGAAATTTACTGCTGTAAGACCACTGGGAGTATTAAACACTAATACCATTGTCATTCCAGCAGTTATCTTCTTCTGATTATTATTTTTTAATAATTGAAAACAAGCAAGCGCACAGAAGTAGACATTTAAATAACATCTCTTTATTCTCTCAGTTGTTCTTATCTGTATGCTGGTGCATAGACACTTATAAATGAATGTCTGTGGAAGCAATTGGTCTTTGCAGCTCAGTTGCAGCAAAGGTGTTTCTGCATAATCAGAGAGAGAGAGAGTAGTTTTGCCCTCCTAAACTTGTGACAGGCAAAGGGAATTCACAGCTAAGGGGAGCTAAATACAGTTTTTCTTATCTCAGTCAGAAACACTCTCTTCTAAACAGTCTGACTGAACTTCACCATGCCAACATGTTTCAGGTAACTCTATTCTAAAATGAAAGATCAGTTATTGCAGCTGGAGTTTCAAGATTTGCTTTGCAGTCCCAAGTCCACAGCCGAGTGGGCACCATGAGAGTGGCAGAGTTAACTGAAAAGCAAAAAAGTTAAGGACAGACTGGGTTTCAAGGCCAGTATGCTGGCCTGGGTCATGGCACTTAAAATGGGCTGCAGAGAACACTTTCATCACTATTTTTCAGAGTCCTTACTTTATTCTTGTTATCTTTAATCTCTAGAACTCTCAAATCAACATAAACTAAACCTCCTGAAAAAGAAATACAGTTTTAGGACTCTCCAGCATCATCAAGTCTCCCCTGACACCCCTTTCCTAAATAGGAGTAGCCAATATTACCTGATGGCATTTCATAAACAGGTCAGAGCAACAGAACCAGAGGTGAAAACCAATAAAAGTAACTTTCTGCTATGCTGGAATACTGTGGTCCTCTGACTTTCTGTTTTTTGAAAATATATCTGGGAACAAAATTTGTGGAGCTGCACACATACATCATCAGTCTAAGAATAGATTTTGTACTGACAGAAATTAAGTCTTAGTGATTTCAGACAGCTTTAAGATTAAGGAGATACAATTTGAGGTCACAATTTTGAATTTCATCACTAAATGTCTGCATGAATCCTGCTTTAGGAATTTTAATCCTTTGCAATGTCTGGCCCCTGATGCTGCAAGCCTTGCCAAGACCTGGCAAACTTGCCCCAGTGAAAGATAGTTCTTTTTGCCACCTTTCTAATCAGAAGAGTGAAGCATTTTTGTTAAAGAACCTCAGTCTGCCAAGCAAAGAGTCAGCACAATGCAAATAGAGATGAAGGCAGAAAATAAATGTGTCTGGGGAAGGAAAATGAGACACAAGAGAGAAAGGAATCGCTATTTCACATTCAAATCCTTCTGTTGTTCATTTCAGCTGTAGAAATACCTCTCTGACTCATTTTGGTCAGGTCATCTTCAGAGTGAGGTTGACAAAGATCTATTGGTCATGGTGATCAGAGATGGTGAGGGCAGTAGCTGGAAAGGCAAAACTCACTGCCTTCAGCTCACCCACTGCTGCAGCATCTTCGTCAACTGAAGGTCTACAAGAGCTAGAAAGCCTATTACATGTTCCTCAGTTTGTCACACGAGTTTTGATATGCATATGTTCTTGCTTACCTGACATAATCCTAAATACAAATCTCAAAATGAACAGATTTGGCCCATGCTTAAACTGTTGCTGAATATTAACATTTATCTATTGAACTAAGTTGGATCTTTTTTCCTATGACAACTCACTAAACTTGCACATATTTCTGAGTATCTAAGCATATTTCTACCACTGAGTAACATTACCTGCTACACAACAATACTTTGGAGTCCCCAGAGCTTCTTAAATATCTTTCCAAGGGTAAACACAGGGGCAAATAATAAAAATGAGACTGCTCAGTACAAAGCCAGCTGGAAGATGGCAAGTTTCACTAGAAATAAAGGAACAAGGCATTGAAGGAAAAAAAATATTTGCAATTTCTACTAGATTTTTGAGACTAATGCAAAGCAGAATAAGGAAGCCTGGTTAGAGGTCAGCCGTGAGTTTGGTGGGTAGTGGTTTTGGGTTTGATCTGACTTACAGCTGAGAGAAGGTATAGTGAACTACAAAAAATGGTGCTGGATCATTTGAGACCTTTTTTAATAACTGCACTAGCAGGGAGTTCGGGAAATAACCATCTTGCGTGCATGCAAAAAACTCTCAGGCAGATTTAATCGACTTGAGCACCTCAGGAAGAAGCTCTGGGCTCTGGTTGAGTTGCTGAGACCACTTATCTTTCTGAAATGGCATCTTCCAGTCTTTGTAGACCAAATTCCATTCAACCCTCCTGCAACAGCTGTGCTAAACCTCCAGGGCCTTTTCTTAGCCGTGTCTTTCATTTGGAGCTGCTATTTTAAATTGTCTACTCTACCTACATAGCTTAGCATTCCTCCAGACCATAACGCTGTTTAATGTAATGCGATGCAATGCAAATGTCAGCTTGAATCACTGCTAAAAACAAACGACGCTTTTTGGGGCAGACTAGGAATTAGAAATGGTAAATAAATATTCTGCTGTCAGCATGTCTCTGCATCAGGCTGATCAACAATCTGGCCTTTCCCTGCTGGTGTACTCTGAACAGAGGCAATTTTGCATTTACGTTTTAATAATACTAGCAAACATTATCAAGGGGGCTAGGACTTTGAAACAGTAAATATTCAGTCTCATGAAAGATGTTATTTGTGGATAAAATAGGATAAGTACCATGCAACTACAGGGAGAAATCAAAACTGAAAAACTATTTAGGAGATATGAATTGTATTCTTCTTGCAAAAGGAAAATTTAGTTACTTACTGGACTTTATTGTGATGTTTTGCTAGCAGTAGATTCACATTAATGGCTGTTTTTAACATTGCTCGAGCAGTTAGAATGATCTAATAGTATGAAAAGCATATATAAATTGGTCACAGGAATGCAGCTTACTGACTGTCAGAATTTACCTCTAAACTCTGAGTTATACTTGTAGAATTTGTAATTCATCACTGATTTAAATAAATGGTTTAAATCACTGAGACTTAGTGAAAATGAACTATATTGTGATTACAAACTACATTTTCAGATTGGAACTGTCATCCTTTAAAATAAATGACTGAATTTTAACCTCCTGTGACAAGGATTATATGGTTTCTACAGCCATCCTGGGGTCCTGGAGAACTTTGAGAGGGAGAATGGTCTTCTCAGTACAGTAATGACTGCCTCACAATACAAAATAAAATGTTTCAAAATATTTTCACAAAGTTTACTTAAATTTTCAGACATAGCTAAGAATTTGTGAAAGACTGCCCACAAGGAAGAGAAGAGGGTTCAATAGACCCACCACAGGACACAGCTGAGCCCACAAGAGAAGCTGGTGGCACTGCTGTGAAAATGTATTTTTAAAAGGGCAGAAACCACCACACAGGCAGTGGAGGGGGCAGAAAAGGGTGAGAAACAGGAGTGGGAACACCAAGACCAGAAGAGGAGAAGGTGTTCCATGGTGAAGTAGACACTCCTGAAGAACTGCAGCCCTTGAAGAGACAAAGCCAGAGCAGAGGAAAAATGTGAGGAGGAAGGAGTGACAGAGAGGAACCACAGCGTCCTGATGTAACCACCCACTGCCCACACTCCTGCACTCACTCTGGAGTGACAGAGTGAGGGGGAGCCTGGGAAAGGGGGAGGAAAGGTGCAAGTTTAATCTTTGTTGTTTTGTTTCCTCCTACCCAAATCAATAATTTTATACCTATTTTAATTTGCAATAAGTTAATTTTCCCCAGGTCTAGTCAGTTTTGTTTGTGATGGCAACTGGCAGGGGGGACCTTGGCCCAGGATGTTTCCCAACCTGTTCCCTCCTATCCTCTCTCCTCCACTGGCTGAGGAGGAGAAAGTGAAAACGCAGTTGGGTGGAAATTTAGCTGCTGGCCAAGGCTAACCCACCATGGACACAATCATTTTTTCCTGAAGGACTAGAAACAGAGGGGGTAATTTCACCTGTCATCTAAGAATAATCAGATACTTCAGGAAAAAAAAAAAGAAAAACATTTCAAAGGGGCTTACTAACATTTCCACTATACAACTAACAGAAATATCATGTAAGGAAGGCTGTTCTGCAGATCAATAACAAAGGCTGGCCATGTTGCAATGACAAGAGCCATCATTTTCCAAAACTATATCCTTGCAGCTTGATTCACTTGTGTAAATGTCACAATGCCCAAATTTCTGTGTTTTGTCTTGTTTCTGGCATCAATCTCATAAAAACTCCTAACAGAAATATGGGAACGATCTGCTAAAGTCAGACATCTCCATAATAAGATTGTAGCAATTCTCTTAAGTTCCTGTTTCTAGACGTACAGCATGTTCTTCTCTCTACCTCAGAAAGAGCAAGATTGTTATTCTAGCACAGCCCAAAGAAAAGCTAGTACGCATACCAAATTCCCTCTGGATGGCACTCTGGCTTAGAAACATCTTTAGCTGGCCAGAGGGTAATTCAGTAAAAGTATGACTCAGCCATCCTCTCTACTATGTAGAGGCAGTCCCAGGCAGCTGTAACCTACTTGACAAACAGGTCATCTACTATTGGAATAAAAAATTTAATTGTTAAAGCATTTTCAATAGAATTTCATATACTATCTTGCCAAAGAGAAGCCTCAACAGCAGTCGAGATTCTTTCCGTTCCGGTATCTGTTTAACAAACTTCTTTAAATTTTCAAAGGTCAAATCTATAATATGATCAAGACTCAATGTAAACCAGCTTGGTTATCTCCAGCAGGACTGTACACAAGATTATCCAAACACCACAGTTTCAATTGTAAAGGAAGTCTTCCTTAATAATTATATTCTATTTCTATGCATTTTTTGTCTGTTTGTGAAGTGCAGAATTTTTAAAAAATCATCTAGCCCCTACAAAAAGACTGCAATTCAATTTAAGTTCAAAGTAAATTCTGTAAGATCTAAAACAGTTCTTCCTGACTCCATTATTTCTTATCTTCTGTTCAAGCCATAGACTTAACCCAGGTGATGATTTCACTCAGGTCATACAGAATGGATTGCGCTTTCTAATTAGTTCTACAGAAGTTCTTGCCTAGAACCAGAGTTAGCCTAAATCAGTGTCTAGAAGTGCAGGTCCAAACAAAACCTGGTAATTTTGGGTGAGCTTAGTCTCCACGGAGGCACAAGGCATTTCATCCAGCCAAGGTCAACCCACTACATTCACCATGCTCTCAAGTGTCACTACTATACATCTTTTAAACACTTTCCGGAATGGTGACTTGACCTGTTCCCTGGACAGACTGTTCCAATATTTGACAAACCTCTCTATGAGGAATTTTTTCCTAACATCCAATCTAAACCTCCGCTGGTGCAAACTGAGACCCTCTAGTCTCATCCTCTTACTTGTTATATGGGAGAACTGCCTTCCCCCCACATGGATACAATCTCCTTTCAGGCAGGTGTAGGAGCAATGAGGTTCCCTTTGAGCCTCCCTTTCTCCAGCCTAAACACCCCCAATTTTCTCAGCCACTCCTCACAAGATTTGTGCTCCAACCCCTTCACCTTTTTGCCCTTCTCTGGACTCGCTCCAGCACCTCAATGTCCTTTTTGTGCTGACAGGCCCAGAACTGGACACAGGATTCAAGGTGTGGCCTCACCAGAGCCAAATACAGAATCATCTCCCTGTTTCTGCTGGCCACACTGTTGCTGGCACAGGCCAGGTGCCATTGGCCTTCTTGGCCACCTGGGCACACCCTGGCTCATGTTCAGCCACTGTCACCAGCACCCCCAGGTCCTCTTCCACTGGGCAGCTTCCCAGCCACTTTGTTCCCAGCCTGTGGCTCTGCCTGGGGTTGTAAACCAAGTGTAGGACACAGCACTTGACCTTCTTGAACCTCATGTCATTGACCTTGGCCCATCAATCCAACCTGTCCGGATCCCTCTGTAGAGCCCTGGGGGACACCAGTGGTCACCCACTGCCAACCGGATTAGACTTTATTCACCGTCTCTCTGGGTGGTACATCATCTGGGGATGCACTGAAAGGTACAGTGTCTTCCTCTGACATTTAAAGTTTTTTATCTCCTTCAGTGCTTGGACCTCAATCTTTCTGCTTTCTATTGCTTCCTCTTTCTAGGGAAATGCCCCTGTAGAAGGAAACTGTGAAGAGAGTATTCTCAGAAAATTTTGTCTGGGTAGAAAAATGGAGCAAGGAGAAACCCTCACCTTCCATCTCCCAATGAAGGTGTCTCCAGGTAAAACATCGCCTTCAAACAGCTTTTCCCCAAGGGGATAATGGCTGTTAGAATGCAGTTTTGGAATACCTCACAGGCAACTATCATTTCCCTGCTGGATTATGAATCATGAACTAGTGGTTTATTTTCAGCCTAAATTATCAGCTAATTATTATTTCTCAGGCAAGCAATAATCCCTTTCATGAGGGAAAGCCTTCAAAGGGAATATTTTTAATTGAGAACACAAAAAGTTTAGAAACACAAAGCAAAGAAAGGTTATCTCAGCTTGGTGCAAGCTTTCTGCCTTCTCTTTGCGGTCCAGAGCCTCAAGGGGTGTGAAAGGCCTCGAATGCTGAGATTTTCATTTACTCTTCTGCTGTAATCCATTTAAAATGTAGAGTTGTGAACCTGTCTGATTGGTGTTTTAAGAGCAGCAGTCTGAAAATGAAATGGTGACAGGCAAGATAAAACCCTAAGAGAAGAAACAGCAGCACTGGTAAAACTGAGGCAAATTCATGAGTAATAACGCAACTTGTCCTGGAGAAAGGTAAAATACACAATTTTGTGTCCTCTGATAGCGCTGGCCAGGAGATATTCTGCCAAATTCACTCCACAAATTTTTCACCAGGCAAGAAGAATATAGATACTTTCTCAGATACTCATTTCTGGTTTCATTCTGAAGTACTTCATGAACTAGCCCTGAAAAAAAGACAATATGGACTGTGTGGTTTGTGTGGGGGAAGAAAGATGGCACCCCACTTTTCTCACAGAAGACAGGAGACTGAAGCCATAACAGGAAGTCTGCCCGTTGGGTTTTAAAGCTTCCTCTTTCCCTGCTGCGTCAAGCAGAGGCAATGGGAGGACTCACAAGAAGCAGAGCAGCTATCACTGAGGCTGTGTGTGCCAACACAGGGCACATGCGCCTGCAGCACACCTCCAGCCTTGGGCTGCACCTCTGGGAAGCTCCCAGGCTGATGGTCCGCCTGGGCCTCCTGCCCACAGAAATCAACAGATAAGCTGAAGAGTTTATTTAGATCCTGTCCCAGTCTGCGTTCTCTCTCTGATCTCAGAACTGAGTCAGGACGCAGCTACACCCAGCTCTGGGAAAGGAGTACGACCATAGCTTTACCAAGGCTCACAACACTCAGGAAAGCACATCTCAGCAGAGCATGGCATAGCCCTCTTAATAATGCCAGTGGGTGCTGAGGCGCTCAGATCAGTTCCTCTAACCATTCCAAACTGTACTTTTAACTCGTCCATTTTGAGAAGCAAGCAACAAAGGAGATGATGCAGGTGCCTTGTTTGTTACAAAACAAGAATTCCAAGATTTAAATTTGATTTTAGTGGTAGGCCATAATTTCTTTGTCCCTGCCTGTTTATCTATCTTTGAACTTCATTTGTGTGCCTTAAATATTGAGTTGTTTATCTACCTGGTTGATAGCTCAAAATGCAATGCAAGCATCACTGCAAAGGTTGATAGAGTTTCTTGAGCATTAGTTCAGCTGCTGCACCTGAGTTTCCAAAAGGAAAAAGTGGTGGTAGGGAGAGGAAGAGGAGAAAAGAAAGAACAAAATCAGGAAAATCTCTAATGCAAGCAGGAGATGGGAAGAAATGGTATCACCAGATGCTAGGCCCTGCTGGAATAATAGTCTGAAGGTAAGAAAAATATTTACAAAGTCAAAATACAAACCAATGGAGGAAAAAAGTATGAAAAAAATTATGTGAAAACATTGCAAACTTTTATTAAATTTTAGCTAAGTGTCAGAAATTGAATTGTAGCAGGTGCCCCTAATTCCTTGTAGGAATATGTAGGCTATTCTGCAATAGTGGACTATCAATCACTTGCATCTCTTTTAAAGTTATTAATTATTTTATGACTTCTGGTTGTTTAACTAAGTAGTTTTTAGCATCTATAGTTGTCTAGAAAGGGGGAATTGTATCAATGAATAAAGAATCTGTGCTAGTTCAGCACAGTGGTATAAAATATAGCCTAAACAGTGCTTGTAACAGAATAAACATCTCTAGTACAGAGTTCAAGAGAAAATATGCATTCAGCATCAGCAAACTTTCCAAAAGCTTTCCAAAAGAGGGGGTTT
>VZRL01004718.1:0-77149 GCA_013397895.1 Origma solitaria
GCGACACCTTCCCCTACCCCAGGTTTCTCCAAGCATTATCCAGCCTTGGGTGGCTGTTCTGCTGATGGAAATCCAGGGAAAACATGGCCACGGCAATGCCATGGAAACAGCAGCTCCGAGGTGGGCATGAGCTCCCCAAAATGTCGCCATCCCTACATCACTGTGACCATCACCGCCCCTGGTAGGGAAAATCCAAAATTCCCAACATCCACACCAACCTGCAGCCGGCAAATCCCAGAGGAGCCACTCCAGAGCCCAAGTCACCAGCAGAGTTCGGGACGACATTCCCGGGCAGCTCCGAGGTCAGCTGCTCCCGATGGGAGCCAAGGTTTGCTGACTTACTCTCAGCTCCATCCCAGAAAAATATTTCCTGGAATTTGGAGGGAATTCTGCTCAGCTGTGCCTGTGCTCAGTGTCCATCGGTGGAAAAGGACGATTCCAGGACTTCCTTAAGTCCATGGAGCAAAAGGAGGAATGACGGCTTTGTTCCCTGCTCCCAATCCCAGTTTTCCCTCTTCCCAGGTGATGGAAAGGTTAAACCCCCTCTTTGTGGCTGGAAAATCCCAGGGTGTTGTGGAAATTTGGAATTCCATGCCCCCCCTGCTTCAGAGCCGAATTCCAGGAGGGAATAAAGCTCCGTTCATTTTTCCAGAGGCGAGAGCCATGGACCTTTAGGACAGGTGGCTCCAAGGACTGGGGTCATGTCCCGTGTGGGATCCAGCTGGAAATATTCCCGACAGATCAGCCGTGCCACAATGTTGGGATCCGAGGGGCTCTTGGAATCCGGCGGTTTGTCAGCAGTTAGATTCCCGATGGGAATTCCCAATTCCAGGAACAGAGCCCTGGGAAGAACAGTCCTGCCCACCCCGTGGATGGAGCTTAACCCTGGAATTGTCAAACAATTCCAGAGACAAAGGTTGAAATTTGGGATTCAGATTTTATCCTCTTTTTATTCCTTAAATCCTGGGTGTTTGGATGAGATAAATCCCAAGGAAAGAGGGACTGGCTCCGCCAGATCTGGGTTTTCCAGACTATTCCCTGTCCGTGGACATCATGGAATAATGTGTCGCTGTCTGGATGGGGAGACAGGACCTGGATGTGACTTTATCCTGCTTGGATCCCATTGGAAAACCTGGAATTGGGTCTGAGAAGTATCAAGGATATTCTCCCAGAAGTGCAAAGCCCCCAGTTCCATGAGCTGGGATTTGAATTCCCGAAGTTCAGGTCTTGGAGTGGATGCCCCATCCCCGGGATGAAGGAAAGGTGCAACCTTGGAGTGATGCCAGGAGAAACGAGAGAATCCAGGGAGCTCCTTCCCACTCTGCCGGGAATTCCTGAGGGCTTCTGGGGACATCCCTTCCTTTTTTCCATGCCCTCACAAACCCCAGATCCCAGCCCTGCTCTGGAGCCAGGCTGGGAGAGCTGGGAATGTTGCCTGGAGGAGGGAAGGACGCAGGGAGAGCTGCGAGCCCCTGGCAGGGCCTGAAGGGCTCCAGGAGAGCTGCAGAGGGACTGGGGACAAGGCGTGGAGGGCCAGGAGGCAGGGAATGGCTTCCCAGTGGGCAAGGGGAGCTTGGGCTGGGATGTTGGGAATGAGGAATTGCTGTGTGGGAGGGTGGGCAGGGGCTGGGCTGGAATTGCCAGAGCAGCTGTGGCTGCCCCTGGATCCCTGCAGTGTCCCAGGCCAGGCTGGACATTGGGGCTTGGAGCAGCCTGGGACAGTGGCAGGTGTCCCTGCCATGGCTGGGGTGGCACTGGGTGGGATTTAAGGTCCTTCCCACCCAAACCATTCCAGGATTCCATGACAGAAAATTCTCCTCAGGCAGCCTGAGCTCCCAAAGGGAAGCAGCACATCCTGGGAATCCCAGAATTCCCACACCCCAGAGCATGACCTATCCATCCCACTCCATCCCAAGCCGGGACGGGCAGGGAAAATCTCCCCATGGAGCAATCCTGAGGATCATCCTGCCCCGAAAAGCAGGATCCATCCCTGGGAAGTTGGAAGGGGAAGCTTCGGAACGAGAAACGCTCCAAGCGGTTTCCAATGAGACACGCTCACTCCTTCAGCTAAAAATAAATTCATGGAGCACAACAAGGCTCTCAGGGACTCGCAGGTGCTCGGAGCCTGTTGAAATTTTCTGGGAATTGCTTCTTTCCCTTGAAAATGGAATAAAAATCAGGCCAGGGCACGGAAGAGCCCTTGAAAAACACCCATGGAGCAGAGACATCCGCACGGAGCTTTGATGGGAAGGCATTGATTGGAGGTTTCTTCCCGTTTTCCCTCTTGATCCGTAGAAAAAGCGGCTCCTTTGACGTGTTCGTCAATGCCTCGGGAAGCGGGAATGAGCGCAATTAGCTCGGGAATTGTTTGGGAATAAAGGTCAGCTCGTTAGCGCGCGGAATTAATTCCCAAGTGGCTTCTTCTCCAGGTGAGTCAGGGGAAGGAGGGAATTGTGGCCTCTCCGGTGCCTCCAGCACAGATCGGATCCGGAATTGTCCTCTCGGAGCAGCTGCAGAAGGCAACGCCAAGGGCAGCTGCGGGGGTGGAAAAATGTCAATGTTTTCATGGAATCCTGGGAAGGTTTGGGTGGGGAAAGATTTAAAGCTCAGCCAGTTCCTCCCAGGGACAATTCCCACCATCCCAGGCTGCTCCAAGCCCCAATGTCCAGCCTGGCCTGGGACACTCCAGGGATTCCATTCTGGGAATCCCAGCCCAGCCCCTGCCCACCCTCCCACGCAGTAATTCCTCATTCCCAACATCCCAGCCCAAGCTCCCCTTGCCCACTGGGAAGCCATTCCCTGCCTCCTGGCCCTCCACGCCTTGTCCCCAGTGCCTCTGCAGCTCTCCTGGAGCCCTTCAGGCCCTGCCAGGGGCTCGCAGCTCTCCCTGGGTCCTTCCCTTCTCCAGGCAACATTCCCAGCCCTCCCAGCCTGGCTCCAGAATCCTGGTGTGGTTTGGGTGGGAATGGACTTTAAATCCCATCCCATTCCATGATCAGGGACACCTCCCACTCTCCCAGGTTGCTCCAAGCACTTTCCAACCTGGCCTTTGACACTTCCAGGGATGAGAAATCCACAATTTCTCTGGGAATGGCCAACCACGAATCCTGCAAAAGCATTTTTTCCCCAAAACCCCATTTTTTCCCCTTCATTCCGAGCCCAAACCTTATCCACCAACAAAACAGGGATCCAATACATTCCGGCATCTCCATCCCTTCCACATGGCCACAGGATATGAGACAAACAGAAGCCAGACTCAGAATAAATGGGAAAAACAAGGGGGGGAACGCAGATTTTTAGGGCAACAAATGTTGTTTGTTTACCTTCCCCACCAATAAAATTCCCAACATGGAAATAATGAAGGGAGCCGGGAAATTCAATCACTCGGAATCACCAAACTCGTAAAAAATTACGAGCCCAGAAACAGAAGGATTGGAGGGGGAAAGAAAAAAAAAAAGGTGGAAAAAGCCAGAGGAGTTTTTGTCTTCAGCCGGTTTTTTATTTGGGAATTAATGGGGGTCGCGTCAGGGCATGGAAATCCCATAAAGCGGAGCAGAGACGGGAAAAGTCTTCCTGAGGAAGCCAAGATGAAGTGGAGCTGGATTGGAGTAAAAAAAAGCAGGAAAAGGTTGTTGTAGCTGAAAACAAATTGGAATTCCAGAGAGGAGCCGGGGTAGAAAGTGGGCCTGGATTTTTAAATCCCGAATCCGGCAGGAACGGACAACGCCTGACCGCGGCTAAAAATAACTTTTTGTTCCACATGGATTTTGTCCTGCAGATTCCGAGTTTTCCTAAGCATTGCAAGGCTCCTGTCTGTCACTCCAAAGGATTTTGGGATGAAATCTCAGTTTTCCAGCAGAATTCCCACACTTGGAAGGGCTGGAATGAGGATTGGGTGCTGTAAGGGCTTCCCTCCTCAGGTCCTAAAATGGGATGTGGATCCACAACTCCTGGAGGGAAACCTGGAATGGTGGGAGACATGGAAAATCCTTTTGTTTCCAGCACTTCCATTTAATTATTTTGTTGGGATTTGGGATTTGGGGTTTTTTGTTCAGATTTTTCTTTCATGAGGAGCACAGAGACCCCAAATCCATCCCAAGATCCATCGGCACTCCTGAAAAACCTATTCCAGAGCCCAGCTTTTCCCAAGCTCCTGTTCCCAAAATATTGATCCAGATGCTCCGGATCCGGTGAGCTCCAGGTGACTCCTCCCAACCCCATCCGGGTGAATCCCCTCTCCCGGGGCTGAAGATCCCATGGAATTCATTCCAGGCTGGATCTGACCTGTGGATGTGGGAAAACTGTGGGAAACCACCTGGGTTTTGGTGCTGTTTTGGGAGAAACGTCCCAAAATTCCTTCCCAAAATTCCTTCCCGATATCTCACCAAACCCCACCCTCTGGCAGTGGGAAGCCGTTCCCAATTTGCCTGTCACTCGCTGGTTGCAATCCCATAAATCAGCACTTTTCCCATAAATTGCACATTCCACCTGAATCCAAACACAGGGATCCTTTCTTTGCTTGGGATCGTATCCCACCTTCCCAAAAATCTGTGTTTTGGGTGCCCTTTTCCCGGTTTTTATTCCAAGGAAGCACGCTGGAATTCTGGGGGATTTCTACGGATAAATTCCGGCATCGTTAAACAAATCCCATCACAGACTCTTCCATCAGCAGGCCGCGCAACATCATTTTTCCAAGGAAAAAAATCCTGAATTTTACCTCACTCCCAGAATGGAACCTCACTTTAAGTGAGTTCCAGCTAAAGCCAGGGATGGGAGCTGCAGGAATTGTGGGAATTGCACAGCTCGGGGTTATCTCCCTCAGGGATTTCTCCCTTTCCCCACTCCAAGGAGCACCGAATTCCCTCCTTTCCCTCCGGCCAGGCCTCTGGAAGAGCGTCGCGTCTCCTTTTCCAGCGCATCTATTTTTAAGAAATAAAAGCCCAGCTGGAAAACCGGGAGAGGCAGAGCCAAGCAGACTTCGGGCTCCAATTTAGGCAGGAAAAAACTCTTGGAAATTGGTTCCAGACCCGGAGCGAGCGACCGGGATGAGGGAACAGCTGCCACCAGCCCGGCTCCGAGTGCATCCAGATGTGCCTCCCCCCCCCTTCCCTCACACTTCCCACCCTCCCTGTGTTCCCGGAGCCAGAAAAAACCTGGGATTAGCCGTGCTGACAGGATGGATGGGTTGCCACCACTTCCCAGCCTCTGGAGAAGGGATATTTTTGGGTGTCGGGAATGTCCTGACGGCTCGGGGTTGTGATGTCACTGTCAGCTGATGGCTCCGGGCTTCCAGGAGTTCGGGAGGGATGGAAAAGGCTTGGAGCAATCTGGGATAGTGGAAGGTGTCCGTGGCCATGGAATGGGATGGGATTTAGGGTCCCTTCTGACCCGAGGCATTCTGGGATTTTAGGGTTCTTTGATTTTCCCAAACTTCCCTCCGGATGGTTCTGAAGGATCCCTGGGAAGCCGCCGTGGATCCCATCCCCTGTCCCCTCTGGGGGCACCTGGAGCTGCTTCCAAGGCTGGAATCCTGCACCTGGGAGAGCTTGGACTTGGAATCCTGGAATTGGAAGGGACCTGAAGATGATCCCATTCCACCCCATCCATGGGCAGGGTGGGACAATTCCCACCATCCCAAGTGGCTCCAAGCCCCAGAGTCCAGCCTGGCCTTGGACATTGCAGGGATCCAGGGGCAGCCACAGCTGCTCTGGCAATTCCAGCCCAGCCCCTGCCCACCCTCCCACACAGCAATTCCTCATTCCCAACATCCCAGCCCAAGCTCCCCTTGCCCACTGGGAAGCCATTCCCTGCCTCCTGTGTCTCCCTGTAAATGGGAGGGTGGGGTAGGGAGGGGAAGGTGCTCCACAGGGGCCTGGATTTAACACATTCCCGATGTCCAAGTGGGAGAACAATTCCCTGGAACAGGAGCCATAAAAGGTTACGAGCTCTGCCTTCCCACCTGGCCGGGAGAGCTCCTTTGATGTTAATCCATGGATTTCCCATAAACCGTTATTGGAATAGCGGCTGCCGGCTTTCCCTCAGGCTCCATGGGGTGCGGAAAAGCAAAGCTGTCCCAATTCCCGGCTGCTGGGGGATCCTTGAAGCTGGAAAATGCTGGATTTGGTCCACCGGAGAAACACCTGATCCGAGGGATTGGTTTGGGAATATGTTGGGACCTGCACGGAGCTGCTGAAGGAGGCGGCCCCAAATCCCATCCAACCTGGCCTTGGACACTGCCAGGGATTCCACTCTGGGAATTCCAGCCCAGCCCCTGCCCACCCTCCCACACAGCAATTCCTCATTCCCAACATCCCAGCCCAAGCTCCCCTTGCCCACTGGGAAGCCATTCCCTGCCTCCTGACCCTCCACGCCTTGTCCCCAGTCCCTCTGCAGCTCTCCTGGAGCCCTTCAGGCCCTGCCAGGGGCTCGCAGCTCTCCCTGGGTCCTTCCCTTCTCCAGGGAACATTCCCAGCTCTCCCAGCCTGGCTCCATGGCAGAGGGGCTCCAGAATCCTGGAATGATTTGGGTTGGAATGGACCTTAAATCCTATCTCCTTCCAACCCCAACACCTCCCACTGTCCCAGGTGGATCCATGCCCCAGTGTCCAGCCTGCCTTGAACACTTCCAGGGATTGGACATCCACAACTTCTCTGGGAACTCCATGCCAGTGCTTCACCCTTCCCGACCAAGAATTCCTTCCTAAATGATGGAATTTGAACCATTTTGGGTTTTTTTCATTCCAATTTATCCCAGTTTTGAGGCCTCTCCAAAGGCACCTTTGGAAGGAGGGTCCCAATCCCTATTTCCAGCCATGCTCCAAGCAATCCATTCCAGGGAAATTAAAAACCACATTTCCCTGCACAATTTATGGATATTTCAATCCTGGAATTCCGATTCTCCATTACCTCTGGGTGACGAAGAAGCTGATATTTCCAAAAGGGCTTTTCCAGGTCTCCGGATGTTGGAGCAGGGAAGCCATATTTGATATTCCTATGGTTTTTCCACCCTGTATCCCATCATCCGTTTTTTTCCTCACTTTTATTCCCTTTTCAGCATCCATCGCTCAGATCCCTGTACATAAAAATAAACAGCTGGAATCAAAACGCATTCCCGAAAAGTGGCATTTAATGGTGTCCAGAGCTTCAGCTGCTCTCCGGCACATTAATGGGAAGCAGAACCCTTGGAATTAGCCAGCCTGGAATGTCTCATCCACCCGCTGGCACACCAGGAGTGGAATTTCTGCTCCAGACCCTCTCCAGCCTCAGCTTCTCCTTGGCACGGGGAGGAACTGGACACAACGGTTTGGGATTTCTCCATGGAACCCAGGAGTCACCAAAGGGGAATTTTCCCAGTGGTGAGGAAGGTGTTGGGTAGGAAGAAATAGGAAAATCTCATAGAAATTATTACCTGGCAAAAGATGCTGAGGATATTAAAGCCACGGGAGAAATTGAACTAAGGACAAGTTCTGACTTGCCCAGACCTATCCAACCCCAGTCACTGAGATAGCCAGAGGGCAAGGCCTATCAGCCTTTGTTGGTGTTAATGGGCGCTTAGCAGGAAACAAAAGACTGCTCCTGGGTGGACCCCGAAACTCCCAAATCTTATCATTTCAATGGGAAGCTGAAAAACCAGTTTTTAGGGGTTTAATATGTAACATCTATGGTAATACAAAGACTCTGATAGGCTATACGC
Organism: Origma solitaria; assembly: GCA_013397895.1. Classification (NCBI taxonomy): domain Eukaryota; kingdom Metazoa; phylum Chordata; class Aves; order Passeriformes; family Acanthizidae; genus Origma; species Origma solitaria. The sequence goes on from VZRL01004718.1 coordinate 7,693, forward strand.
AAATAATGTAGAGTTTGCATCTTGTACTGGATTGGTTGGTGGAAATTAGAATGTTCAACAGGGAACCTTTTTTATGTTATTGGAAGCAACACATTGGATGTCTTTTTCTCTCTTCTCTTACTTCCCTCTGTAACTCCCGATCCCCTTGCTCTGCCACGGGGCTGTGCCTGGCGGCCTCGTGGCAGGGTTCCCTTCCTCCCACTCCTCTTCCTCAATAAACTGGCATGCTCCGAGACTGAACTGCAGAGAGAGCTGATTCAAACCGTCCGCAGAGGTATCCACAGCAAGGCTTCCCCCTGATTTTCTCCTTCAGAAGGGATGGAAAATTGTCCTCACCGACAGAGCTCTGAACCATCGGAATTTGGAATTTCAGGAACTTGTGAGCCCCTGGATCCTGGGAAGCATCCAAGGCTAGGCTGGACTGGGCTAGGAGCAACCTGGGATCGTGGAAGTTGTCCCTGCCCATGGAATGGGATGAGTTTAAAGGTCCCTTCCTTGGACCATTCCATGATTCCATGATCCTGTGCCTTGGGAAGAGGAAGGATCATGGAAGAGGTTCCAATCTTGCGGGAAGGTCAAGGCCAAACCCAACCTCAGCTACTGCTCCCGCCGGAATATAATCCTGGATGCATCCACAGCCTTTTCCTCTCTGTTTTTACCCCAACATTTCCTTTTGGTTTTCCTCCTTGGCTGGGATTTATTCCCAGCTGTTTTCTGGCTCCTGATGGGTTAAACAAGCCTGGGAATTCATCCCACATCTCCCTTCTTCCTGATATGCCTTCTCTCTTCCCTGTGTTTGCTGCAGCTCCTTGTCTAAATCCCTCCCATCCAGTTTTGTGGGAATGGTGAAATTCCCCAGAATTTTGTATTTGGGACAAATCCCTGATTTTTTGCTAATTCCCCCAATCTCCTGGTCAGGATGGAGGTGGGAGAGGTGGGAAAGAGGGAATGATCCTCTCCAAGTTAATTTTTTCAGGAACCAGTTGAGAATTAATAAATTAATTAATAATAAATTTCTATTTAATTAATTAATTGTAAATTAATTAATAATCATAAATTAATATAGCTCTCCAACCAGGGAGATGATCCCAGATGTCTCCATCACCCACAAAATTTGGGATTTCTGGTATTCCTTAAAAAAGGGGTGTGGGAGTTGAAGGAAATTCCCATTGTCTTATGGGAATTGAGTATTTTTAGGGGTTTTTTCCTTTGCAAAGGAAATAATGGAATTTCAAATCCCTGATTATTCAGACAACTGGAAAACAGAAATAAAACCCAACCTGCCTTTGTATTATTGTCCTATTTTCTTTTCCTCAGATTGCATAATTCCTTAAAAAAAACCAGGAATGTTTGGAGGCGCCTGACTCCGATCGCTCCCAGTACTCCGGGTGAAAATAGGGACAATCTCTTCCCAACATTCCGGCACGGAGCAGGGAGACCTCCAAACCTCTCCAATGACCTCCCTGTCCCTCTCTGGAGTCCCCGGGAAGCTCCAAGGCCATTCCCACCCTTTGGAATGACTCATTCCAATTGTTCTCCATTGTCCATGGAGGGAGACAATGAATCCGGGCTTTGTTTTCCAGCCATGGATTTGCCAGCGGATGATTCTGCCTGCTGTTTTCCTTGGCAAAGAGCGGCTGTAAATCTCTGGCTCATCCTGGGATTTGTTTTTCCCACTTTTCCATATCCACCAAATCCTGTTCATCTTTGTTTGCTTCGGATGGAAGCACAACCTTTGGAATCTGCTCCAAAGGGTGGAAAAAACAGGGATAAAGAGGATTGTCCCTCCTCCGCCGGCCCCTGGAATTCCATCCAGTTTAAGTGCCCTGGCTCCGTGATTTTCATAAATATGGGATTACGCTGTTTCTGGGGAAAACCTCCAGGAGATCACAACACTGAGGTGGGAAGACAGATGGGTTTCATTCCCAAGAGTTCTGGGAAGAAGGACAAAGAGGGAAAAAAATGCCGGATTTGGGAGAGCCGAGGCTTTCCCAGTTTGTGAGGCTGTAATTCCTGGGAATTCCCGGAAATGTGGACTTGGATGAGGTCTGGATACAAACCACAAGTGGAAAAGGAGGAGAGAATGGAGGGAAAAGGCAAAAAAACAAAAAAAGATGGGAAAAGCAAAGGGAAAGGAAACAGCAATTGATCCATTCCATCCCAAACCATTCCATGATTTCCACAATTCAACCCAATATCCCAAATATCCACCAAACCTTTCACAAAGGCAAGAATTCCATGGCCTGAGCTGTCTTGAAGATGAAGGATCATGGATCCCGTGGAGCAGGATGAGTTTTAAGGTCCCTCCCTTCAACCATTCCATGATTCCATGATTCTGGGACAGCCTGAGGCTTGGGAAGATGAGGAATCATGGAGAAGGTTCCAGCCTCGAGGGAAGATCCAGGCTGGATCCAGCCTCAGCTGCCGCTCCAGCTGGAATAAAACCCTGGATGCATCCACAGCCTTTTCCCCTCTTTTTTTTTATAAATAAGGGATAAAAATACTCGACACATTTCAAGCATTGTTTCTTTGGGAAGGCTGGGATGGGAATGGGAAAAGCAGATGGAAAAATAAAGCTCATTTCCCTCTGGAAGCGGATTTGGGACAGAGACAAATTGGAGCTGTTTCACGGCCCATTGCTTGGGAGTCTCCTCCCAGATCCCCAAAAATCATCCCTCAGTCCCAGAGTTTGGCTTTTCTGGGATGAATCCCAACTGCAGCAGCGCAACTGAGGATGGCGGCTGTCCCACGGCACGGGGTTATCCATGGAAAATGCCAGAAAGAATTCCAGGTTATCCACTCACCTTTAAAACCATCACCACCTTCTCCATGGCCGCATCTTCCAGGGGGGACATTCCAGCACCAGGAATCGCCATCCTGGGAAAGCTCAGAGGGGTTGGCCTCAAGTCAAGGCCAAAATGAGACGTGTCACTGAAATCCAGGGAAATCTCCACCTTCCCATTGGAAGATTGATGGATTTGGGAGCCACGGGGACACAATGGTCTTCCTCAGGGAACATCCCGTTGGATCAGCGCTCCCGGATTCCAGGGAATGAGCGGAACCCATGGCAGGGGTTAAACAAACAAATCCGGCTGCCAACGGCTCCTGAAAAACTTTTTTATGGAAGCGCCTTGACCTGGATCCCACCTCTCATCCCCCTCTCCTCGCACTGCCTCCCTCATTTCCAACGGATCCAGCACAATCCACATTTTTGGGTGGAAAACGCTCCCTTTGGAGCAAAAAAAACCAGGCACCGGCTCGGAAATTGTTATTATTGGGGAGGAAAACCAATCCAGCTCATTCCCAGGGTTTTTTGGGATATGCCAGAGAGGTTGCTAGAGATTTAGGGAGTTCAGGCCTCATGTGGGTTGGAAGTTTTCCAGGTCCTCCGGCTGCCAGGGCTGAGCCCAGGGAATGGGAGCACAACGGAGCTGTTGTGCCCAGATGGTCCCAAAGGAGCTGCCACACTCTGTAAGTCCAGGCTGGAATTACCCCCGGCATCAGGCCAAGGAAATCCGGGATCAGGGAAGCGCTCAAGCAGCAGAACACTTGGGAATTGATGTCCACACCCACCTGTGCACGGGCAAGGATTCATGGAACCATGGAGTGGGTTGGGATAGAAGGGGATTTAGGATCATCCCATTCTGCCCCCATCCATGGGCAGGGACACCTTCCCCAATCCCAGGCTGCTCCAAGCCCCAATGTCCAGCCTGGCCTGGGACACTGCAGGGATCCAGGGGCAGCCACAGCTGCTCTGGCAATTCCAGCCCAGCCCCTGCCCACCCTCCCACACAGCAATTCCTCATTCCCAACATCCCAGCCCAAGCTCCCCTTGCCCACTGGGAAGCCATTCCCTGCCTCCTGGCCCTCCACGCCTTGTCCCCAGTCCCTCTGCAGCTCTCCTGGAGCCCTTCAGGCCCTGCCAGGGGCTCGCAGCTCTCCCTGGGTCCTTCCCTTCTCCAGGATGAACGTTCCCGATTTTCCCATTCCCACACCTGAGATGAGCCGCAATTCCATCCCCACAATCAAACACACCAGGAATGGGAAGGTTTCAGAGCATTTCATTGGGAATCACAGTGCTTTTGGCATTATCGCGGATAAGGCAGGCACGGGTGATCCAAACAAATTCCAGCCAATTCCCTGGATAACCGGAAGCCACAGGGAATTTTTCCTACAGGTCCTGCCTGGATTTGGAGGAGACACAACCAGGCCGGGAGCTGGATGTGGCTGTTCAGGGAAAAGGAATGGGATGGAGATGGTTTTTCCGGATGCTCCAAGCTGAATCTTACCCACCGGAATCCCACAGAATCCTCCCGGCATGGAAACTCCAGGCCCTGCGGCCTGGACTGGGAACATGGAAGGCTGTGATGTTTTCCGTATGGAAATCCCTGTCTTTATGGAATTGGATGCCCTGGATCCTTCTCTCCCCTCACTGCTGGCCCAGGTTTGCCCAGGGAATGCTGGGAAGGAAATAGGATTTCCTGTTGGAAGTGTCTCTGCGAGAGAATTCCAGACTGAGAATTCCAGGACAGCCAAGCCCATCCCATTCCAGGCAGGAACAACTTCCATTATCCCAGGTGGCTCCAGTCCTTTTCCAGCCTGGCCTTGGACACTTCCAAAGGGAACCCAAGGATGGATTTTGGTTCCTTGTCTCTCCTGGGCTAGATAGAGGTGTTCCCGATGGGATAGTGGATGAGCATCCCACCTTTGGCATTCCCACACGGATCACTCATCCATCTGGGGCTCTTGGCTCCAAGATTTTGGTTCGGGATCATGGGGAATTCCACCAGGGTGGGAAATCCCAGAGCCCCTGTAAATCCAAGAGATACCAGACCTGATTTCCCACTGTGAATTCCAGGACAGCACTCAGGGAATGTCCAGATCCCCCCTGGCACAGCCGGATCCTGGCGGGAAAGGCGCAGGGACCAACACTCCCAACAAATCCAAACTCCCAAACCCACCAAGCGTCAAACAGAAGCAACTTTTGCCCTCGACTCCTCAGATCCTCCAGGATAACAAAACCTCTGGAAAACTGGAGGGAGTCCCAGTAGTTTGATAGTGGCTATAAACCGGGACGGGGGTGGGAATGAGGTTGGGAAGCTTTGAGGGAAAACTGAAGGAAAATGAAGCATTTAACGATGGAAAATGAAACCTCCACCCTGGGATGTGCAAACCTGGAGCCGACTCCTCCGCTCCAACTTTTGGGAAAAGGGCCACGGATCTGCCAAAGCTCAGCAGCAGGGATGGGGCTCTAATTCCCTATAAAGCCATGTGTTTCCATGTGGAAAACACGGAGAAGGAGCTGCCCTGTGCAATCCGGGAGCTATTACAACACTGAGAATCCCGGGATTTAATCCCCCATGGATTACATCCCAATCCAACTGTTTTTCCCTATTTTTTAAGCACGGGCTTAAAATCCTGTCCGGAGCGGGGCAGGAGCTGTTATTGGCACAGTTTGTCCCAGGAAACTGATCCCTCAGGATCACTTTTCCCAGCTCCTTGCTCATTTGGAGCAGCCAAGGCTCCAAGGAAAACATGAAATCATGGATAATTCTCCTCCTGCTGAAGGGCGGGCGGGAAGATCCCGAATCGGCAAAGGTGCCGGAGCAGCCAGATTCAATGGGATTTTTGCGGTGAAAAAATGGGAGATGATTCCTTGCGGGATGAGGATTTGAGGCAGTGTGGATCAACATCCTTCCAGAGCTAAAAAACACTGGGATTCATGGAATTAGGGAACCATCCAGGGTGGGAAAGACCTCCAAGCTCAAGTCCAATCACAAACCCAGCCCTGCCATGGCCATGCGTCCCCAAATGCCACATCCCATGGGATTATCCTGCTCCAGGGAAAGGAGGAGGGAACAGCAAACACCGGGAATTTCCCAGCATTGCCATCGGATCTGAGGGTGATCCGCAGGTTGTGGCTCATGGATTTGTTTGGAAAATCCTGCCCTGGGACAGGATTTTCACTCCATTAATGCCCAGCAGCGGCGAGTCTGGGTTGGGCTGTTTTCCTTAAGAATCTTTGGGAATACAAGGAAAAACAACAGATTCCAAAGGAATATATGGGGGGGGGGGGGGGGGNCAGGATCTCCACAAATCCCTGAAAATTTGGAGCCGTGTGGGAATTGGCATCTGCTCCCAGGGAACAACAGGAAAAGAGGGAATGGCCTCAGGTTGTCCCCGGGGAGGCTCAGGTTGGACACCAGCAGGAATTTCCTCATGGAAAGGGTGGTCAGGCCTTGGAAGTGCCCAGGGAGGTTTGGAGTGCCCATCCCTGGGGGTGTCCAAGGAATTCCTGGATGTGGCACTCAGGGACAAGGTCGGCATCAGGTACAGCTTGGACTCGATGATCCCAAAGGGCTTTTCCAACCTCAGTGATCCCAGGATTCCGCAAACACTGCCACTGAACAGACCAAGAATTCCCAAAAAAGTGGCAGGGGAGCTGCTGACAGTGGGAGAGGAGGAAACCAAAGCCCAGCTCCTCCTGGGATTCCTGTCCCAGGTGGAACAGGAGACGTGTGGGATTATGGAGCAACTCCGAGGAAAAACCAGCTCCGAAACTCCATGAGCAGGAATGCAAAGGCCTCAAAATCCAAGAGGAGATGGGATTTCGCTGAGCACCAACATCAGGTTTTGCGCCGCAGCCTTTCCCATTCCGCTGGTTTTGGATTTGTGAATGCAATAGGTCATCCCAGAGATTTAGCTTTTCCAACACATTTTCCGTAGGTTTATAATATATAAATTGGATAATACAGGGAAAGGGAAACTGAGGCTGGATCAGAGAGCAAAAGGTGCTTGGAATCCGTGGGATTTTGGCTGCTCAGACCAGCGAATCCCAAATCTTTCCCTGAGGATCCCCTACACACTCCCAGCTCATGGATGGAAAGATCCTTTCCCCCACTTCCCCCTTGGCTTTGCCCTGGAATTCGGGATTTACCAACCAGAGCAGTGGGAAAACTCAAATGAAACAGAGAAGGGTGGAATATGGGGAATATTTCAGTAGAGGCTTTGGTTATGTGATGTTTCCCAGGCGGAATTCCGCACAGGGAAGCGGAGTCTTTGGCAGCAGCTGGTGGCCTGGATGAGGTTGTTCCTTCTCCACTTCCAGAGGCACGGCTCCTTCCCAAAATTCCCAGGCAGGCATGGGAGCAGCTTCAGTTGAATGGTTTCACCAGTTTCATAGCAGCGTAGTTCTGGAAGGATGGAAAAACATGGGAATCATTGGAAAAACGTGGGAATCATTGAAAAATTAGGGAATCATTGGAAAAACAAGGGAATCAATGGAAAAACAGGTAATCGTTGGAAAAATAAGGGAATCATAGGAAAAGCAAGGGAATCATTGGAAAAACAAGGGAACCCTTGGAAAAAACAAAGGAATCATTGGAAAAACAAGGAAATCATTGGAAAAATAAGGGAATTGTTGGAAAAACATGGCAATCAATGGAAAAACAAGGGATTAGTTGGAAAAATAAGGGAATCATTGGGAAAACAAGGGAATCACCGCTGGAACCACTACCCCCAGAGACCTGGAGACACCTCATCCCTCAGCCAATCCCTGTCCTGTTCCATACCGGGAAGGCGTAGACAAAGATTCCCAGGAAGAGCAGCAGGATGAAGAGGAGGAGGGCCAGGATCAGCAGCCACTTGTGGCGGCGCCACAGGATGAACTTCAGGGTCTTGTACGGAGACGTGAACCATAAGAAGGAGGTCTCGGGACGCCTGGAGCCAAGGAATGTCGAGGTCACCTTGGAATTTCATCCTCCTGGATCCCCAGTCCCATCTACCTTGGTGGGCCAGACCACCTTCCTGATCCCACTGGATTGGTGATCCAGACCAGATTCCCAAATCCCAGTGGACTGGTGGTCCAGACTAATCCCCAAATCCCGGTGGCTTCATGGCCCAGAGCAGTTTCCCAATCCCACTGGATTGGTGGTCCAGACTAATCCCCAGATCCCAGTGGATTCATGGCCCAGACCACCCTCCCAGTTCCCCTGGATTGTCTCAGCTCCTCCCTCCCTCTGGGTGTGTCCCACCAATGTCCTCCTTGATGATCCAATCCCACTGGATTAGTGGTCCAGACCAAGCTCCCAATCCCACTGGACTGATGGTCCAGACCCCTCTTCCAATTCCCACCAGTTCAGAGTGGATCCCACACCAGTGCAAATCCAGTTCATCCCCATTCCCTCTGAGCAGGAACCCAGCATTCCCATTTTCTCCTCAAGAACTCCATGGCCCAGTGGTTGCTTTTCCATCCGGGATGTTCTTACTTGGGATCCTCCAGCCTGGGGTTCATGTTTGGCTCATCCCGTCCCATCCCGGCCGGACGCTCCTCATGCTCCTGTTCTGCCACGATTTCCAAAGTCATCTCCAGTTTGCCCTGGAGAGGGTTTAAACAAAAATGGATTTAATATCCCAAAAAAAAAAAAAAAAAAAAAAAGGGAAGAGGGGAGGAATGAGTGTGGGATTGGAGAGAGAAAATATCCTTTGGGCACAACCAAACCACTCCCAGCAATGACCATGAGGAACCCAGGGTTCCAGAAATCCCTCACCTGGAACTGGAAACACTCCAGGAAATCCCAAATGTCACTGACACCCAAATTCCGGCAACCACAGAATCCCAGGATCACTGAGGTTGGAAAACCCTCTGAGATCAAGTCCAACCTGTGACCGGTCATCAGTGAGTGCCACGTCCAGTCTTTTCTTATTCCCTGATTTCCCCGGAATCAGCTCACGATTTTTTGGTTCCATGACTCAATTCCCTGCCTGGATTCCCTCACCTGGATGGAACAGTCACCAAAAACCAAACAGGAGACCATCCACCTTTAAATCTATCAGTGGGACAGCTGGAATTTTTTCCTGGTGCTTGGGATGCAAGATCATTGGGAATAGATGTGATAGGGAGCCAAATTGGGTGGCACATCCCAAAAACCATGGTGAAAATCCCACAAAAAATCCCACAAAACTCATCGTTCCTCTGCACGGCACCAGAAAAAATCCAGCCAACCACAAATGGTCCAGCTGGATCCACGGAATCTGGGGCTGGAAATGGAATTCCTTGCCCTGTCTGTGGCATCCTGGCTTTCAAAGTTTTCAGGGAATTATGGAATGGTTTGCGTTGGGAAGGAACTTAAAGCCCATCCACGGGCAGGGGCACCTCCCACTATCCCAGGGTGCTCCAATCCTCATCCAGCCTGGCCTTGGACTCTTCCAGGGATGGGAATTTGGAGTGAAAGATCCAAGGGAAAACATGGAAAGGCCGCTTTACCGCCAGGATCTTTTTCTGGTCCTGCTCAGCCACGCAGGGCCACCAGCCCTTGACGGTTTTCTGCTCGAAGAGGGACACGGAGCGGCCCGAGGACACGGAGTCATCCAGGAGATCCAAGGAACACTTCTCCGCCGTCTTGGCCGGCTTGGGCATCCGGTTGAGATCCATCTGGATGGATCCTGCAAGGAAGAACATTCCGGGTGAGGCATCTCAGTGGGACAGTCCGGCAAACATGGGATATTCCCGCGATTTCATGGAGCTTGGGCCACCCGGACCATCCCATTCCAACCTCCCAACTTCCACTGTCCCAGGTGCATCCAAGACCCGCCCAACCTGGCCTTGGACACTTCCAGGAATGGGACATCTGCAGCTTCTCCGGACAACTTGCACTGGTGATTATTTCCTTTTTTTGGGATGGATCCCAAATTTCCCAACTCACCCAAATAGTCATCGAAGGAGAACTTGTCATTGTCCCAGATTTGGAATATCAGCTGGGGTGGAATCTTATTTTCTGTCTTGTCCAAGCTCCAGAAGTGTTCCTAAAATCACAGCGGGACAGAAACCACAGGAAAATTAAAGATTCATTGGAAGAATTGGGCTCTTCCCATTTCCTGGAAATCCTGGAGTTCCTGGAGAGTCTTGCCCTGGATCTGCAGGACCACAGGCTCTGGACAACTCTTGGACAAGGATAATCAGTGGAAACCCCAGAAATTTCTGGAAGTTGTTGGCAACAATTTATGTCCTGATTTAATGATTTTTATTACATAATTTAACTAATTTAAATTAATTTGAACTAATTATTCAATTTAATTTAGGAAGAGGCTCCATGAGCTCCCAACCAGGATCCATAGGAGCAACAGAAATTCCCACAATTCCAACAAAGACAACTCTCCAAGGAAAAGAGAGCAACAAGGGTTGAGTGCCAGCGCTGCCAATCTTCCGCTTCCACTTAATCCGTGGAAAAATATCGTACTGACACAGAAATCAGGACTTCTGACAGAAAATTCCCACAGATCCCTTCCCTCCCAGACCCACCACAGCTCCGATCTGCTCCCAGGTCTGTCACCAGCAGTGGGACAACCTGAGACCCCCAGTCCCACCTTCAGGCCACCCGCGGCTCCTGAATTTATTCACTGAACATGGATATGAAAAGGAAAATTCCATTGTATCCCCGGAAATCTGCTGATATCACACAGGTGGATCCAAGCCCCAATGTCCAGCCTGGCCTGGGACCCTCCAGGGATCCAGGGGCAGCCACAGCTGCTCTGGCAATTCCAGCCCAGCCCCTGCCCACCCTCCCACACAGCAATTCCTCATTCCCAACATCCCAGCCCAAGCTCCCCTTGCCCACTGGGAAGCCATTCCCTGCCTCCTGGCCCTCCACGCCTTGTCCCCAGTCCCTCTGCAGCTCTCCTGGAGCCCTTCAGGCCCTGCCAGGGGCTTGCAGCTCTCCCTGGGTCCTTCTCTTCTCCAGGGAAACATTCACAAGTTATCTGTCAGCTCTGCACCCCAGAGTAAAGAACAGCCATTGCCTGGGAGGTCACATCTGTGTCGCTATTTCCGTGTGGGAAACCAGGAATTTTTTCCAATAGCGATCTAACGCCAGTTTTGGGGATGCCTGGGAGTTAGGACTAAGAATTCCAGAATAATTTCAGTTGGAAAAGCCCTCCGGCACCATTGAGTCCAAGCTATGCCCAATGCCCACCTTGTCCCTGGGTGCCACATCCAGGAATTCCTTGGACACCTCCAGGGATGGGCACTCCAAACCTCCCTGAGCACTTCTAAAGCCTCACCACCTTTTCCCTTAAAAAATTCCTCCTGATGTCCAAAAAGGAGTATTAGGATAAAGGAGAAAGACAAAATCCCCCACAAAGCCAAGGGATTGTTGGAACTGTTATTCCTGGCCCCAGCAAAGAGGGGAAAAATCCCAGCAGCATTCCTGACAGCCCTCCGAGGGTGTCCCGGTGGCAATTCCTCCTGGAAGTGTCAGAAATGATGGGATTTAATTAAAACCAGGAAACTCCGGCGTTATTCATCCATTGCTCCATAAATTCACCGCAAGACTCGGATTCGTTATTTCATCCAATATTAATTTTAAGAAAAGGGAGGAAAACATGTCACACTCTGTAGGAACATAAATATTCCAGCCGGGAGTCTGTGGGCACTTCAATCCCATTGGATTCACTTTAAGAGATCCCCCTGGATGGTTGTGTTCCAATTTCGCTCCGTTCCCTGCCTGGCTTTGGGAAAATGTGCCAGGAATTTTGCATTGGAGCATTTTATGGATGGATTTGAGATATTGGATAATCCAGAAATCTGAAGTCCATGGAAAGTTCCCTCTCTCCCTTCCGCTGGTTGCAGCGGATTGGGATGGATGTTTATCCAGGGGGATTTTTCCAGCTTTTCCAGTTGTTTTGAATTAAAGCTGCTAAAAAAGGGGAAGAGTGGATGGGGATTCTTCCCTTTCCCAGATACTGGGGAAAGAAGGGATTCACAAGGATCCAGAAGCCATGGATCCATGTATGAGAAAGGCAGGGTGAGCTCGGGAGGGGCCGGAAAGTTTCCAAAGTGGTGGAAAATCACTGGAGATCTCCAAAGAGAACAAAAGACCATGAGCTCCTTCGGATTGTCCCTTCCCAGAGCAATCCAGGTGCCCATCCAAGCCTGGCTTGGAAAAACGAGAAATATATGGAATTCCAGACTGGTTTGGGCTGGAAGGGGCCTTCAGGACCATCTCCTTCCCCAGATGGAATCTTCCCTGGAAAGGAGAATTCCATGAGCTCTGTGTCGTGCAGGTGCCTCCTCTTCCCAGTGAATCCCTGGCCCAGAGGTTGATCCCACCACTCTGACATTCCATGGATGTGTCCATGCTCCAGGAACATCCCACAATCCTGCTGTGTTGGCGCAACTTCCCAAGGATTCATTGGAATTTCTCTTTGCACCATCCAGAGCCAAGCTCGAGGAAAACCTTGCACTTGGGGTCGTCTCCCACCCATCCCGACTGGATAAGTGTCCCTCAGGATAATGGCCTGAAGCTGAAGGGAAGGTTGGATGGGATATTGGGAAGGAATTCCTGGCTGGGAAGGAATTCCCAGAAAAGCCGAGGCTCCCCCTGGATCCCTGGAAATGTCCAAGACCAGGTCGGACACTGGGGCTTGGATCCACCTGGGGTTCGTCCCTGAGTGGAACTGGGTGGCCTTTGAAGCCCTTCCCATCCCAAGCTATTCCATGATTCCGTGGAATTGCCGGCAAACCCAACAGACTCCAGGATTCCTCCTTCCCTCCTTCGCGCCGCAATATCCAAGGAAAGAAGGCAACAAAACCTCAGCTCTGTTAGAATCTCCCTGCGCCCTCTGCATCCCAACCCCTCGGAACACCCTAGAATTCCAGGGATAACTCCGGTGGGGCTCGGCCCTTTCCACATGGGGACCCAGGCCACGTTCAATGCTCCATCTCTCCAGCTTTCCCTTTTATTTTACTGGAAAAACACCATAAAACACAATTTGGCTGGAGACAAAACCTCCCCACTCCGAGCCCTGTCGAGCTGGGGACACCCAGAGCTCCGCTGGAAAAGCAGGAAAAGGCGGAATTTGGAAGGGGGGAATTCGATGCTGAGTGAAGTTTATGGGTCCCTTTCAAGGCAGCGTGAAATTCGCTTCCATGATTAAACCGAGCTCCGAACATTCCCTATAAAAACAACCCCGAGCACGGAATTTATACCCCAGCCTCGTCCAGGCCATGGGGAAAAGGGTCTGGAATTATTGTTTGGGAGTTTGTTTTCCTGGCGAGGCGGGAGAGAGGGGAGGCTCCAGGGATATATTATCGTTGTGGATAAAGCAGCAGGGAAGGCAGGGAAAAAATCGGCTCTGATTCCCGGGAAAGCATTCACAGGACTGAATTTGTCCTGGATGGCAAATGTGTTCTGGGATATAACACAGCAAACCTGATTTTTGGGGAGAAGAGGAAATTTTCATCCAAAAAGTCACATTCCAGCCTCATCCTGAAGGAATTTGGGAGTCTTAGGCATGCAGGAGGCTCCCCTTGGATGTCACAGAATCCTGAGGTTGGAAAATCCTCCAGGATCATCGAATCAAAGCTGGCATCAATCCCCACCTTGTCCCTGAGTGCCACATCCGGGAATTCCTTGGACACCTCCAGGGATGGGCACTCCAAGCCTCCCTGGGTGCTTCCAAGGCCTGACCACCCTTTCCACGAGGAAATTCCTGCTGATGTCCAACCTGAGCCTCCCCTGGCACAGCCTGAGGCCATTCCCTCTTTTCCTGCTGTTCCCTGGGAGCAGATGCCAATTCCCACCTGGCTCAGAACTTCAGGGATTTGTGGAGATCCAGAAGGTCCCCATGATCCCTGTTTTTTCCAGGCTGAGTCCTCTCCCAGCTCCCTCAGCTTTTCCTGGTTCTCCAGCCCCATTCCCAGCTCTGTTCATTTCCCTGGACACACTCCAGGCTCCTCCATGTCCATGAGAATCCCAGAACAGGACACAGCACATTCATGGAGATGCCGTTTGCTCCGACGTTCCATGCCAACCCTTTCCCACCCTAAAGAACCTCCCAAATCCAGATTTGGCAGCAGCATCCCACTGCCGCTGGAATTGGCACGGGAAGCTGAACATTCCCAAACCAATTCCATGCATTTTCCATCCCGTGGCGCCTGCCAGATGTGGGAGCCAAGCTCCTCCCCAAGTGGGTGCCCAGGAAAACGGGATCCCCATCCAGGTGATCTTGGATTGTCCCAGGAACCATCCAATAACCCTGCCCGGCTTAGACTGGGGATCCAAAGTTTAAACTTCCCGTTTAGGTTGGATTTTAGGGAAAATTCCTTCATGGAAAGCGTTGTCCAGCCATGCACAGGCTGCCCAGGGAAAGGATGGAATGTCCATCCCTGGAATGGTTTGAAAGCCCTCTGGATGTGGCACTTGGGGACACGGTCAGTGGTGGCCTTGGAAGAGCTCAGAGGGCTTTTCCATCCTAAATCATTCCATGGTTTTCTCATTTTCCATCCCAGAAACTGTTCTCCTGCAGGACTCAAAAAGCCGGGAATGCGCTCTTCCCATGCAGCCGACACGGCTTGACTTTTCCAGGGATGGGAGAGAAAGACGGCACCAAAAAAAAGTGGGAACAAAGATGGAAATTCCAAAGGAAGGCTGAGAGAAGATGGTAAATAAAAAAGCATTTCCATGCTTTCAGAAGAGCTCTCCGAAAGATGGGAATACTTCTCCTTCATGGAAATATTTTAGAAACTTGGAATGGAGTAAATTCCTTCCTCAGAAGGAGAAAATGTGTGTGGCATTAATCCAGCAAGGGAAATTAAGGAAAAACATCCAGAAGTGGTTGGAAGGTTCAGAAAAGCAGGAATAAAAGTGGCACCTGGTTTTCCCACATCTTCCCTGGTTTTCCCAGGTTTCCCCAGGTTTCCCTGGATATCCAGGCTCCCAACCAGCCCAGGTATTCACATCACACCAGAATATCATGGGCACCCTCTTATCCAGGGGCACCCTTGTTTTGTTGGGAGAGTATTCACAGTCTGGGTTGTGATGATCCATGGAGACCTGCAGAGCTGCCTCCAGCTCTGGAATTCCCAGCATGGGAAAGATGTGGAGCTGTTGAGAGATCCAGAGAGCCATGCCTTGCCATGGAATTCCCAGAGCAGCTGTGGCTGCCCCTGGATCCCTGGAAGTGTCCCAGGCCAGGCTGGACATTGGGGCTTGGAGCAGCCTGGGACAGTGGGAGGTGTCCGTGCCATGGATGGGGTTTAAAGTTCCTCCCAACCCAAGCCATTCCAGGATTCTGCATCCTCTGTGCTCTGGAGCCAGGCTGGGAGAGCTGGGAATGTTCCCTGGAGAAGGGAAGGACCCAGGGAGAGCTGCGAGCCCCTGGCAGGGCCTGAAGGGCTCCAGGAGAGCTGCAGAGGGACTGGGGACAAGGCGTGGAGGGCCAGGAGGCAGGGAATGGCTTCCCAGTGGGCAAGGGGAGCTTGGGNCCCTGCAGTGTCCCAGGCCAGGCTGGACATTGGGGCTTGGAGCAGCCTGGGACAGTGGGAGGTGTCCCTGGGTGGAACCGGATGAGCTTTCAGGTCTCTTCCCACCCAAACCATTCCATGATTCTCTGATTCCTAATCCACCTGGCCACACTCCCAGGAGCTCCAGCGCGGAACAAACAAAGGAGAGCCATTGAAAAACTCTTTCCCTGCCGGCCCAGTTGGGCACAGGTGGTTTTGAGCAGCTCCCAACTCGCCACAGCCGCTCCCAACTTTTGATTGAAATTCCACCTTCCCGTGCCTGCTTTTCCAGCCGGGATTTTTACAGCCACGGGAATGAAGCCGGAGTTCAAACAGCACATGGCGAGATCAAAAAATTCCCGGAGCTGGAATGCAGCCCCCAAATCCGACGCCGGGCTTTTCCTTCATTATTGGGGCCTTTATGGAGAGCTTTTACAAGGTGTTTATTTTCGGATCCAGCGTCGGCAGCCATGTGGCGGGAAGAGATTCCAGATTGGAACAGCGGGATGGATTTGCTCAAAGGGGTTTATCGGGAGGGGGTCCCAGATTTTTCCAGGCAGGATAATTGGATGTAGTACACCCTGTACTTGGGATTCGCTGGATATGGAGCGTGAAATGGGATTGAATTCCGGCTGGGATTCTGTCAATCATCGGAACTGCCTGGGGAGGCCTTTGGAATTTGGGATTGTCTGGGATGAGGGATTGGCTTGGATTCTTCCCATTCGAGGTGCTGGCTCCATGGAAAATAAAGTGGGATGGGGTTCCCAGTGGGTTTTGAGGATCCTGATCGGTTTTGGGGTTCCCAGTGGGTTTTGGGGGTCCTGATGGGTTTTGGGGATCCTGATGGGTTTTGGGGATCTCAATGGGTTTTGGGGATCTCGGTGGGGTTTGGGGATCTCAGTGTGTTTTGGGGATTTCGGTGTGTTTTGGGGATCTCAGTGTGTTTTGGGGATCTCAGCGGGTTTTGGGGATCCTGATGGGTTTTGGGGATCTCAGTGTGTTTTGGGGATCTCGATGGGTTTTGGGGANCAGGGGATTTTGGGGACGGTCCCATTGCAAGCAGGAATCTTTGGGCATCTCATGTTCCATGAATACTGAGGCTGAGCAGGGATCATGGGATTATGGAATCAGTGAGGTTGGAAAAGACCTCCAGGATGACCAAATCCAACCTGGGACCGATCCCACCTTGTCCCTGAGTGCCACATCCAGGAATTCTTTGGACACCTCCAGGGATGGACAATCCAAAACTCTCTGGGCACTTCCAAGGCCTGACCACCCTTTCCATGAGGAATTTCCTCCTGATATCCAAAATCAAGGGATGAAGGCTCGGGATTAGGAGGATGAAGAGTTTTGAGCCTCCAGGGAGGTGCCGTAAGAAGCTGGAATTGTCCCTGCTGTCCACAGACCAAAAAGACGCAAAAATCATGGAATTGTGGAAAGGTTTGGGTTGGAAGGGACCTTAAAGACGATGCAGTTCCATCCCCTGCCATGGACAGGGAGTCTTCCATTGGATTATTCCTCTTAATCCTTTTAATCCTTAATCTCCAGGTGAAGGAAATTTAAATTAATTGGTCTCCCTCCTCTATTGTGCGGTGTCCAATTTTCCTGAATTTCCATAATTTCCACCATCCAATTGTCTCTGGTGTTTTTCCACACACCCATCCCAACCCCACTCCTGGTTCCTTCCCTCCCAGCAAATCCCACATCCCATCACACAAACTGATCCAAGGAATATGGGAGCAGGTGGAGGAACGAGGGCATCAAAATCCCATCCCAAAAATCCCATCCACTTCAACTCCCAATCCAATCCTCTCCCTGAATCCCAAAGCTGTTCTTCCCGTGGCACATCCCAACCCACGTTCCCTTCAGGAATGTGGAGGCAGCTCCTCCCTTTCCGCATTTTTAGCCTTTCTGGGAAGATTTTGCACGGCACAAGGCTCATTATTCCACGCTGGAAAAGAGAGGTTCCCACCAAACCATCCCCATGGAATTGCCACCTCCAGCTTTGGGATAACCTTGTGGTCCAAAAACCCTTGGACACTTGCTCCAATATTTTTCCTGCTCCAGCATGGAGGAATCTTTCCCAGAAGGATTGGTCTCTCCAAAATCCACCTCTAATTCCAACCCCATTTGGAATTTTTCCGTTTTTCTTCCAAATGAGGATTTTTGAACAAAATTCCCAAAATTTCACAGCCAAACAACACCATGGGAAGGCCGAGCCTTGCACAGCTCTGTTTACGAAGGTCTGAAATTCCCATTTCACCCCAGAATTCCCGTGAGGATGCAGAAATTCCATCCAGGAGCACTCACCTTCTTGGCCACGTGGCACATCTGCTCCGCTGGGAGATAATCGAATGGAAAGACGAATCTCCAGTTGAAATTCCCTTCCCCTCCCATGGATCTGTAGTGAACGTCCGTCTTCTGCTTGTTCTCCTCGTGCCCCACCAGCCACCTGCCAGGGACAAACAGAGCCCATGGAAAACCTGGATTGCAGCCAGGATTCAGGATCACGGCAAGGATTTGGGATCTCGCTCAATGTCGCAATGGCTACGAGTGGGAAATGGGAAATTCCCGTTCCCTGTGGCTGTGGGGGTAGGCAAAACCTGGAGATGGGAGAGGGAATGCGGCAGTGCTGGGAGGTGAATCAGTGCTGGGGGTGGCAACTCCAGAATCATGGAATCATGGAATGNGACACCTGCCACTGTCCCAGGCTGCTCCAAGCCCCAATGTCCAGCCTGGCCTGGGACACTCCAGGGATCCAGGGGCAGCCACAGCTGCTCTGGCAATTCCAGCCCAGCCCCTGCCCACCCTCCCACACAGCAATTCCTCATTCCCAACATCCCAGCCCAAGCTCCCCTTGCCCACTGGGAAGCCATTCCCTGCCTCCTGGCCCTCCACGCCTTGTCCCCAGTCCCTCTGCAGCTCTCCTGGAGCCCTTCAGGCCCTGCCAGGGGCTCGCAGCTCTCCCTGGGTCCTTCCCTTCTCCAGGGAACATTCCTGGCTCTGCCATCACTTCCTTGGGAATCCCATTCCACTTCTTGACAGCCTTTTCCATGAATTTTTCCCTGATGTCCAGTCCAGGATAGGTTCCAGCCCCTGCTCAGAAGACAGCAGTGGATGGAAGGAACAGTCCCTCCTGGATTCCCGATCCATACAGCAGATCCTATGGGGTCATTCCATCCCTTCCCAATAGGATTTTTCAGGATGTCTTTCCTTTGGGAAGAGAGATCTGGAAGCTGAGCAAGTTCTGAACTCATTTCAAGTCCTGCTTGGAGATGAAAATTGGGATTGGGGTTGCAGCAACCCCTGGATGCTCCCACTTTTCCAGCAGCAGGACTTTTTAGGAGCCCCAAAAGGCATGAACAGCTTAACCGGAGCTGATAACAATGAGCTTGATGGGAATACCAGGAAAGAAGCGCAGCATTCTGGATTTACGGGGGGAAAATTGGGATTGTAAAACACGGATTTACAGTCTGTTCCCAAATCCCACCTCTTCCTGCCTGTAAATCCCAAGAAAGCACAAAATAAGGAACTCCTTCAGCTGGGATTGCAGCTTTTGACACCTGATAAATCCTAAATGGAGTTGCGCAGGAAAGGGAATGTGCCAGAGGAGTTTTTTCCAGGAATAAAGGGAATTCCAAAGAAAGCAGTCATGCAAATAATCCAATCTATTGAGCATAGAAAAAGTCTGGGAGAGGAGCTGGAAATGAGCAGACAATGAGCTCCTCTTCCCATGGCCAGGCTGCTCCCACTTCTTATCTCCCTATGGGAACATCCAAGTGATCCAAGGAAAAATATTGCCATGGGAGCATCCCAGAGACCCAAAGAAAAAGGTTGTGATCTCAGCAGAGACGTGTCTTCCAAAAAGCTGGATCTGTGACTGGAGAGGTGTGGATCCATAGCTGGAGAGGTGTGGATCCATGGTTGGAAAGGTGTGGATCCATGGCTGGAGAGATGTGAATCCATAGTTGTAAAAGTGTGGATCCATGGTTGGAAAGGTGTGGATCCATGGTTGGAAAGGTGTGGATCCATGGTTGGAAAGGTGTGGATCCATGGTTGGAAAGGTGTGGATCCACGGTTGGAAAGGTGTGGATCCACGGTTGGAAAGGTGTGGATCCACGGTTGGAAAGCTGGGGATCCATGACTGGAAAGGTGTGGATCCATAGTTACAAAGGTGTGGATCCATAGTTGGAGAGGTGTAGATCCATAGTTGGAAATGTGTGGATCCATGGTTTGAAAGCTGGGGATCCATGACTGGAGAGGTGTGGATCCATGGCTGGAAAGGTGTGGATCCATGGCTGGAGAGATGTGGATCCATGGTTGAAAAGCTGGGGATCCATGACTGAAGAGGTGTGGATCCATGGCTGGAAAGGCGTGGATCCATGGNTTGTAGAGGTGTGGATCCACGGCAGGAAAGGTGTGGATCCATGGCTGGAAAGGTGTGGATCCATGACTGGAGAGGTGTGGATCCATGGCTGGAAAGGTGTTGATCCATGGCTGGAGAGATGTGGATCCATGGTTGAAAAGCTGGGGATCCATGGCTGAAGAGGTGTGGATCCATGGCTGGAGAGATGTAAATCCATGGTTGGAAAGGCGTGGATCCATAGTTGTAGAGGGGTGGATCCACGGCAGGAAAGGTGTGGATCCATGGCTGAAGAGGTGTGGATCCATGGCTGGAGAGGTGTGGATCCATGGCTGGAGAGGTGTGGATCCATGGCTGGAAAGGTGTGGATCCATAGTTGGAGAGATGTGGATCCATGGCTGGAAAGCTGGGGATCCATGACTAGAGAGGTGTGGATCCATGGCTGGAAAGGTGTGGATCCATGGCTGGAGAGGGAGCTGGGAATGGTCTGAAAGGCGTGGATCCATAGTTGTAGAGGTGTGGATCCACGGCAGGAAAGGTGTGGATCCATGGCTGGAAAGGTGTGGATCCATGGCTGGAGAGATGCAGATCCATAGTTGAAGAGATGTGAATCCAGGGCTAGAGAGGTGTGGATCCATAGTCGGAGATGTGGATCCACAGTTGGAAAGCCATGGATCCAGAACTGGAGAGCGGTGATGATCCCTCCATCCCATCACAATCCACATCTATCCCATGAACGCCGATCCAAGGCCACCTTAATTCCTTCCCTGCTGCTCCTGCACCTGCAGGCTCCAAAATCCGGGAGACTCTGGAGTGGGACACTCACTCACCCTTTGACGTAGATGTCACTCATCTTCTCCCCGGTGATGCTGAGGTCATCCAGGATCACGTCCTTGGTGTTCCAGATGATGCAGCGCAGGTAGAACCTGGAAAATCCCGGGAATAAAACCACGGGAAGGTGGAAAATTCGTCCCACTTGGAAGCACGGTTGTCCCGCTGAGGGATTTCCCTGCGGGAACTCTGTTTCCATGGAGATAATCCCACACCCATCCCTCAGCCAGGTGGGTGAATCCATCCCTTTGGGAGACTTCCAAACATTCCCAACTCCCTTTCCAAAGAAAAGTCAAAAACATGGGAAGTTACCTCTTGGCTTTGCGTGGAGTGACGTTGAAAGGGGGGCCAGGATGTCCCAGGGATTTGGGAAACAGATCCACCCACATCTGGAGCTTTCCCTGCGTGGAAAAACAGAGCCCTGAAGCCTTGGGAGATTCCAGACTGGGACACCCGAACCTCCCCAGGGAGAACTGGGATCCTTGGGTGGAATGGAAGGACTCCACAATGGAAAAGTGGCATTAGAGGTTGTACTAAAATTCTTTTAGGGATTGTTGGGAATGTGTTGATGGATGTCAGTCCTGTGAGGAGCAGCTGAGGGAGCTGGGAATGGTCTGGAGCACCAGGAAAAGCTGAGGGAGCTGGGAAAGGGCTCAGCCTGGAAAAAAACAGATCAAGGGGGACCTTCTGGATATCCACAAATCCCTGAAATTCGGAGCCAGGTGGGAATTGCGATCTGCTCCCAGGGAACAACAGGAAAAGAGGGAATGGCCTCAAGTTGTCCCAGGGGAGGCTCAGGTTGGACATCAGCAGGAATTCTCTCATGGAAAGGATGGTCAGGCCCTGGAAGTGCCCAGGGAGGTTTGGAGTGCCCATCCCTGGGGGTGTCCAAGGAATTCCTGGCTGTGGCACTCAGTGCTCAGGATGGGCATCAGGCACAGCTTGGACTCGATGATCCCAAAGGGATTTTCCGACCTCAGGGATTCTGGGAGAATAATTCTGCACCAGGACCTTAAGACCAAAAATGCAAAATTGAATTAAAATAAATTTAAAAATATGTGAGGAATTGCGAATTGGAACGATCACAGGAGGCGGGAATGGTTGCCCAAAACATCCTGAGAAAGACATCCATGAATGCAGTGACTCCAGGTTATCGGAGCCAATTCTCTGCTCCATCCCACACACTCCTGGGAACATTCCGTATCCTGGGGCAGCCACTCCCAGCGGGACTCTCCACCTGGATATGGCTGGATCCAGAGATGATGCTTCCGGGATCATCCCGGGCACATTCCAGGACCCACCTGCTCGATGTCCGGCTGCAGAGGGCTGTAAAGCTTCCGGGTCTCCACGTGCTCCGGAACCAATCCCTGCTTCTGGAGGGCAGCCAGGGCGAGCCGCTCCTCCACCGGCCCCAGGTGTGGATTCGGGGGTTTTCCATCCTCTGGAAAGAATGGAAAAGAACAGGGTTAATGCCACACGGATGGACTTTGGCCCCTCCTGAGCTGGGAAGAGCTGGAGCAGCATTCCCAAATCCATCACCTCCTGGGCACAGGTATCCCATTCCCAGTGGGAAAACCCATGGGGACCCTCATGCAACCAACTCCCGAATCCCAGCTGGGGAAACGGGGCACAGATCCAGCTGGAGCCCATGGAAAGGAGAATCCAATGATTGATCCCACTCCTCTATCCCGGTCTCCTAAAATCCCGGAAATCAGGATTCCCACCAATCCTCTGCCGATGCTCCCACTCCCTAGAGTTTATCCTGTTGTTTAAACCCATCCAGGATCTTCAGCTGGACAGACAGGAATGAGTTCCTGTTGGGATCCCGTTTCTTCTCTGCTGGATTTTGGGGTGGAGGACGGGAATTGGAGGAGGAGGAAGGACATGGAGACACCACCAGTGCAGCCTGGGGGCTGCTCCGAGCTCCTACTCGGGCCCAAGTCCCTGCTCCAGTCCCACCAGGATATCTGTGGTCCTCCATCCATGGCAGACCTGGAATTATCTCCTCCTCCTCCTCCTCCTCACCTGCTCCACACCAGTCCCTGATCCTGCCACAGATGAGCCAAAATTCCTCAGTAATGGACATTCCTGATGGACATTCTGGTCAAGATCCATCCATCCATCCCGGCACGGCCGACGGCCAACTCCTGCCTCCCCATCCCATTCCAAGTCTCTGAAAACTGGTGGACACGATGCCCTATCCTTGGATATCTGGAGGTGTCCAGGAAAAAACTGGGTGTGACACTTGGACAAGGCTGGACTCAATCTTGGAGGTCTTTTCCTCCCTGAATTATGGAATTCTAAGATCTTCAAGATCTTTTCCAACCTGGAAGATTCCCTAATTCTCCAAATCCAACCCAAACGATCCCAAAACCCCAAGCTGGGGTTGGTGGACTTCACCCCACTCCCGGCCGTGCACCTTCCAGGACCTTTGAAACGCAAGGCACTCCATAAATATTCCAACTTCACCAAATCCAGGTGAGATATCCCAGCTCCTTTCTTGGGCTAATTCCCAGTGATTTCCCAAGCCCTGGAATTCCCAGCGTGTGTACACACGTGTGGTTTCACACACCGGGAAAAGAACAAGCCCCTAGCGGAGAAATCTGGGAGTTATGGAATAACAGGCTGGGGGGAGAGGCTTGTAAAATCCCAGCTCCCGCGTTTAATGGCTCCGGTTTATTCCCAGTCCAGCTCCAGAGCTCCCAGCTGGATTCCAGACCTGCTCCGGGTCAAGCCTTGGGATTTGTTCCGCTCTTTGAACTCGCTGCCATTAAAGCAGGCGAAGGTGACATCCCATAAAATGTGTCACGGGGGGGGACACATTTTCACACCTCCCCAGCTCTCCCTGGAAAACTTTTCCATAAGGAGAGGCTGCAAAGAATTCAGGCTTCCCTTCTCCTCGGGGGAAAACTGGAATTCCTGAAGGAATTCGTGCTTTGTTTCCCGAGAGAGGGGAGAGGGATCAGCCCTGGGTTGTGCCTGGTTTTGTGTCTCTGGTGATGTCCTTGATGTGGTAGCCTCCATAAACTCTGATCAAAATTTAGATGGGATATTGGGAATTCTTCCCTGTGAGAGTGCGGAAGGCCTGGAATGGAATTCCCAGAGGAGCTTGGAAGTGTCCAAGGCCAGGCTGGATCCACCCGGGATAGTGGGAGGTGTCCCTGCCCATGGAGGGGGTGGAACTGGATCATCTTTATGGTCCTTCCGAAGAAAGCCATTCCGTGATCCCAAACTGCAACTCCTGGGCCAAGCCCCATGGGATTTCACCTTCTCCTGGGACCAAAATCCCCTTCTTGTGCCTTAAAGCAGAGTTTTCCCAAAAAAAGGCAATTCCTGCCCCAGGAATGCTGGGCCAGACAGAGGTGCCCAGGGCACAAAAAACATCACTGCTGGTGGGACTTTTGTGCAAACAAAAAACTCCTCCCCAAAATTCCGGGACATTTCTCCTCTTTGGTACAAGTTGGGTTTGTCCTCCAATTCCCCCAGATCCTGATGGAATTCCCAGGCACTGTGTGTGGGATATTGTCTCCCTCTAGTGACCATTCCCAAAATGAGATTCCAGCAGCTGGAACATCTGCTTGGAGCTTCTCACTCCCAATCCAGAGATTTGGTAAAACCCAAGGTCAACGTTCCTGGACTGAAAGTCTACAATCCCAGGATGTGGAGCATGGCCAAACTTGGGAATGGATCAGAACCAACACGGACAGTGAGGAGAAGGATGGGGACAGTCCCATCATCCAGTCCCAGTCTCCATAACGCTCCCCATGATGTCTCCATGCACTTGGAACATCCGCTTGGAGCTTCCCAATGGAATTCCCCAACAACTGAGCTCCCACCTGGAGGTGTTGGGTTTGGTCCAAGCCAAGGTTGATGGATTGAAGATCTGGACCCAATCCCAGGATTTGGGGCTTGGGAATGTTTCAGAGCCAACGTGGATAGCGAGGAGAAGGATGGGGACAACCCCATCACCCAGTCCTGGTGATGTGTCCATGACATCCACCTCCATCCCTTGCTTTGGAACATCCCTTCCTCCTGACCTTGGTCAAACTCAAGGTCAACGTTCCTGGATTGAAAGTCTCCAATCCCAGGACTGGGAGCATGGCCAAGCTCGGGAACGGATCAGAACCAACATGGACAGCAAAGAGAAGGATGGGACAATCCTATCACCCAGTCCTGGAGAGGTCTCCACAGCATCCAGCTCCATCCCTGCTCTGGATAAGGGAAATTCTGCTATCCCAAAGCATCCCTGTCACCTTACCCAGCTCAGAGAGGAGATATTCCTGATCCCGGAAGATGATCCGGTCGGGTTTGTAGGTGGGAGCTTTGTAGTTGTGCTGCAGGGAGAAGAGGTGGAGCAGCTGGGAAGGGCGGAGTTGGTCTCGCCACTGGTTGGGGCCGGAGCTGAAACCAAACAGAATCATGGAATCCTGGAATCCTGGAATCATGGAATCATGGAATCATGGAATCATGGAATCATGGAATGGGTTGGGTGGGAAAAACCTTAAAGATCATCCAGTGCCACCCAGGGACACCTCCCACTGTCCCAGGCTGCTCCAAGCCCCAATGTCCAGCCTGGCCTGGGACACTGCCAGGGATCCAGGGGCAGCCACAGCTGCTCTGGCAATTCCATTCCAAGTCCTCCCCACCCTTCCAGCCAGCAATTCCTTCCCAAGATCCCACTGCGATCTCCGCCTTCCCAGCATGGGGCAGCCACAGCCTCTCCGGGGGTGTCCTCAGCAGGAGGTGCCCAGGAGGCACCAGGGATGAACCAGGATCTCCCTGAGGACATTTATGAATTTTGGGGAAGAGCCAGGACTCTGGGAAGTGCAGCTCCAGCCGTATCCCCCAGGAAAACCTTGCTGTGGTCCCGTGGCCACCTCAGCATCCCAATCCCAAATTCCATGGGCATTCCAAGCCTGTGGAGGTACCCACAGGCAGTAGGTCTGGGGGAGGCCGCAGCGCGCTCCGTGCTTGGACAGGAAGCGGTTCTCCAGGTCAATGACAGTCTCGCCGATCTTCTCATCCCTGGACAGGAGGTCGTAGTCATAGAGGGCGACTTTGAGGTCCTTCTCCAGGGGCAGGGTGCAGCTCAGCTCGAACATCCTGGGAACGGGAGAGGGGAAATGCTCGGGAAAAGGGGATCGTGCTGCTGGGATTCCATGGGAATGGAGCCATGTCCCATCCCGACCGACCGGTGACGGGATGGAGAATTGAGTCCTGGAGATTCTGTGGCACCTGGATCCAGCAGAGCCAAGGTGGAGTTGGGGTGGCTTAGGTCATCAAGGATTCATGGAATCATGGAGTGATTTGGGACAGGAGACACCTTAATGACCTTTAAGATCTTCTCATTCCATACCTCCCATGATTCCAGGTGGCTCCAAGCCCCCATGTCCAGCCTGGCCTGGGACACTGCAGGGATCCAGGGGCAGCCACAGCTGCTCTGGCAATTCCAGCCCAGGCCCTCCCCACCCTCCCAGCCAGGAATTTCTCCCCAATATCCCACCTAAATTTATCTCCATCTTGCTTTGTCGGAAAGGTGTCCGGAATTGGCGGCCTGAGCTGGTGGGAGCTGCCTTGGGAAATCAGATGGATTTTGCGGATTTTGATCTCTGTTTGTGCCACCTACAGCCAATCCCGGATTTTGGCAGGCTGGAGCTCATCCCAAGGGGCAGCTCCAAGCTCTGGAACCAGGGACAGGATCCAGGGAATGGCTGGAGCTGCACCAGGGGAGGTTCAGTTTGGATATTGGGAAAAGATTCCTCATCCAGAGGGAAGTCAGGCACTGAACAGGGAATGGTCACATTCTCAAGGCTGCCAGAGCTCCAGAAACATTTGGAAAACATTCCCAGGCACACGGTGGGATTGTTGGGATTGCTCTGGGAAGGAGTAGGATCAATGATCCCGATGGGTCTCTTCCAAGCCAGGATATTCCATGATTCTCTGATTTTCTGAGACCAAAGCCCCATGGAGCTGAGTTTTCCTCAGTTTCCCTGCTCCTTTTCCAGCCCTGTCAAACACCTTTTCCCAGAATAAACCCATTATCCTCGGACTTTTATCCCATTTGTGAGGGAAACCACTCAGTTATCCACGGATAAGCCTTTTCCAGAACATTTTGATGTTTCCCATTCCAGAGCCTCCAAGCAGGCCTCCATTCCTCGTATTTTTCCTTCAGACATTGAAGGAAAGCTCCTGGATGAGGAGAAGTTCCCAAACCCTTTCCCAGCAATAGGATGATCCACGTTTCCTTCACGGTGGAATTCCAGGTCCGACCAACCCGAGCCAATGCAGGCTCCAGGGAAATCCCAGGGATTGATGAATCATGGAATCATGGAAAGGTTTGGGTGGGAGGAACCTTAAAATCCATCCCATTCCCAATCCCTTCCATGGGCAGGGACACTTCCACCATGCCAGGTTGCTCCAAGATGGAACTGGGTGTTGGAATGGGAAACTCCAGCCGGCCCAGCACAATTCCCACAAGATGACATCCAAAAAAGTCCACGGATCCCAAATCCACACTTACTTCCCAAAGACAGGCTCCAGAGTGCAGGGAAGGTAATTTTCCTGGTCATTTATGGATTTCTTTCCCACGGAAATCTTCACGTAGGGATCACACTGGAGGCGAAACACAAAAATCCCACGGAATAGGTTGGATTGGGATGGATCTTAAAGCTCATCCAGTCCCACCCTTTTCCATAGCCCAGGTTGTTCCAAACCTCATCCCTCTCCCGAATAAAATTTTTCTGGGAATTCAGCATCCATTTGAAAAGCAGGCAATTTAATTCAAGTCGGACTTTTTGCAAGGGTGAGAAAAAATTCAAGGAAAAGATCCAACTCCACCTCCAAGATTTCACCTGGATCTGCACGGATCCACCATCCCAGTCACATCCAAAAATTCCCTGGGAAAAAGACACCCAGGCCAAATTTCCTCGTCACTTTTCCCTGATTTTCCTTTTCCTGCTGATTGGTATTTTTAAGGAATGGATGTAAAACACCACTCAGGGAATAGAATGAGCACCCAGGTCTTCCTTGGGCTTGGATGAGCCTCTGGAAAATTCCCATCCCAGGGAAAAACTGGGACCAAATTTGTGTTGGTTTGGGGTTTTAAATTGAAAAAAACTCCCGTTTTTTTTCGTTATTTTTAATCCTCAGAATTAATTTACGGGACATTTGTAAGGAATTGAACAAGTCCATTCCAAATCCACTGAAAAAGATTGGGGAGAACCAAAAGCAGCTGGAATTTCTTTGCCTATTTCTATATATATTTCATATATATGTAATATAAATATAAACATATATTAATTTTTTCCATATATTTTCCATATGTATTTAATATTTTCCTGTCTGGTTTTCCTATATTTTTCACCATTTATTTCCCACAGTATTCCTTAACTTTTCCCCTGTTTTCCAGTGGAACAAAGAGACTTCAAAAGGATTTTTGCCTTCCGTAAGATTTGGGGAGTTTTGGACCTACACAATTCCCATTTTCCTGGAATTTTGCTTCCAGACTGATAAAGCTTCGCAGAAAGGATTCTTGGGAAAAAACGGGATTTTGTTTTCCTCAGCACCAAAACACCAAGAAAAATCCCAAAATAAAACCAAAGCCAAAACTCATTGAACTATTCCTGAAAATTCCCGGTGGATGGAGGAAGAGTTGGCTTCTGGAATTCCCAGATATTCCAATGGAGGCAGAAAAGAGGGACAAAATCCTAAATTTTAAGGCAAATTCGCAAACTTTGACACATTTTGACCAAATTTTCACCAAATTTTCACTAAATTTTGACCAAGGAGGGTGGAGCTGTGCCAGGAATCCATTCCAGGAGCCAGCCTGGAGTTTTCCCACCAGGATACCTTCCCACTGGCATCCTTGGGCTGGAGTCCGAAGGCGCGGATGATGTAAACACGGACGAGACATTCCTGGAGTCCCCGGGCCGGGAGTTGCTGGAATTGCCGGGGTGGCAGCGGCACCCGCGGATCGTCAGGAAGAGGGTAAATCTTGAAGGAACCCTGGGAAGGACACGGGAATTCAGGGCACAGCATGGGGAGCTGGGTCCTGAGCGAGCAGACTTGGAATGACCGGAATGAACTGTGGGATCTTGGAATGGTTTGGGATGGAAGGGACCCTAAAGCTCATCCATTTCCACCCAGGGACACCTCCCACCGTCCCAGGCTGCTCCAAGCCCCAATGTCCAGCCTGGCCTGGGACACTCCAGGGATCCAGGGGCAGCCACAGCTGCTCTGGCAATTCCAGCCCAGCCCCTGCCCACCCTCCCACACAGCAATTCCTCATTCCCAACATCCCAGCCCAAGCTCCCCTTGCCCACTGGGAAGCCATTCCCTGCCTCCTGGCCCTGCACGCCTTGTCCCCAGTGCCTCTGCAGCTCTCCTGGAGCCCTTCAGGCCCTGCCAGGGGCTCGCAGCTCTCCCTGGGTCCTTCCCTTCTCCAGGGAACATTCCCAGCTCTCCCAGTGTGGCTGCAGAATCCTGGAATGGTTTGGGTTGGAAGGGACCTTAAATCCCATCCCATTCCCACCCCAGCCATGGGCAGGGACACCTCCCACAATCGCAGGCTGCTCCAAGCCCCATCCAAGCAGCCTTGGACACTTCCAGGGATGACGATTCCACAACTCCCACAATTCCTGGAGCCATGGAACCATTTGGGCTGGAAAGGGCCTTGAGGACCCTCCAATTCCCACCCCTGTGGACACAACCCATGGAGAGAGGGCCCATCCCACCTTGAATTCCCCCACGACTGAGGGGTCGTCGTTGGAATCCTGGGATCGGCCCCGGAACAGTTGGAAGGTGTGGCAGAAGTCGGAAAGGTGCTCGAACTCCTCCAGGTTTTCCAGCTCCGTGTCGTAGACCTGAGGAGGGAAAGATGGAGCAGGGAAAAAAGATTCCACCCAAACTCTTCAGTCCTCAGGAAAATACAACCCATGAGAAGAAAATCCCAGGAATTCTCCCCCTTACTCTCCCTCTGGGGCAGTGAGGAGAATTTGGGAATCCCACAAAAAATTCCCGCCCATCCCAATGACCTGGACAGAGCCGAGGTCTCCTGGAGGGTTTTTCATGGATAGAGATCTTCCTGCTGGGAATTTTTCCTTAAAATTCAGGAAAATCTTCCCTGTTTGGGATTTTGCAATAAATTTAGCATTTCTTGTGCCTAAATCTCCCTCTTCCCCGAGCAATCCCAGATTTTCCTCATTCCCAAATCCTTCCCAAGGTGGCGGTTCCCCACCTGCTCTGCCACTTCCCAAGGGGAAAATTTCTGGAAGCTTCCCCCATAAGGATTTTCCAAAGGAAATGGAATTTTCCAAACCGGGGAAATTTTTTTTTTTTTAACCCAGATTGGAAAAAAAAGCCTAAAATCCCAAGGAAATCATGGAGAGTGGAATTCCAAGGAGCCGCACCCGACAGAGGCCACTCACCTTCAAGGTGTCGAATCCCTTCTCCAAGTAATATCCACATTTTTCCCTCTCTCCCGTGGAAGCGTAGAATTTGCTCCACCAGTCGATGAATTCCTCCTCCTGCAGCCGGAGATCCCAAAATTACTCATTTTCCACAAGAAAATCCCGGGAACACAGCAGAAACATCAGTTCCCAGATTTGGGAAGTGAGCCCTGCATCAACCCCATCCCGGATTTCCATCTTTTTTGGGATGCTCCCAGAAATGCTGTTGGAGCCACTGTGGATATTCCCAAAAGGATGATTCCCTATGGGAAGATGAAGCAGAGCTCCAAGAAGAATTTGGAGCATTTTTAGGGAATTTTTGGCCACGTGGCATCCCTTTTCCCGGAATTTCCATGCAGGATCACACAGGGAGTGAGACAATTTAACTTTGGTGTTACCAGGCTGAAATGCCCCAATTTTAGGCTTTCTCTGGAAGTTTTGGGGATTTTGGAGACAGGGATTGACTCCCTGGTTGTATCCCAGCGCCACCCGACCTCCCCATCCCAAACAAAACCTGTGGATAAATGAACAAATCCATAACATTCCCATTTTTCCATTAAAACCCAACCGTGCTCAGGTCTCCAGAAGGACACAATCCTTGGATAAAAAGAAATTAAAAAACAGGAAAATCCCGGAAAACCTCAGCTCCCACCATCACCCATTGCCTCATTCCTGGTGCAAACCATTCCAGTTCCAAGGATGCCATTCCAAGAGGAAAACCGGACACACCAGCTCAAAAATTCCATAGATTTTGTAGGAATCCCATTTTTTATATCGCTTTGCCAGTGATCCATGAGGAATTCCTGCAAAATCCTGGCGTCTCCTTTTAGGAGGCCACGGAATTCTGGCTCAGCGACCTCACGGAGGATTCCAAATGGAATTTTATTGGATTTATATTTGAAGTCAGCAGCGCAGGATTTAACGGATAGACATTGGATTTAACAGGATTATTCCGGAAATTCACTCCGAGGCTTCTGCCACCTCCTTTTTTTGGGGGGAAAAAATCAAAGTTTTCCTTTCGTCACTTCCCGTTTTATTGTTTTAAAAGCTCCACTCACACATTGTGGCATTCCATGGGTATTGGGATATAAGGAAAATGCTTGGATTCATCCCATGACTTACCCACGGAATCTTCTGCAGCCCCAAGGGAAAGAGTTAGGTTAGAGATTTTGGAGTATTTTGACAGATTTTCCAATAAAAAAAGAGGGAAAATATAAAAAGGAGGGAAGAGGAGCAGCTGGAATGTTAATAGCGATGGATATGAATCCGTTTGGGAAAGGAAAAGGCAGGGAAAGCAATGAATCAGCAAAGGATGGATTAAGGGATTTCATTTATCCAGGGGATGAATAAAATTCCTTCCAGGTATCCCAAATCCCTTCCAGGGGTTTATCCCTGACATGACACACAGGATCTTTGGGATTGGGGTCTCCCTCTCCAGCTTTTTCATGGATCCCAGGTGCACAATCCCTGGGTGAGTGTCACTTGTGGGTAAATTTAATTCCAAGTGACCAGATCTGCAAATTTTCTTGGAAAAGGAGCTTATCCAGACCTGGAAAGCTGCTGCCATGATTATCCAGAGGGTTCCTATCTCCCTATCCCTGCTCCTTCCCTCTTCCCTCTCACTTCCAGAGCCTCACCACCCTTGAATTCCAACCTTTTTCCCAAGAGGGACTTGTCCTTTGGATATCCTGGGAATAACCGGATCATTTCACCTGATCCCGTCATCCCAGGAGCTGCAGCAGCTCCAGGCACAAAGCACGGCTGGAGGGAGCAGAAATTTCCTTTCATGAAAACATTCCTGGCTGGGAGGGGGGGGAGGGGCTGGGCTGGAATTCCCAGAGCAGCTGTGGCTGCCCCTGGATCCCTGGAGTGTCCCAGGCCAGGCTGGACATTGGGGCTTGGATCCACCTGGGATGGTGGGATTTGTCCCTGCCAATGGAACTGGAACGAGCTTCCAGCTCCCTTCCCACCCAAACCATTCCATGATCCTACACACCCCAGCTGTGGAAATCCAGCCCTGGAGATTCTGGGAATATTTTTCGCTGCTCCCCCGTGGCAGTGCCATGGGCTGGCTCCCAACTGGGAATATAAAAACCATCAGGAACATTCCGGGAGGGGCAG
The DNA here is from genome assembly GCA_013397895.1 of Origma solitaria. NCBI lineage: Eukaryota > Metazoa > Chordata > Aves > Passeriformes > Acanthizidae > Origma > Origma solitaria. The sequence continues at coordinate 39,734 of VZRL01004718.1, forward strand.
TGCTGGGTTGGGAACAATTCCCAGGAGGAGCCAGCCAACCCCCAGAGCTCTTCCAAGGAACAGTAACCGGAGAAGCCGTGAAATGTGGGCTCGGATCGGGAAGGAGCAAACCCAGCAAACAACCAATTATCCCAAATCGTTTACAGGCTTGGATCAGCTGGAATTGGCTCCGGTTGGCTCCGTGAACGTGTCCTGGGATGGGAGATTGGTGTGTGTGACAGGGAAAGCAGCACGAGCCAGAGTAACAGCGGAGTAACGGCAGAGTAATGCCCTTGTAGGGCTCCTCAGCAGGGAACAGAGGTGCCCAGGAATCATGGAATTATGGAATGGGAAGGGACCTGAAACCTCATCCCAGTCCCATGGGCAGGGACAATTCCCGCTATCCCAGGCTGCTCCAAGCCCCAATGCCCAGCCTGGCCTGGGACACTCCAGGGATCCAGGGGCAGCCACAGCTGCTCTGGCAATTCCAGCCCAGCCCCTGCCCACCCTCCCACACAACAATTCCATCCCAATAACCCATCCATCCCTGCCCTCCAGCACTTTAAAGCCTTCCCTCTTGTCATTCCCGCCCCAGGCAGAGGCAGATCCCAGCGAAATCCAGGACCCCCCTCACACTCTCCTCACTGGGCTGGATTTTTCTGACTGGAAAATCCTTTTTCCAAAGATTTCCCTGGCTGCAGCCCCTGGGCCTCATTCCCCACCTCCGACTTTCGTGCGAAGCTCCAGAGCTATAAAGGAGAAGGAGACGGGAAGGGAGATGGGAACTCAGCTTTCCAAACCGGGATGGTCTTCCCAAAGAAACATTCCCAGCTTCCTGCAACCTGGGGTTAATCCCATTGACTCCCATTCCTAGAAACCCTGGAAAAGCCCAGGACAATGGGATGGCTTATTCCTGCCTCATATTCCCTTAATTCCATTTTAAATTAATGGTTTGCAGCTTTTCCATCTTTTCTTCCCCCCCTGGATTTTATTTGTCCTAAAGCAAAAACACTTCCATGTAAATGAAAAACGTGGACAGACCGCAGGATGGAGGCGTTATTTAGGGAGATTTTGCTTCCATAGTCAGGATTCCAGCATTGGAATGCATCTGGATTCCTGGAATTGTCCCAGGCCAGGTTGGACAGACCTTGGAACAACCTGGGATAGCGGGAGATGTCCCTGCCCATGGATGGGATGGAATGGGATGGGATTTATGGTCCTTCCCACCCAAACCATTCCATGATTCCACCGGGAGTCTAATCAGGAGGAATTTGGGATATAGGGAATTGCTCCTCTGGAGTGTCATCCCTGAGAACACAAAGCAGCTCCACTGCTCTCCCTACAAAACCCAGGAATATCCCAACATCTGCTTTTCTCATGGAATAGACACAAAGGGAGCAGGAAGGTCCTTAAATCCCATTCCCATCCCATTCCATGGCAGGGACACCTGCCACTGTCCCAGGCTGCTCCAAGCCCCAGTGTCCAGCCTGGCCTGGGACACTCCAGGGATCCAGGGGCAGCCACAGCTGCTCTGGCAATTCCAGCCCAGCCCCTGCCCACCCTCCCACACAGCAATTCCTCATTCCCAACATCCCAGCCCAAGCTCCCCTTGCCCACTGGGAAGCCATTCCCTGCCTCCTGGCCCTCCACGCCTTGTCCCCAGTCCCTCTGCAGCTCTCCTGGAGCCCTTCAGGCCCTGCCAGGGGCTCGCAGCTCTCCCTGGGTCCTTCCCTTCTCCAGGATGAACATTCCCAGCTCTCCTAGCTTTTCCTCCCAGCAGAGTTTCTCCATCCCTCTGATCATCTCGACACCTCCTCTGGATCACTCCCACATTCCCACGTTCTTCCCGTGCTGGGATCCCAGAGCTGGAGATCCCAAAACCACCCTCATCCCCTCTGGAACGAGAGGAAAACCCAAGGACACACCAACATCCCTCTGGAATCGCCATTTTCCTAAGCAGCCAGCGGGATCTTTCCCAGATGGAAACGCCCCCTGACACTTCAATCTGCGCAATTCCCATGCATCCGGGTCATTAATGAAGTCGTTAATTAGGAATTAGGAAGGAAGCGATACCTACATGGGGCGGGGCCCGGGAATCCGGGATGTTAATTAGCGCTGAGCTCGTCAAAGCCTCGGCAAGCTACAAATTAAAAGGAGCCGTTATCCAAGGAAATCCGGGAAATTCAGGGATGAACACACATCAGCGAATGCAACAATTTAGGAGAAATTAAAGAGATTCATCCAAACAGATATTCCCGACCCTGGGGTTTCCCGGGATGAGGCAAGTTTGGGATGAGAGCAGGGTTGGAGTTTTTAGGGATGCTCGGCAAACTGGGCATAGCTGGAATGAGGTAGAGGAAAAATGGGATATTAAATGGAAAAAAATATGGAAAAGCTATTAGTAATTCCCTGCGGAGGAGAGGCTTTTCCCTGGAAACCGAGGGCTGCAAACCCAGGGAATTATTGGGATCCAAGGAGGGATTGGGGCCAGAGGGGGTTTGGAACAGGATTGGGAATGCTTGGGATCAAGGCACAGATCCAAGCCCAGCTCATCCTTGGCAAACCAAACCCTGGGATCCCAAAAACCTGGGATCACTTCCTTCCTGGAAGTGATCCTGGATTCCCAGGGTTGATCCCTTGGAGGTGGGAAAGGGGGAGGAATGAGAGGCTCTTCCCAGAAAATGGCCGGGTTTGAGCGCCGAGCCAATCCCAACAGCATTCCCGACTATCCAGCTCAGGCTTGTTCCCAAATTCTGCTCCAATCCCACAAATCCCGACTGGCATCCTTGGGCCAAACCCCACAATTTCCACCTCCTCCATAGGGAAAAAATTCCCTGAGGATCGTTTTCCACCAGGATTCCCACACAACTCCCGGGGGCTGCTGGGAATGTCTCCTTTCCAGCCAATTTATCAATGGGCAGAGGGATCAAACCCCTGCTCATCCCATGGATCCATGGATATCCTTCCCGAGCTGCTTCCCATGGGAATGAACCCTCGGAAAACACGGGGAGCAAAGCAGGCAGGGCAATTTCTGGAGCTTCTTCCAGAAATTCCTCCTTTCCAAAACCCCACTCCGTGCCCTTCTCCCTAAAAACCGAACCAGATGGGATTAGCCGGGAAAAATCGCTTTTCCGTGATTTTTTTTTTATGTGATTCCCGTGCACTTAAACTGGTTTTAAACTCCAGCTGAACTCCTGATCCCGTTCAGATGAGATGGATAACGCACTCCCAAACCTCGGAGCAGAGGGATTTCACCTCTGGTTGTTTTCCCGATTTTCCATGGGAAGCAACAAAGGGATCCTTTGTTCCAGCCATCCACGGGAGGAGGGAGCAAAGCCAGGCTTGGCAAGGAGGGAGAAAAGCTCCGGAGCCACACAAGGAAACGCATCCATGAAAAATCCTGGCTCCTGCTTCCGAGGGCGCTGCTGGAAGAGCGTGGAGCGTGAGCTGCCGGCTTGGGATCCATCCCTTTTCCCGGGAAGGAGGAGTGGGATTGTCCCTGCGGGCAGGGATTGCTCCTTGACCTCCCAAATCTGGCCCTGGATGGGCGGAATTATCCCGACGGTCCATCCACGCCCCGATCCGTGTCCACCTCCAGGAGGGGAGCGGCTCCCAGGGCCAAAATTCCGAGGTGGGAATTTTGGGTTGGCTTTCCAGGAAGGAGCTCCCTCCTTTCCCAAAATGATGGGGAAAACAAGGGAAGGAACAAACAGAGAAGGACAAATCCGGGTTCAAGCCAAAGAACTCCATTCGTGGCAGGAATGGGATTTTTTGGGAAATGCTTTTTCCAGGAAATAATGCCCAAAATCTTCCACTTTGGAATGTTTTGCCACATCCATCTCCTCCTATTCCTGCTGTTTAAACTCTTCCCTAAATTTGATCCGAGCTTGGAGATCATTCCAACAAACTTTAAGCTGCCCTGGGGAAAAAAGCTCCAGGGTTCACAAGCTCTGTCTCATTCCTTTCCCCAGGATTTTGGGAATGGGAACTCTCCGATTCCCGGGAGCAGCTCCCAGAGCTCCAGTGAGGCGTGTCCCTATCCTGAGGTTTTGTTCCCAAAGGAAAAAGCGGGAGCAGGTTTGCCATTGATGTGGTTTTCCAGGAATAAATCATGGGAATCTAAGCAGAGAATTCCAGGGAATACCGGGCATGGCTGACCCCCGCTCTGGGCATCCCAGGGTGCTCCCTCCACCCTGATCACTCAGAAAAATGGGAATGCCACCAGTGGGAGTGACCAGCACAACATCATCCGAGCACTTCCAGCATCGGATCACGTGAGATCCGGATTCGGGATCATGGGAAATTTCGGATTGGGATCATGGGAGACCCCGGCTCCACATCCCAAGCTGAGATCCCACAGTGGGTTCAGCCCCCTCTCAGCACCCAGAACATTCCCACATTATTCCCTCTGGTTTTTTCCCAGGTTTCTCCACCCTGGAGTAGAAAAAGGGGAATTTATTGTAGAAATTACTGTTCCAAAATTCCACGTTTTCCACGGACATGCTCCTTTTACTTCCCTGATCCAAGGGAAGCCTGACTAAATTTTAAGGATAAATCATCCAATGGGGAGCGAATGGGAGGGAATGAGGCCGCTTTCCCAATTTCCCAACGCTCCAAACAGGAGCATTTTCGGGAGCTGCTTTTTCCTTTCCACACTTTTCCTTGGAGCCAACTTTTCCCAATACCCCTGTCCCGTTCCTAACGAAGGATTTCGGGACAGGATCCCAAGGAAGCTGTGAATAGGATCATGGAATCCTGGGATGGTTTGGGTGGGAAGGACCTTAAATCCCATCCCATTCCACCCCTTCCACGGGCAGGGACATCTCCTGCTATCCCAGGTTTCTCCAAGCCCCAATGTCCAGCCTGGCCTTGGACAATTCCAGGGAGGAGGATTTGGAGTGAGGGGGAATGAGCAAGGCCAGCCAAAGCTGCATTCCAACATCCACAGATTTTTCTGGGAATTGGCCGAATTGCTGATTCCCAGCTCAATGTGGGACCCAGCCCAAACCTGCCTTGGGATACACCACAAATATCCAATGGTACCGGAAAGTCCTTGGGAATAGAACCCCCGGGTGCCACCAAGGAGATGGAAAAGAGCAGGATCCATGCCCAAGCTGGACATCTTGGATTTACCGGCTCCTGCATCCCTGGAAGTGCTCAAGGCCTGGAAAACTGAGGCAGCAAACACCTGGTGGGGAAATCCCTTCCAGAAAGCTCCAGCTTTTCCAGCCCTGCGGCATCCAGGAACAGGGAGAAAGGAAATTCCAGCTCATGATATCCCACCAAGGGATAGGAGACCAGAAAAAGCTCCACCAAACATTCCTGACACCATTCCCAGCTTCTCCAGAGACACCGGGATCACCTCTGGATCCACGCGTCCCACACACAGCTCGGCACAGGTCTGTCCCAAAGATTCCTTCTGCTGGAGAAGGAATCGGAGGACTGCGGATATAGGAAGTTTCTTGAAGAACAGAAGCTCCAGGGGTGTGTCCATCCCGATCCATTCCCAAGGGAAAGCGGAGATCCCTCAAATCCACGGCATGGAGCTGGAACTCCACCAATTCCCCCCCTCCTTCCATGTTCCCACCACCACGGATTCGGGATTCAGGATTCTGCAATCCCAGCCCAGCAAAATTCCCACGAACGAGGAGCCAAACTGGGAAAAAAGAGGCCTGGCCATGGGGTGAGGATGACAGAGCCTCAGGGAGGTTTTGTTTCCTTGGGAAGAGCCTGGCACGGATTTCTCTCCATCAGGAAAGCAAATCCAGACCCTCATTCCCAACGTAGGGAATGAGGAGGAGTTTGGGGTTGTGCAGGCGAGGAGAGGGAGGGAAAACACGTGCAAGTTGGGAAAGGATGGATCCAACCGGATCCGGCCTCACATCGGCGCCACTGGGTCCCCCCCACCCTCACCGGATGCAGCAGAGCATGGAAAAAATCCATGATTTTCCCAGCACGGCCGCGTTTTCCATACCTGGATGGGAATCAGGGGCTCCTTGTCGTCGATGTCAATGAGGACATCGTCCCTGGGACTGAGGCTGACATCATCTGCAACCGGAGCAGAAGTCACCGGGATCCCGGGATTTGGGAATCCCAGAGCCTCCAGGAGCGACCCCAGGCTCTCCCAGACTCTTCCCACCACCCAAAGTTCCTATCCGTGATCCCAAACTCATCCAGACTTTTCCCACCGCCCAAAGTTCACCTCTGTGATCCCAATCCAGTCCAGGGCTCCAAGGAGTCAGGAGAGGGACTTGGGAGAAGGACATGGAGCGCCAGGACAATGGGGAATGGATTAAATTCAAGGAAGGGAGATTGGGGTGGGATATTGGGGAAAAATTCCTCCCTGTGAGGGTGGGGAAGGGCTGGGCTGGAATTGCCAGAGCAGCTGTGGCTGCCCCTGGATCCCTGGCAGTGCCCAAGGCCAGGCTGGACATTGGGGCTTGGAGCAGCCTGGGACAGTGCGAGGTGTGCCTGGATGGGAATGGATGGGATTTAGGGATCCCTTCCCACCCAACCCATTCCCTGACTCCACGAAGGATACAAATCCCGACATTCCCACCCACCCGGCTGCTCCTGGGGCACTCCCGTGTCCTGCTGGGAGGGGTCCCAGTAGAATTCCTCCAGGGATCGGATCGTGCACTGTCCCACCACGGGCCGGCGGCCGAAGGGACGGTTGTCGATGACCTTGAGGATGATGGGGGGGCTGTAGAGGCTCTCCTTGGGCAGACGCTGCGGGAAGAGGGAAGGAACACGGAATGAGGCCATGGAATGTGTCCGGGAAGGGATGGTGGATTTTCTGCACCATCCCAAAAAAAAAAAAACAGGGGGAGAGTTAACTTCACCAGAAGATCCATTTTCATAGGATTCTGAGGTCCTTCATCCCATGATCCAATTTTATGGATTCTTCACAAGACATGTTTTTATGAGACTTTGAGGTCCTTCACAAGACCCATTTTCATGGAATTTTGAGGTCCTTCACCACAAGGCCCAATTTGATAGGACTTCGTGCTCCTTCGGAAGACACATTTTTATGGGATTTTGGGGCCCTTCACTCCAAGATCCATTTTTATGGGACTTTAAGGTCCTTCACCACAAGATACTTTCTATGGGACCTTAATGTCCTTCCCCATGAAATCCATCTTTATGGGACTTCATGATCCCTCACCATAAAATCCATTTTTACAGAATTTTGAGGTCCTTCACAAGATAAATTTTATGGGATCTCAATGTCCTTCACCATAAAATCCATCTTTATGGGATTCTGAGTTCCTTCACTAAAAGATCCAATTTTATGGCCCCTTCACAAGACACATTTTTATGGGATTTTAAGGTCCTTCACCAGAAGACACTTTCTATGGGATCTTAATGTCCTTCACCATACAATCCATCTTTATGGAACTTTGAGGTCCCTCACCATAAAATCCATTTTTACAGAATTTTGAGGTCCTTCACAAGATAAATTTTATGGGACCTTGACGTCCTTCACCCAAAGATCCAATTTTATGGACCCTTCACAAGACACATTTTTATGGAGCTTTGAGGTCTTTCACCAGATCCATTTTTATGGGACTTTAAGGTCCTTCACCAGAAGACAATTTCTATGGGATCTTAATGTCCTTCACCATACAATCCATCTTTATGGAACTTTGAGGTCCTTCTCCAAAAGATCCAAATTTATGGGACTTTGAGATCCTTCACAAGGTAAATTTTATGGGACCTTGAGGTCCTTCACCACAAGATCCATTTTCATGGAATTTTGAGGTCCTTCACCACAAGGCCCAATTTGATGGGACTTTGAGATCCTTTACCACAAGATCCAATTTTACAGGACGTGAGGTCCTTCACAAAATCTGTTTTCACAGAATTTTGAGGTCCTTCACCCCGAGACCCATTTTTCTGGGACCTCCTCCCCCACCCCAGCCCCGCCGGGACCTCACCACTTCCATGAAGAGCACGCAGACGTCGAAATTGGGATTCTTCCTGACATTCTTGATGACTCCGGACTGGACGCGCTGCCCGCCGCACTCCACCAGCAGGCTGGGCGAGCTCACACTGGCCAGCTGGAAGCTCTTGAGGTTCCTCAGCCCCCAGGCCAGGATCTGTGGGATGAGGGAATACCAAATCCTGAGGCAAAGCTCTGCTCCCAGGTTTCCACGGAGCTCCTCAGCAGCGGAGGAGAAGCCGGAGGTTCAACCGTGTAGGACAAGCAGGGGTGGGAATCATGGAATCACTGAGGTTGGAAAAGATCTCCAAGTGGAGGAGAAGCTGGAGGTTGAACCGTGTAGGACAAGCAGGGGTGGGAATCATGGAATCACTGAGGTTGGAAAAGACCTCCGAGGTCATCGAGTCCAACCTGTGCCCCATCCGCAGCTCGGCACTGGTCATTCCTTGGACACCTCCAGGGATGGGCACTCCAAACCTCCCTGGGCACTTCCAAGGCCTGACCACCCTTTCCATGGGGAAATTCCTGCTGACGTCCAACCTGAACTTCATCCTTATCCCATCCCTTCTTCTCCAGGAGCAGATCCCAACCCCTCCAGCTCCATCTTCCCGTCGGGGAGTCGTAGAGAGCCAGAAGCTCCCCCTGGAACCTCCTTTTTTCCAGAATCCCATCCCGGAATCCAGCTGGAATCCCATTCCTGGCTCTCATTCCCCGATCCCATGGGATCCCGTGGGATCCCGGACTCACCTCGATGGCCGTGCGCTGCAGGACAGGTTTGATTCCCTGCGGGACCATGTAGACGTTGGGCTCCCGCTGGGGCGGCGGATAGGGAAGGTCGGAATCCGCGGACTGCGGGAGCAGAGAGGGAAAGGGAACATCAGGAAGCACCGGGATGGGATGGGATAGGATATCCCTCCCTCCCCACGCTGGATCCACCTGGAGTCTCCATCTCCGCCAAACTCATCTCTCCCGGGAAGTCCAGGGAGATGAGGAATGGCGGGATGGAGGTACTGGAAACATGGTTTTCTCCCTTGAATCCATCCTGGAGAGGATCCAATGAGCAGGGAATGCCGGGGATGAGGCAGGAGCAGGGAGGGATCAGGATGGGAGCGGGAAAAAGCAATTCCCAGAGACTGAGGGAGGAGAATCCATGGAAATCCTGCTGGGAGCCAGGATGGGCTGAACAAGGATAAATCAGAGGGAATCTGGGTGGAAGGGAGTTCCGGAGATCATGGAATCCAACCCAGATTTTGATCCAGGGTGAGTGAAAGCCATGGATGAGCCAAAAAAAACCACGTCTAGAAAAGATTCCCAGTTTAACTGATCCAAAGAGAAATCCCAGAGTTTGGCAGGGATTTGGCCACAAAAAGCCATTCCCAAGAAAAAATGGAGGAGAAGGGTGGGGCCAGCCTGGTCCTCTCAGATGCTGAGAGATCCCTGAGCTTTTCCCAAGGGAATTCAAGGGATCTGCCCTTGTACTTGAGAATTCCATCTGGTTGAGCCCAAATCTTGGAATTCTTTATTAATTCCCAATTTGCCTTCCCAGAGGAGGAAAGCAGGAGCCAGAATTCCTCACGTTCTTTTCCTGAGTCTCCTGAGCCCCCAGAAAGGCCGGAATGGATTTCCCTCTGGAAATCCATCCCTGCAGTTGGGAGCGATTTAGGAGCACGGAATTCTCTCCAAAATTCCTGGCTGGAATTTTATTGGATTAAAGGAAGTGTGGGTGTGTTTTAATTAGAGGATTGGGTCAGGGATTGGCTCTCCAAAGGGGATTCACGTGGAAAATCATGGAATCGTGGAATGGCTGGGGTTGGAAAGGACCTTCACGATCATCCCGTTCCAATCCCTTTTCCCATAAAAATTCAAAGCTTTAATTTTCTTTGGGAATTGATGGTGGGTCCCGAGCCCAGCTGCTCGTTAGCCGAAGGTTTTTGGTAATTCCATTTGGGAATTTTCGCACATGGAGCAGCCACTCCTCCATCCCATGCTCCACGTGCTCCCAGCGCTGGTTAGTGCTGGCAGGGAATGGGAATTTTATCCAGGAGAATAAAAGGAGAATTCCGAAGGAGGAGAAGGGAGAGCTGCAGAGTATCCCACATTCCCTGCGTTACCTCTAGAACCCTAATTCCCAAAAAAAATTGGGAACCGGAAAAATCGGGAAAAAAATTCATTTCAGGCCGCTCAGGCCCAAAACCATGGAATGGTTTGGGTTGGAAGGGACCCAATCCTGTGATCCCAATCAGTGATCAATCCTTTGGCAAATCCAATGGGAATGCCTCGGGGAAGAGCTCCTGCCACTTTCCATCCTCTCCAGGATAGACTTGGATTTGAACCCTGCAGCATTCCAGGTTTCTTTAGGTCCTTCCTCAGTCCCTGCTGCTCTCCCAGTGGTTTTCCAGGCGTTCCCCTGGATCCCAGCTGAATGCCGGAGGATGGGATGTTCCAACAGATGGACGGAAATGAGGAGGGAATGTCGGCAACGAGGTGGGAGCAGGGAAGGATCGGGATGGGAGTGGGAACAAGCAATTCCCAGACACAGCCAGCTGGAGGGAGGAGAATCCATGGAAATCCTGCTGGGAGCTGGGATGGATCAAGGATAAATCATAGGGAATCCAGGTGCTCTGGAGATCATGGAATCCAACCTGGATTTTGATCCAGGATGAGTGAAAGTCAACACGGAAGAGGCCAAAAAAAAAAAAAAAAAAAAGGCTGGAAAAGATTCCCAGTTTAAATGGAATTTGGGATGTGTTCCAAAGATAAATCCCAGAGTGTGGCATGGATTCAGCCCCAAAAGGCCATTCCCAAGAAAAAATGGAGGAGAAGGATGGGGCCAGCCTCGTCCTTTGGGTGCATCCATGAGGAAGTGGAGATTCCCGGATGGGAATCCTTGGGATGCAGCCTCAGGAATTTTGTCGGGATGGGGGTCCTGCAATCCTGCTCTCCCTGAGAGGCTCTGCTGGGATTTTGCTTGGATTCTGGGAAAAGGGAAGGAAGAGGGGAGAGCAATACCCATTGGAGGAGCCCCTCGGAGAACATGGCAGGGATGCAGAGCTGTGGAATTCCGGGAATTCCGGCAGTGGGAAAAAATGGAGGGAAAAAGAGGAGAGAGATGATTATGGACACACGGAACGCCGGGATGAGCTTCCGAGGAAAGGCAGCTTGGCTGGCAAAAAAATCTTGGAAAAATTGTGTTTATCCCATCGAATCCAGCCTTTCCTGGGAATGTGGCTCAGGTCATTCCGAGCTCGTCCCCCAGACTTTGGGATTAACGGCTCCGAGGGCCACCACAACATTCCAAGGGATCTTCCCTTTCCCTGCCTGGAGTTTTCCAAGATCCCAGCTCCGGTTCAGGCTGGGATTGGCTCCTTGGGATGCACAAGGATGAAGTCTCGGACAGGTTGGGAATCGGAATCTTGGGAATGACGGAATCATGGGATATTTTACAGTGGAAAGGATCTTAAATCCCATCCCATTCCACCCCCGTCCATGGGCAGGGAACCTTCCACTATCCCAGGCTGCTCCCAGCCCCATCCAACCTATCCCTGGATTTTCCCAGGGATGGGAGTTGGGAATTTCCTTCGGAACGTTCCAGCACATCCTCAATTCACAGCAAATCCCCCACGGAAAGTTCGGAATTGGAATTTCCCGAGGCTGGCCCAGCATTCCGGCTCTCATCTGCCTGGGTGGGAAGGATGGGACACCTCATTCCAGAGGGTAAATGGATCCCAACATTCCTGGCCATGGGGGGAAGTCCATCCTGCAGGGGGTCACTCCTGTTCCTAAAATCCCAGTGATCCTGGCTTGACCCAACTGGGAAAAAGTGGATTTCCCCAAGAAGCAAATTTTAATAATTCCAGAACGAAAAACAAGGAATTCCCAAACACTCACCTCATCCAGGCTGGAGGAGAGCTCGGTCTGGGAAAGAAGAGGAGAGGATGGAATTAGAGGAATTCTCATCCCTAAGCCTATCCCAAAGTTTGTAATTGGAGCTGACAACTGAAGGGAGTCATGGAATTTTTTGGGTAGGAATGTACAACCCAGGGACAATTCCCACTGTCCCAGGCTGCTCCAAGCCCCAATGTCCAGCCTGGCCTGGGACACTGCAGGGATCCAGGGGCAGCCACAGCTGCTCTGGCAATTCCAGCCCAGCCCCTGCCCACCCTCCCACACAGCAATTCCTCATTCCCAACATCCCAGCCCAAGCTCCCCTTGCCCACTGGGAAGCCATTCCCTGCCTCCTGGCCCTCCACGCCTTGTCCCCAGTGCCTCTGCAGCTCTCCTGGAGCCCTTCAGGCCCTGCCAGGGGCTCGCAGCTCTCCCTGGGTCCTTCCCTTCTCCAGGGAACATTCCCAGCTCTCCCAGCCTGGCTCCAGCCCTTGGAGCATCTCCATGAGATCCTCGGGATCCTGGAATGGGATACATTTGCCCTGTCAGGAAGGATTTGTTCCAGTCCTCCCTATTTTCTTTATCAGCTGAGGAAAACCAGAATCTCTACATGGGAATTTCTTCACCCTAAAGGAATTCCTTAGGATGGGATGGCGGGATTGTTGCAGGGCTGGAAACAGGGCCCAATTCCCTGGGAAAGCTGGGAATGGTGCTGGGCCACTCCCAGCAGCTCTGCAGGGACAAAGGAGTTCCAAGGAAGAGCTGAGAATTACCTCGAATCCAGGGATGTGATGGACAGCCGGCTGCAGGGAGAGAACACAATTCCCAGGAAAATTCCTGGTGTTAATTCCACTTTATCGGGCAGGGAAACCTCATCCACATGCTGCCCCTTCCATCCCAGATCCAAAAATCCTGGACTCTCATCCAGCCAGGAGGCACCAAATCCACCACATCCCATTCCAAGGCCTTTCCCACCCGGTTTTGAAGGAATGAGGAGGAAGGAGAGGCCACAGATCATTTGGGATCATTTAGTGCCTTGTCCTGGGGTTTTCACGGAAGAGGGAATTGTGGGATTCCCATTCCCAGTTAAAACCCAGGGCTGGGAAGGAAGAACAGGATGGAGGGATTGAGTCTCCCGTTTTCCATCCGTTTCCCCCGGCACATCCAGGGTGCAGCCATTGGAAAAGCCGGAGTGGCTTCAGCCCTCCTAAACCCCCTCCAGAAAGAATTCCAAGCAAAGTGCAGCATTCCTGATGGATTTTGGCAATTCCCTCAATATCCCTGAGATGCCCCAGGTGTTGTCCTAGGAAATGAGGAACCATCCAGCCCATCCCACCCGGAATTCTGCCGGTTTCCACCAGGCCAACCCTAAACCACTGGAAATTGGAATTAGCCGCTGGAATTGTCCCTCAAAAAGGAACAAATCCCTCCGGTTCTTCCCACGCTCCAAAGCTGTCGATGGATGGACAAAACCCAACACCCAGCAAAGCTTGGATCCTGGGGAAAAACTGGAATTCCAGAGCATTCCAGAGGATTCCAGGCTCGGGGATGGATCTCACCTTTTCCCTCTGGATCAGCTCGAAGGCAGCCAGGAGCTCCCCGGCATTCCGGCCGGAATTGATGACGGGATACCAGGAGAGCCGGGGCGAGCGCTCCAGGCTGGGCCGGCAGATGCAGCGCCCCATGAATTCATCTGCTCCCTGGAATGGGAACCGCGGGAATCAGGATCGTCCTTCCCATCCCTTTTCTCGGAAAAATCCATCCCCCACCTCAGCCAAAAATCGGGAATGAGGGACAAGGTGTTATGGGATCAGGGCAGGAAAATGAATGGATTGGTGCCCATGGAGCCTCCAGTTTTCCAGCTCCTCCCTGGAATTCCTAAGGCTGGAAATGCACTTTTTTAGGAGTTTTGGCTCAGGAGAGTGGAATTCCTATCCCAGGTTTTCCAGAATAGGAACTCGGAGCCTTCAGCAACCCCTAAAAACCCCGTTCACAACTCCGCACTGTGATCTTTCCCTACTTCTCCTGCTTCCCGCTGGGAAGGAGCGGGACAGAGGGCAAAAGATTCCTGAGATATTCCCAAGCCCTTCCCAAGGTGTATTCCAAGTGCTGAATTTCCTCATGCTGGGGACAGGCTCCAGCCTGGTTTTTCCAGGAAAAAACCTCAAGTTGCTGCCACCAACGCCCCAAAATTCCATCATTCCCAGGCCCTCTGGACACAGAGAACAACAGAGGGCGTTCCCCTAATTCCATGAGTGCTTCCAACCTTATCCCAAGGCTTTTCCATGATGAAACCTCATTCATTATCCCACGTTAATCGACAGCAATAAAGCTTTGGTGATCCAAACAGGACCTCAAGGACACCACAGGATTTTCCCTGGAATTTCGCCCTCCAGATCGTCCACCTCAAGGCCTGAACCACCCAGAGATGCCACATTCCAGAGGGTGGGAACGCCCAATTCCCACCAGGAATGGCCCCCACTTACGTAGGTGTCGTGGTCGTAGATTTCCACCAGGATGTTGGGAGGGGACTCGGCCACATCCTGGGAATTCCCGAAGATCTCGATCTCGTAGAAGATGAGGGTCTGATCCCAGGTGGGATTCAGGGTGTTCTTCTCCACCACCGTCTTCTGGCTCTGGTGCAGGAAGGACACGATGGCATAGGGATCTGCGGGAATGGATCCAAGGAACGGGATTCAGGGATGGATCCGAGCTCCGGCTCTTCCCAGAGACACCCGGGAGGACTCCAAGCTCCAGCCGTGAATTTTGGGAGTTCTCAGCTCCCTCCGTCTCATCCCAAGGTCCCTCAGGTCTCGCTTGAGGAGGAAGGAGACATCTGATCCATCCCACCTGGAATTCGGCATTCCAAACCCAAATCGCCTGGTTTTCCAGGTTGTTTTCCAGCTGGGAAGCTCAGTTTGAGAGCTGGGATTGTTTAAGGATCCAGGGAAATCTTGGAGCCCCTGGCAGGGCCTGAAGGGCTCCAGGAGAGCTGCAGAGGGACTGGGGACAAGGCGTGGAGGGCCAGGAGGCAGGGAATGGCTTCCCAGTGGGCAAGGGGAGCTTGGGCTGGGATGTTGGGAATGAGGAATTGCTGTGTGGGAGGTAGAGAAGCATCCCTTAAACCCCTGGATGCAGATCCCAGGATTATTCCACACACCTCTGAATTCACATCCCAGGAACACCCCACATCCCTGGATTCAGATCCCAGGAAAATCCCACACACGCCCAGATTCATATCCTAGGATTATCCCATAACCCCTGGAATCAGGGCCGGCTGATCGTGGCAACATTCCCCCTTTTCCCACTTTTTCCCCCTCTTTTCCAAGGAACTGGGGGGTAGAAGTGGATTCTCCCCCTCTTCCATGCTTAACACGCTGGGACCACTCAGACATTCCCAACAATTCATTCTGGGAAGAACTTTTCCCACTTTTTTCCACACTTTTTTCCAGCCAAATCCATTACAATAAACAAAAACCCCTGGATTTGGAGTCGCTTTCCCCCCCCCCCTTTTTTTTTTTTGCCATTTTTCCCTCCCTTCTCCTCCCTTTTTTTCATGGAAGCCTCTCTAAAGCCCCTTTGTTGGGAGCGGGGAATGTTTATTTTTCCAACTGCCGAGCCCCTTTAATGAACTCCTTTATTCCCGGCAGCGGGAATCACAATCCCGCATTGTGGGAACGTTGTTGCTCGTGTTGTCCTTGGCCGCGATTTTTCCAAAGGAAAAGGATTCTGGACTCCCCTCCCGGGCCATGAGCTCACCTCGGTCCCACCTCCTCATCCCGACAAGGAGCCTTTTGTGGGAATTCGAGGTGGGTGCAGACACTGGGGGATTGTTTGGATGCTCCGGGGTGTTTATTCCCAAAAATTGTGTTGTTCCAACAACCAGGAGAAGCAGGATTCTCTCGGGATCACAGCCTGGCTGCCTGGCAGCTGCTTCCCCAATTTTGGGATTGTCCCTACGTCCCATCCGGGATCCATCATTCCTGGGATGTGCTGTTGCAAGGCGGGGCTTAAATCCTAGATTTTGGAGGGAAATCCCACCCAAATCCCTCTGCAAATTCCCACGGGAAGCCGGCAGGGATAGCCCTGGAGGGATGTTGGATCTCTCCCAACTCTGGGTGCTCCAGGGACACTTTTCCCGGGATTTGGGACATTCCACATTGTCCCAGCTCCAGCTCGGATCCAGAGGCAGTGACATCCCCTTTTCCCACTTTTCCAGTTCCAAGGCTCTGATGGGATCACCTGGAGGGGATGGCCTGACCCCAGGGATGAGGATGTGGGATTTTCCAGCTGCCAGGATAATTCCCAGAACGTCCTCCCTCTCCATTCCCCCTCAGCCACATTCCAAAGGGATGTTCCACCTGCATCCGAGCGCCTCGATCCCACAGATAGAAGGATTTCTCCTATTCTGACTTCTTTCCTATCCTGACTTCTTTCCTATCCCAAAAAAACTCCAGCATGGGACGTTCTGACCACACTGGCACCATCCTGGGAATTTCAGAAATCCCTGAAGCTCTGCTGGGAATGGGTGGAGCAGCAGGACGTGGAAAACTCCTCCTCAAAGCCCAGGACACCCCATTCTCCACCTGGAATCCCTTTTTCCCATGGAGATCTCCTTCCCAAATCCCAAATCCCAGGGATGTCTGTCCCCCTGCCCAGCTGGGAGAAGGGGGCGGGAGGGGGGGGGATGCTGAGGAATTATGGGATCGTGGAACCTCAGACTGGTTTGGGATGGAAGGGACCTTAGGGATCGTCAAGATCTGACCCCATGGGTTGGGAACCTTCCACTGCATCAAATCCAACATGGAATTTCCTGAGCATGCTGGAGAAGAAGGGGCCTGGCGACTCCAAGACTCCGATTAAATCCTGTCACCCTCTGGAACTTTTCCTGAGCACATCCCATGGAAATTTCTCCCTGTGCTCCATCATGCCCAGCCTGAAGAAGGGAAGGCTCTGGAAATTCCTCAGAGCTCCTGGCAGTGCCTGAAGGGCTCCAGGAGAGCTGCAGAGGGACTGGGGACAAGGCGTGGAGGGCCAGGAGGCAGGGAATGGCTTCCCAGTGGGCAAGGGGAGCTTGGGCTGGGATGTTGGGAATGAGGAATTGCTGTGTGGGAGGGTGGGCAGGGGCTGGGCTGGAATTGCCAGAGCAGCTGTGGCTGCCCCTGGATCCCTGCAGTGTCCCAGGCCAGGCTGGACATTGGGGCTTGGAGCAGCCTGGGACGGTGGGAATTGTCCCTGCCCATGGGATGATCCCGACATTCCCAGAATTCCTCCCGGTGAGGATCTGGACTCACCGGAGAAGCTGTCCTTGTCCATGGCCGTGAGGTCCCGCGCCTGGTACAGGTAACAGCGGAGGTGGTAGCGGTTCCCATCTGCCGGAGGAATGGGAATCATGGAAGGGAGGAGCCCAGGGATGGTTTCCCATCATTTCCAGGCTCACATCTGTGGGAAACTCAGCTGAATCCCCCCAGGACTTCCCAAGAACCGATCCCAGAGTGCATGGATATTCCCATGTGCCATCCTTCCCCTCCACCCTTTTTCCATCTTCCTTTTCCATCTTTTCCCAGGAAAAAGATGGGAAAGACTTTCCCGCTCCCCTCAGATCCTCACAGTCAAAAATGCAGGAGATCGTGGGTCTGTTCACTCCGAAGCTGAGGGTGGATGCGGATTTTCCATCGGATTTTCCATCGTCGCTCTTGTCATCCGTCACTCCCCCCTGCAAGGAAAACGAGGGAAGGTCGGGAATGCTGGGATCGCCTGCAGAGCTGGGATTCCCCATGGAATGGGATCCACCAGGGTGTCCAAGAGGAGTCTGGGCTTCCAGTGCTCCCCGGAATCAGAAAATTTAGGTTGGAAAAACCCTCAGAGATTCCTGAGTCCTCCCAATTGCCCCATTGGAATATTTGGGGGAAAATGAGTGATTCCCGAGGCTGGGAATTCCCATCCACGGATCCCGGGGGTAGGGGGAATAGGAACAATCCCAGAGGGAGCTCTGGGACCTCCCTGGTGGGAGCAGCTCACGGAAAACACCGCAGAGCCGTTTTGATCCCAAAGGGATTGACCCTGGATCGGAGGGAAACACAGCCCAGGGAAAGGGGGGAAAAAAAGCCAAAAGGGGAGGGAAAAAATTCCATTAAAACACAGAATGGGAGCTTTGTGTCACTTTGGCTCTCATTGAATCATTGGAAAAGCAGCGGATTGGGAAATTCAGAGCGTGGAGAAAGTCGGGATAGCAGGGAACAGGCAGGGTGGGTAACAGGAAGCTGATAACGGGAAGCTGATAATTCCCACGCGGAAATTTGGGAATGTGGAAAGCCGTTCCCTACCAGAGCCCCTTCCAAGGCAAAGACGGCGGCGGGGCCGGTGCGTTCCAGAGGCTCCATGCGGCGTCTCCAGCGGCGCCGGCGGAAGGAGTCGGAGCGGCGCTGCTGGAGATGGAAGCGCCAGCCGAAGAGGGAAGCGTATTCCCAGCCATCCCCGTCCAGCTCCTCCTGCTTGTGCTGCCGGACAGGGATCACAGGGATCAGGTTCTCGGGGATCCAGCCAAAAGTGGGATTGAGGTTTCTTCGAGATGTTTTGGGTTGCAGTAGTCCCACCCTCGAGTCTACCCTGTGTCACCCCCAGGTTGGAATCATGGAATGGGGTCATGGAATTATTGGGAGAATCATAGCGATGTTTAGGTTGGGAAAGGCCCTGGAGATCATCATGGAATCAGGAAATTATTTGGGATGGAAGGGACCTTAAAGCCCATCCAGTTCCACCCCATCCATGGCAGGGACACCTCCCACTGTCCCAGGCTGCTCCAAGCCCCAATGTCCAGCCTGGCCTGGGACACTCCAGGGATCCAGGGGCAGCCACAGCTGCTCTGGCAATTCCAGCCCAGCCCCTGCCCACCCTCCCACACAGCAATTCCTCATTCCCAACATCCCAGCCCAAGGTCCCCTTGCCCACTGGGAAGCCATTCCCTGCCTCCTGGCCCTCCACGCCTTGTCCCCAGTCCCTCTGCAGCTCTCCTGGAGCCCTTCAGGCCCTGCCAGGGGCTCGCAGCTCTCCCTGGGTCCTTCCCTTCTCCAGGCAACATTCCCAGCTCTCCCAGCCTGGCTCCAGAGCACAGCGGCTCCAGAACCCTGGGATGGTTGGGAAGGACTTTAAATCCCATCCCATCCCACCCCATCCATGTTCAGGGACACCTCCCACTATCCCAGGCTGCTCCAAGCCCCAATGTCCAACCTGCCCTTGGACATGTCCACGGATGGAGCTGGACTCTCCCAGTCCAACAAGTATCCCTTCTGGCTCCAGCACTGGGAATTCAGCCCTTCACCAGTCCCTGGGATGAATCCCACTCAGAATGGGATCACCAAGCTGGGCTTGAGCAAGGATGGGGCCAGATCCTGCCCAGGCCCCTGGAGCACCAGCAGCTCCACTTCCCATCCCGCTTTTCCCTTTGCCATAACCCCAATCCCTCCCGCGGCTCCACTGCCTCTGGAATCTCCCCCTGGATCCTCCACCACAAGCCCGGGAAAGATTCTCCTCCCCGCCTCCCTGTGACATCCACATCCCTTTGGAAATGGGGTGACAAGGACTCCCGTGGCCACGATTATCCCAGAAAATCGCCGGGAAGGGAGGTAAGTGTCTTTGGGAAGCGGCTGGAGGGAATGACGGCGGAGGCATTCCCGGTCCAATGGCACCATCTAGAGGGAAGCGGGACCAGGACAGGCTGGGGACATCGGCCTGCCCCCTTTTCCCACGCTCCGGGACATTCCTGGATATCCCCATCCCAACCAATCCCTCTGGAATGGTCTCCACCCCGGGAATGTGGAGTTTCCCACCGGAAACCACCGAGCATCAGGACGAGATCCCCCATTTCCCAAGGAAAAGCAAAACCTGCGAGAACTGGGAACCCACAGGAAGGACAGAGACACATCCCGATCCAGTGTCACCTTTTCCCAGCTCATCCCACCTTTCTCATGGATTCCATGTGCTCCGGGAGGCGCCGGCGGAGCCGCACCCAGCGCCGGCGCCGGTGCGTGTGGAACATCTTCTCCGCCGGCACCCAGGCCTTGGGCTTGCGCTCCGGCGGGATCGGGATCCCGTATTCCCAGCCTTGGGAAGAAGGGAACACCCGGCTGGAGCCTCCCACCTTGGATCCCACCAGGAAGCTCCAACCGCAAAGGTGTGGCCGAATCCAACAAAATTTCCTGGTTGGATTTCCTGACTTTCTGTCCCTCTGGAATTCCTGGTGATGGATCCATGGTGTCCCCTGGCTCCAAATCCCGCCTTGGGGATGACTCTTCCCTCCCGCTGGCCATCCCAACCCTTGGGATGCATCCCAGTGCTCTCCAGCCCGGTGTTTTCCATTTTTTTTTCCCCAGGATCTTCCCGGATTATCCCTTTGGGAATTCCCATCCCATAGCTCCAGGCAGAGCCAAGGGAAGAGGATTCCCCAGGGTCTGACCCCTTCTGATCCATCTCCCACAGCCATGGGAATGTTCTCATCCGTGGACCATGGAAATAAACCAGGATCCCAAAATTCCCAAATCCAGGATCCCAAAATACCCTTCCTGGTACCGACAGCAAAGGCGTGGCCAAATCCAAGAAAATTTCCCAGCTGGATTTTCCCTACTTAAGGCAAAACACATCCCTCTGGAATGCCCAGTGATGGATCCATGGAAAGAAACCAGGATCCCAAAATTCCCAAATCCAGGATCCCAAAATTCCCTTCCTGGCACCAACAGCAAAAGTGTGGCTGAATCCGACAAAATTTCCCAGTTGGATTTTCCCTACTTAAGGCACAACACGTCCCTCTGGAATGCCCTGTGATGGATTCTTGGAAAGGAACCAGGATCCCAAAATTCCCAAATCCAGGATCCCAAAATTCCCAAATCCAGGATCCCAAAATTCCCTCCCCGGTACCTTTCTCATCCACAGCCCTGTTGAGATCAGTATCCCATTCCACGTCTTCCCACTTCCAGCCGGGCGGACACTCGATCTCATCCTTGGGCAGGACCTTCTCCCCGTTCTGTGGAACACAGGGAATTTTCACCCCAACAGATCCCAAAATTCCCCCGGAATTCCAGCCCCAGCTGGTTCCCAGCTCCCAGAATTCCCACTGTTCCCTCACCACATCCGTGTAGGAATCGGTCATGTGGATCCACTGCCCTCCGGGAAGCCGGACCTGGTTCTCAAACACCTCCTCCACGAAGCTCAGGTGTCCGGCGTCCACGTCGTGCAGCAACCTGGATCCCGGGAATTCCCAAAATCAGGGATTCCCCACCCCGCCTTCCCATCCTCAGTGCTCCCAAATTTCTCCCATCCCTCCAAGAGAAGCTTCCCCTCAGGAAAAACCCAAAGCAGGATGAAAATCCCACCCCAAAACTCCTCAATTTTGGGGCATCCCAAGATTTGGATGAGGGGGAATCACATCCTCAGGCACAGACAAGGAGCCCCGGTGGCATCCCAGATTTTCCCACCGGATTTTGGGATTCCCGATGGAAAAGCCCCACTCACGTCCTTTCCGGGCAGACGAACCAATCCCCGGCCCAGGTCCATCCCGCGGAAGGCCGGAAGCTGTCCTTGGGCAGCTTGATCCGGCCGGTGACATCGGAATATTTGGGATAGGTCAGGCCGGTGGTGCCCCAGTTCCCCACCAGCGCCAGCTTGGTCTGGTTCTCGTACTGCGAGAGCCAAGAAAAAAAGAAGGATTTGGGGTTGGAATAACAGAATTCCCACGGAATAATCCCACGGAATCCCATGAATAATCCCTGCAGAGGGATGGAAAAGCCCAACCCATTCCACAGAATCCCGATTTTCCCGTCGTGAGGGACAACGCGGCTTCGCGGCTCATTCCCAACTTTCCCCTCAGCATTCCGGGCTGAGCTGGTAGGAACAGCTCCTTCTCTCCGCGGTTTTTAGGGAATGATGAGGTTTTAGGTCCAGCCCACCCCCTTTTCCCACCAGGATGGGGATCCCTCGGGAACACTCACAGTTTCGGCGAAGACGGAGAGTTTTCCCTCGGCAAATTGGTTGAATTCCTTCTCGTCCACGGCCAATCCGAACCAGAGGCGCACCCGGATCTGCGCCGGGATCCGCGGCCCCATCGCCTCCTCCTGCGGGTACTGCCAAGGACACGGCCCCGGGATGGGATTAACGGGAATTCCCGGGAATGAAGGATGCCCGGATGGGGCGGATGGGACACGGAGCACAGGAGGGAGTTGGGACAGCATCAGGAGCGGGTGGAACGCTTTGGGATCATGGGATTGAGGTGGGAAACGACCTTTGGGATCATCCAATCCCAGCATCAATCGTATTCCCAGCTGACCGTGAGGAGCTTCAAAATTCCAGTGGTTGTGGATGGAATAGGAAGAGGGATCAGGGACAAGGACAGGGACACTTTCCATGATCAGGACACCAAACCCAACCCACACATTCAGGAAAACCAGGAATAATCCCGTGGAATTTTTCCTCACTGCCCTTTTCCCTCTCTCCCAGCCACTTTCTCCCAGTCTGAGCTCTGCTGGTTTTCCATCCCAAAATCGTGGATAAGGAAAAATCCCAGTGGAGAGATCTCAGTTGGTTTTTGGTGACAGCTGGGTTTGGGAATTCAGATTTTATTCCATTTATTTTATTTCCCTTTATTTTTCTGGAGCACATGCTGTGCTGATTCTCTGCTGTCAATATTCTCCAGACATGAAATATCCTTGGGGATGGGAGAAGCTTGGGAAGTGCCTGGGAGAGGAGGCAGCAGCTGAAATTTCCTGGAATGGCAGAGAGTTGGGAATTTGGAAAAATTCAAAAATAAAATGGATTTTCCAAAAAAAAAAAAAAAGCACAAACTGGGATGGATCTTTCCTGGAACTGCAGGATAGAGGCAGCTATCCCAGGAATCTTCTGCTGAAGCACAACCAGGATCTTTTCCTGGAGGAATCAGCTTCAACTGGGCAGAATTCCCAGAGCAGCTGTGGCTGCTCCATCCCTGGCAGTGTCCAAGGCCAGGTTGGATGGACTTGGATCCACCTGGGATAGTGGGAGGTGCTCCTGCCCATGGAAAGGGGTGGAATTGTTGGGATTTAAGGTCTCTCCCAACCCCAACCATTCCATGATTCTGTTAAACTGGGGCTGAACGTTGCATTGGGATTTCAGATTTCCCTGGTGGATTTTCTCCCTCTTTTATGTCTTTTTTAGGGAAAAACAGTTTGGAAAATCAAGATTCCACCCGGACACGCTACCGAAGGTACCTTGAGGAAGATGGTCTGGAGCTTCCCACAGTTCCTGCCGCAGCAGCTGGGGATGTTCCGGGAATACAAGACCTGGTGGGCTGGGACACGGGCGAAGGCCACGCGTTTGTCCCCCTGGAGCATCCAGATGACGATGTCTGGGAGGCTGTTCTGGGGCTGGAAAACACAAATCCACAGGGATCCACGTGAGCACAGCCTGGAATCATGGTAACATGAAATCATGGAATGGTTTGGGTGGGAAGGGATCCCTAAATCCCATCCCAATCCCACCCGGGGACACCTGCCACTGTCCCAGGCTGCTCCAAGCCCCAATGTCCAGCCTGGCCTGGGACACTGCAGGGATCCAGGGGCAGCCACAGCTGCTCTGGCAATTCCAGCCCAGCCCCTGCCCACCCTCCCACACAGCAATTCCTCATTCCCAACATCCCAGCCCAAGCTCCCCTTGCCCACTGGGAAGCCATTCCCTGCCTCCTGTCCCTCCACGCCTTGTCCCCAGTCCCTCTGCAGCTCTCCTGGAGCCCTTCAGGCCCTGCCAGGGGCTCGCAGCTCTCCCTGGGTCCTTCCCTTCTCCAGGGAACATTCCCAGCTTTCCCAGAGCACAGGGGCTCCAGAATTCTGCCTTTTCCTGCTGTGGGATCAGCCCGGGGCACGTGGACCATCCCACCCACCGACATTCCAAGTCCTTCTCCCAGAGCTGCTCCCAGTCCATGAGCTGAACTCAGCTCATCCATGAGCAGCCATCGGAGCCCAACTTGGTGCCGTGGGAGAATCCATGGATTTGGGAGCCGGGATGGAACACCACCCCCACCTCCCACCGAAACCACCACGGGAAAACCGGGAAAGGTCACCTCCTCCGCCATGGCACAGAGCCTGCCCAGCCAATCCTCCGCCTGCTCCAGGATCTGGGAAAGGCTGGAATTCTCGTGTTTGAGCCTCAGGGCCGCCTGCAGGATCTGCTCCAGGTGGGCGCTCCGGAAGCGGAACAGGTTCTGGTCCAGGTGGGTGCTGGATGCCTTCCCCAGGACATCGGGAAGCTTCAGGCTGCAGGGATGGGCGGAAATCAGGGATTGGGACGGATCGGGATGGATCCCAAAGGTCGTTAATTGTCATTAATCATCATTAATCACCATTAATGGTCATTAACGATCATTAATGGTCATTAATCCATTCCAAATCCAGCCCCAGCAGCTCATCCAGCTTCCTGTGGGGTTTTCCTGCCTTTTTTAAATGGTTTTTTTCCATATTTTCAGCAGATTTCCAGAAAATCAAGGCAATATCCCAAAGATTATTTGGGAACAGGAAGAGCAAAACAGCTTCAAACAGCTCACGGAATTCCCCCTGGAATGAGGGTGGGAATGAACCACATCCTGATTTAATATCCATTTAATATCCATTGATCCAAGCTCCCGGATAAACGAGCCGGGAGGATCCTCACTGGTGCCAAACTGGGAGGTTTTCCTGTAAAATTCAAGGATTTATGGATCCGCTGCTATAAACGAATTTCCTGCTCCCGGCTCCTGACCCTCAAATCAGGATTTCCTCCGGAAAAAATAGATGGAGAGAAAGATAAATTTAGTTTTAGGCCGTGGAGAGGGTTTTAAGGAGATTTTTAAAGTTGCAACATTCCCGCCAAGGGAATTGGGATCGGGATCTGTAAATCCCATTTTTATTGGAGATAAATAGGGAGAGCATGGAATTATGGGATGGTTTGGGTGGGAAGGGACCCTTAAATCCCATCCTGTTCCACCCAGGGACAGATCCCACTATCCCGGGGTGCTCCAACCTGGCCTTGGACACTCCCAGAGAAATTTATGGAAATCCATAAATTCCCTTTGCCCAGCATCGCTCATCAAAATAAGGAAAAACTTTTTTAAAAAAATAACTGGAACCACTGGAATTTAAGGGAATTTCTGGAGGATAAATGATAAAACTACGGCCAAAAAAAAAAAAAAAAGGAGGGAATGGTTTGAAGGCATCTTTTTCCCGGAGCTGTGGAATGCTCGCAGTGGATGAAGGCAGAGGAATTTTGTGGTTGGGAATTTAAATGGGTCAAAATGCAATGGGAAAATATCATGGAGTTGTTAAAAAAGGGGGGGAAAGGGAGGAAAAAATGGGAAAAGGGGAATAAAGGGAAAAGAGAAAAGGAAAAAAGGAAAAAGAGGGAAATGAGGGAAAGGGGAAAAAAGGGAAAGGAGAAAAAAGGGGCAAAGGGGAAAAAAAAGGGGAAGAGAAAAAAAGGGGAAGGAGGAAAGAGGGAAGAAAAGGGAAAGAAAGTGCAGGGGACAAGGAGAAGAGAGAAAAAATGGAAATGAAATTGAAAAAATGGGAAAAAATTTAAAAAGGGGGGAAGAGGGGAAGGGGAAAAGGAGGAAAAATGGAAAAGGGGGAAAAGGAAAACAAAAGGGAGGGAAATAAGAGGAAAAAGAGGGGGAGAAAAGGAGGGAAAGAGGGGAAAAGGGGGGAAAGAGGGGGGGAAAGGGGGGAAAAGAGGTGGGGAAAAGGGGGAAGAAAAGGGGTGGAAGCAGTGTTTCCTTCCAAGACCAAGAAGAATTATCAGGAAAGGTTTTCCATCCCAAATTCTGGAAGTACCTGCAGTCAGCAATTACATCATCGAGCAGTTGGGATCCCAGGGCCTCCAGCTCCGTCGAAGAGCGGTTGGACTTCAGGGCCACCTGGACCTTCTCCAGGTTTGCTTCCTGCGGGAAAAGTGTGGCTCAGGAGCTGCAGAATCCCCCGGAATTCCATCCCACCCCATTTCCATAGAATTCCCGGCAAGTGGTTGGGGCAGCTCCCCAGGATCGGAGACTGCAGCCTGGGTTCAGCTGCATCCCAAAGTTTGGAGCTCCAGGAGAACCAACAGGGAAATCCAGCAAGAAATCCCAGAAATTGCTCGGGAGCTGAAGGAAAGGGCCCTGGATCCCTGGCAGTGTCCAAGGCCAGGCTGGACACTGGGGCTTGGAGCAGCCTGGGACAGTGGGAGGTGTCCCTGGTGGGAATGGATGGGATTTAAGGTCCATTCCAACCCAAACCATTCCAGGATTCTGGAGCCGCTGTGCTCTGGAGCCAGGCTGGGAGAGCTGGGAATGTTCCCTGGAGAAGGGAAGGCTCCAGGGAGAGCTGCGAGCCCCTGGCAGGGCCTGAAGGGCTCCAGGAGAGCTGCAGAGGGACTGGGGACANTGTCCCAGGCCAGGCTGGACATTGGGGCTTGGAGCAGCCTGGGACAGTGGCAGGTGTCCCTGGTGGGTATGGATGGGATTTAAGGTCCCTCCAACCCAAACCATTCCCTGATCCCGTGATTCCATGAAGGTCCCGGTCCAGCAGGTGAGTGACAGCACAGAGCAGTGTCCCCACCCCGCTGTCACCCCCCTGCAGGTGCCACGATCCCATTCCCCCCATCCCTCCACGATCCAAGTGGGACATCTGCAACACCAACACCTTTCCCTCCACGGCACAAGTGCCACCAAACCCCAAACCTGGGTCACCCTGGACGTGACCTCTGTGTCCCCAGGGATGTCACTGTCCCCTCCCGGTGTCCCCAGCGATGTCCCCAGCCCCTCACCAGCCGCTCGGCCCCGTGCAGCAGGAGGTTCTGGGTGTCCGTGCGGTGGCTGATGTCCTCCCAGTAGGACGAGAGCACCACCACGGGCTTGACGTTCCCCCAGGGCAGGTAATAGTAGTGACAACCTGGGGGACAGCGCGGCATCACCGTCACCGCGGGGTGGCAATGGGATAACGGGATAACAGTGGGATAACAGTGGGATAACAAAGGGATAATGGGATCCACCCCTCGGGAGTGGGAATGGAGGAAGGGGGAAGAGCAGAGCAAGGGGAAAGGAGGAATAATGGAAAAAAGAGGGAAAAAGGAGAAAAAAAAGGGGGGGGAGAGGAGAGAAAAAAGAGGGAGGGAAAAGAGGAAGAAAGGGGAAATAAGGGGGAAATAAGGGGGAAAAGGAGGGGAAGGGAAAAGAAGAGAAAAAAGAGGGGGGGGAAAGGGGAAAAATAAGAAAAAAGGGGGAAAATAAGAGAAAAACAAGGGAAAAAAGAGGGAAATAAAAGAAAAAAAGAGGGAAAAATAAGGGGAAAATTAGAGAAAAAATAGGGGAAAATAAGGGGAAAATAGGAGAAAAAAGAGGGGAAATAAGGAAAAAAGGGGGGGCAGGGAAAATAAGAAAAAAGGGGAAAATAAGAGAAAAAAGAGGAGAAAAAAGGAGGGGAAAAGGGGAGGGAAAAGGGGGGAACTGGGGTGGGAGTCCGTCTCAGAAGGGCTTTGGGAGAAAGATAGGAATGGTCTTTCCCATGTTGGTGAGAGCCCACCAAGATCCAATGGGATGTGGATCCGACTCCATGGCTCCAGCAGCAAGGCCGGAAAGCGGCTCAGAATTCCTGGTGGGATGAGGACAGAAGGCAGGGAAAGGCCAGGGAAAGGTGCTCCCAAAAGCCACCTCATGGAGCTGAGAGAAGTCACGGCTTCCCTGCTCCTTCCCACACATGAATTCCCCATGGCTGAGGTGGAAAAACCTTGGGAGTCATCTGGTCCAAGCAGGGACACCTCCAGTGGGATCACCTGGACACAACCTCTGCGTTCCCATCCCTGGGAGCGTCCAAGGCCAGGTTGGATATTCGGGGCTAGATCCACCTGGGATAGTGAGAGGTGTCCCTGCCCATGGATGAGAGGAATGGATGGGATTTAAGGTCCCTTCTAACCCAAACCATTCCAGGATTCTGGAGCCCCTCTGGAGCTAGGCTCTGGGAGAGCTGGGAATGTTGCCTGGAAGGGAAGGACCCAGGGAGAGCTGCGAGCCCCTGGCAGGGCCTGAAGGGCTCCAGGAGAGCTGCAGAGGGACTGGGGACAAGGCGTGCAGGGACAGGAGGCAGGGAATGGCTTCCCAGTGGGCAAGGGGAGCTTGGGCTGGGATGTTGGGAATGAGGAATTGCTGTGTGGGAGGGTGGGCAGGGGCTGGGCTGGAATTGCCAGAGCAGCTGTGGCTGCCCCTGGATCCCTGCAGTGTCCCAGGCCAGGCTGGACATTGGGGCTTGGAGCAGCCTGGGATGGTGGGAGGTGTCCCTGCCATGGATGGGGTGGGAATGGATGGGATTTAAGGATCCCTTCCCACCCAAACCATTCCATGATTCCAATGATTCTCCCAACAGCTGTGCTGGGATCATCCCATGGGATGCTTTTCCACGCTCACCATCGAAGACAGCCCGGCTGTACTGGGTGCTGGAGGCCAGGGGCAGGCAGGTGGAGTCGAACTTGTTCCCGTAATTCCCAATGCTGACCTCGAACTGGATGGCGCCGTCCACACCCTGGAGCATGGTGGCCGAGTAGAAGGCGGCGAAGAGGGAATATTTCCGTCGGCGCAGGTATTTCTGGAAAAGGGATGGGAATTCCCACATGGAGGAGATGCCACCAATGATCTCCGGGAGGTTGAGCTGGAAAGGGCTGGAGGGGAAATCCTGAGGAGAGCTTGAGGAAGAGGGGAAGGGTCCGGAGCACCAGGAAAAGCTGAGGAAGCTGGGAAAGGGGCTCAGCCTGGAAACACAGAGATCAGGAGGGACCTTCTGGATCTCCACAATTCCCCAAAAGGTTGGAGCCAGGTGGGATTTGCGATCTGCTCCCAGGGAACAACAGGACAAGAGGGAATGGTCTCAGGTTGTCCCAGGAAAGGCTCAGGTTGGACATCAGCAGGAATTTCCTCATGGAAAGGGTGGTCAGGCCTTGGAAGTGCCCAGGGAGGTTTGGAGTGCCCATCCCTGGAGGTGTCCAAGGAATTCCTGGATGTGGCACTCAGGGACAAGGTTGGGATTGATCCCAGCTTGGACTCAATGAACCTGGAGGGCTTTTCCAACCTCCGTGATCCCGGGATTCTGGGATTCCATGACCCCTCACTGCCCAGGCACACAGAGCTCGGTGATTGCTCCAAGATGGGAATTTTATTGCAGGGGGAATAAGAAACATTGCAGTGCAGGAATTTTGATGTGGATATTTAGGAAAACCTGATGGAAGAGGAGAGTGCCACTTCTCATGGAAAATGAGCCAAAGTGGGAAATCTGAGAGAGCCAAAATGAAGGGAAATCTCCCACAATTCCACGGGAGACCTTGGATCTCCTGCCAGGGCCTAAAGGACTCCAGGAGAGCTGCAGAGGGACTGGGGACAAGGCGTGGAGGGCCAGGAGGCAGGGAATGGCTTCCCAGTGGGCAAGGGGAGCTTGGGCTGGGATG
This sequence comes from Origma solitaria, assembly GCA_013397895.1. Taxonomy (NCBI): domain Eukaryota; kingdom Metazoa; phylum Chordata; class Aves; order Passeriformes; family Acanthizidae; genus Origma; species Origma solitaria. Next base: position 68,997 of record VZRL01004718.1, read on the forward strand.
TTGGGAATGAGGAATTGCTGTGTGGGAGGGTGGGCAGGGGCTGGGCTGGAATTGCCAGAGCAGCTGTGGCTGCCCCTGGATCCCTGGAGTGTCCCAGGCCAGGCTGGACATTGGGGCTTGGAGCAGCCTGGGATGGTGGGAATTGTCCCTGCCCATGGAACGGGATGAGCTTTAAGTTCTCTTCCCACCCAAACCATTCCATGATTCCATGCTCTCCATGATCTGGACACTTGGGATGGAAATCCAGCAGGAGATCCCCTCCAGGAGCTCATGAACCACAGGACACCCCCACCCACGGCCAGCACCCCTTCCATAGCACCCCACGCGCCAATCCCAGAGATTTCCCGGAGATTCCCATACCTCCACCCTCAGGATGTCATCCGCAGGGATCTCCTCCACCTTCTGCTCCATGTGCTCCACCAGTTTGGTCTCCAGCTCCACCAGGATCCGGCCCCGGTACGCCACCCCCTCGCCCTTGGGACAGACCAGGAACAGGCGTCAGCATCCCGGAATTCCCTTCCCGAGGCCTTCACTTCCCAGGAGCTTCACCACGGAGCAGCAAGATCGGGCAGAGAATTCCAGCGGGCGCTTCCCAGGCGGAATTTTGGGAGCGGAGCAGGAGCGGGAGGCGTTAGCGGGAAGAGCTGGGAAACGCAGTGCGGGCTCCTGATGACAAAGCCAGGTGGGGTTAGGAGCAGCATATTTTGGGAAAAGAGGAGCCGGAGTGTTATTTTGGGATGCGCCGGGAAGCAGATGATGTCACCTTTCCCAAATTGAGCGTCTCGTAGGGATCGGGAAAGCCGGTGAATTCCCGGGGGCTTCCGTAGAGGTTGATGTAGCAGGGGCCGAAGGCCGGCAGGAATCCCAGCCCGTCATCCACTGGGAACGGCAGGGAAAAGAGGGATTAGAGATTCCTCGGGAATGTGTCCCACTCGCTGTGGGATCGCAGGGATCACACAGCTGGAAGCCACCAAAATCCTGGAATTTCCACCCATTTGAGCCTTACGACCTCGCTTTGGAGCGGGAGGAAGACAAGGAGGATATGGTGCTGTATCCCGGGAATTCCCAATCCCAGGAAGAGTTCCCATGGAAAGGGAAAAGGGAAGAGAGGAGTCGGACAAGAGTGAGAGTGACAGGAGAGAGGAAAGAGCCTCAGGGAAGGCTTAGGTTGGATTTCCAGGAAAATTCCTTCCTGGAAAGGGCTAGGGGAGGTTTAGGTTGGATTTCAGGGAAAATTCCTTCCTGGAAAGGGCTAGGGGAGGTTTAGGTTGGATTTTGGAGAAAATTCCTACTTGGAAAAGGCTAGGGGCGGTTAGGGTTGGATTTCCGGGAAAATTCCTCCCTGGAAAAGGCCATCCCCATCCCTGGAAGGATGGAACATCCCTGTGGATGTGGCGCTTGGGGACACAGATCAGTGGTGGCCTCAGCAGCCAATGGATCAGAGGGATTTCCCAATCCTGTGATTCTGGGAAGAGAACTGCTAGTTTTCATGGAATTTTGAGAGGGAATCCCGCTCTGAGCTCCGCATGCCCAGCTGGCATTCCAGGAACCCCCAAAGGGCCGAGCCAGTGCCATTTCCCAAGGAGCCCAACCGATCCTGGCCATTCCGGTGGATCCTCCCCCAGTCCAGAGGGCGGAACCAGTAAAACCAGTCCCAGGAGGCGCTGGAAAACCGGGATGTTACTGGGAACGTACGGTCCGAGGGTTTCAGAGGCTTCGCGGGAACAGGAAACTCATCTGAGGCACAAAGAGAGGGAGAGAGGTCGGGAAAGGTCGGAAGAGGAGCGCGGAAAAGGGATGGATACGGGAACGAGGGTGGAGATTCCCACGGGGTTTAGTGCAGAGAGACAGAGAGAGAAAGGGAGAAATTGTTCAAGGAATCGTGGGATCATGGGATCATGGAATCATGGAATCATGGATTCATGGAATGATGGAATCATGGGATCATGGAATCATGGAAACAGGGAACTATGAAATCATGGAATCATGGAATCATGGAATCATGGGATCATGGGATCATGGATTCATGGAATTATGGAATCATGGGATCATGGAATTATGGAATCAAGGAATCAGGGATTCATGGAATGGTTTGGGTGGGAAAAGACCTTGAAACCCATCCAGGTATATCTCCCACTGTCCCAGGTCGCTCCAAGCCCCATCCAGCCTGGCCTTGGACAATTCCAGAGGCTGTAGGAATGGGGTGGAGTGGGATTGGAACATCCCTGAGTTTCATTCGCTGGAATTTCCTCAGGATCAAGCAGATCCCAGTGGGGGGATGGGATCGCCCCATTCCCATCCTCCCTCCCAGCCTCTCTCTCTCTCTCTCTCTCTCTCTCTCTCCATGCTGGGAATTCCCTTCCCGAGGCCATCCATGCTGGGATTGGGAAGAGGGGACGGGGCACTGTTGCGGGGTGGGACACAGGTGGGGACGCGTGGCTGGAGCCCCTGGATCATGTCCTGATCCATGGAATCACGGAATGGCTCGGAAGGACCTTAAAGCTCATCCCATTCCGCGGGCAGGGAATTCCATTTCCATTCCACCTTTCCCTATCCCAGATTGCTCCTAGCCTTTTCCCAGCGCGGCCATCCCGTGTCCCTACAGCTCGTGGGGGGGTCACAAAGCCAAGCGTGGAATTCCCGGTGGGATCGCGGATTCCACGGAAGCGCCGGCAGCAGGAGAAGCTCGTGCAGGCGGAAGCTCCCGGCAGCTCCGAAGCCGTGTCCCAAATTCCCGCCCTCCCCACCGGCATCGGTGACGGTGACACCCAGCTGAGCCCTGCTGCCACCCGGGGGTACTTCCCCTTGGAATTCTGGGAATTGGATGGGAATTCCCACCTTGGGACAGCCCCTCAGTGTCACCTCAGCGGGGCCATGGGGGGCTGTGGCCTCTGCCACCATCAGGAGGCACCAACATCCAGCACCCCATGGACCCACAGCCTCCACCCCTATTCCCAAGGATCCCAAATCCAGAGGGGTTGGATCCATTCCAAAAACAGACACAGCTCAGAGCAGCCCCCAGGGCTGTCCCCAAGCAGGGACAGTGACAGTGACATTCCCAAAGCTACCACCAAACTCCAGCCCCCCATGGACCTGCAGCCTCCAGCCCCTATTCCCGAGAATTCACCAAATCCCAAATCCCAGATCCAAAGGGGTTGGATCTGTCCCAAAAGTGGGCACTGCTGAGAGCGGGCCTCAGCACTGTCCCCAACCAGGGACAGTGACAGTGATATTCCCAAGGTGACCACCAACCTCCAGCACCCCATGGACCTGCAGCCTGCACCCCCTGTTCCCGAGAATTCACCAAATCCCAGATCCAGAGGGGTTGGATCTGTCCCAAAAATACGCATAGCTCGGAGCGGCCCCCAGTGCTGTCCCCAAGCAGGGACAGTGACAGTGACATTCCCAAAGCCACCACCAACCTCAAGCACCCCATGGACCCACAGCCTCCACCCCTATTCCCAAGAATTCACCAAATCCCAAATCCAGAGGGGCTGGATCCCAAAAGCGGGCACAGCTCAGAGCAAACCCCAGGACTGGCCCCAAGCAGGGACGGTGACAGTGACATTCCCAGAGCCACCACCAACCTCCAGCACCCCACGGACCTACAATCTCCACCTCCATTCCCGAGAATTCACCAAATCCCAGATCCAGAGGGGTTGGATCCATCCCAAAAGCGAGCATAGCTCAGAGCAATCCCCAGGGCTGTCCCCAAGCAGGGACAGTGACAGTGACATTCCCAAAGCCACTACCAACCTCCGGCCATGCCACGCAGCTCCTCCAAGGCCATGCATCCATGCATCCCAAATCCCGGCCCGCTTCCCGCCCTTACCCTCCAGCTCCCCGCCAGGGGCCGAGATCTTGGACATTCCCAGGAAAGCGGTGCCGATGATGTCGTTGTGCGTCAGACGGTCCCTGGAAGGTGACATCGAAGTGACATTGTCACTTTGGGGAATTCCGGGGGGTCCCCATGCCCATCCTGTCATTCTGGGCACCGGGAATGTGGGAATTCCCTTCCCGCTCACCAGTCGGTCACACGGATCCGCATCCGCTCGCACATGGAAGGGAACTGGGAAAAGGGAGATGGGAAGAGGGTGAGTGGCTCTGGGGACACCGGGAGGGGACCTTGGGGACAGTGGGGCTCACCATGGCTGGCAGCGTCAGGCACTGGTTCCATTGGGGGTTGGCGTTTTTCTCCAGGATCCGGGAGTAGAGCTGGGAAAAGGGAAGGGAAGAGGGGAAAGTTGGCGTCATCCCGAGAACATCGCCGTTTTCCCAATCAATGGATTTGGGAAGCCTCAGGTTCCCCAAAATCTGACCTTGGATTCCCCAAAATCTAGCCTCAGGTTCCTCAAAATCCAGCTTCGGTTTCCCCAGAATCCACTCTCAGATTCCCCAAAATCCAGCCTTGTGCTCCCCAAAATCCAGTCTCAGATTCCCCAAAATTTGAACTCAGGTTCCCTAAAATGCGCACTCAGATTCCCCAAAATCTGCCCTCAGATTCCCCAAAATCCATCCTCCAATCCATGGGGTTCCTAAACTCCCTGCTGCAGGAGGCAGAGAATGTTTTGGATTTCCCAGGGATTTTACCACCTTGGGACCAGCGGGATCCCACTTTCCCCATTCCAGGAGCAAATTCCCCATCCCAGCACCAAATTCCTCCATGTCAAGACCAAGTTTCCCCATTCCAGGACCAAATTCCCCCATTCTAGGACCAAGTTTTCCCATTCCAGGACTAAATTCCCTCATGCAAAGACCAATTTTTCCCATTTCGACAACAAATTCCTCCACGCCAGGACCAAAGTCCTCCATTCCAGGACCAAATTCCTCCATGTCAAGACCAAGTTTTCCCATTCCAGGACCAAATTCCCCCATTCCAGGGTGAAATTCCTCCCTGCCAGGAGCAAATTCCCCATTCCAGGACCAAATTCCCCCATTCCAAGTCCAGCACCAGGACCAGGAGAGGCCATCCCACGGCCATTCCCAATCCCAGGACCATCCCGCTGTTATCCCAGCCCCAGCAATGCCCCATCACCATCCCAATCCCAGATTCCTCCCGCCGCCATTCCCACCGTTTTCCCGGCAAAGCTGACTTCCACGAAGGGATCCACCAGGTTCTTCTTGTTGCTCTCAAAGCCGAAGATCTGCCGGACGTTGTCCATGACGGCGTCATCCACTGGGAAGAGAGGGAGACGCCAAAATTAATGGAATCGGAAACCCTCCGGATGCTCCCGGCTGTCCCACCAGCAGGAGGAGCATTGCCATGGAGGAGACGCTCTCCAGGCGGGAAAAGCAGGTGGAAAAAAACAGTTTGGACCAGTAAGAGACTCCTTTCCCATAAGCCAAAAATCCTTGGAGTGACAGACAGATAATTTCTCTTTTCTAGGCCCTAATTCCCCAAAATCCAGGCTCAGGTTCCCTAAAATCCAACTTCAGGTTCCCTAAAATCCAACCCTAGGTTCTCTGAAATCTGGCATCAGATTCCCCAAATTCAGCCTGGGATACCCGAGAATCTGAACTCAGATTCCTAAAAATCTGGCATCACATTCCCCAAAACCCGGCCTCAGATTCCCTAAAATCTGGCATCAGATTTTCCAAATTCCAGCCCCAGATTCCCCAAATTCCAGACCCAGATTCCCCAAAATCCAGTTTCAGGTGCCTCAAAACCCAGCCCCAGATTCCCCAAAATCCAGCCCCAGGATCCCAAAACTCCACACTCAGATTCCCAAAAATCCAGCCTCAGATTCCCTAAAATCCAACCTCAGGTTCCCCAAAATCCGGCCTCAGATCCCCAAAATCCAGCCCCAGGGTCGCAAAATTCCGCACTCAGATTCCCAAAAATCCAGCCTCAGATTCCCTAAAATCCAGCCTAAGGTTCCTGAATTCCCTAAACTCCTGCCCAGAAAGTCACGACTCCAAGGGATCCGAAGGGAAAACCTACTCTGGGGCAAATCTTCGGCTTTGAAGATCCGGAGGCGGAACTGAGCCCCCCTGAGCGCGACCCCGGTGGGGCGGAGCAGGTTGGCCTCAACATCTTCCTTGTCCTCGGACGCCTCCGGCTTCTCCGGCTGCGAGACAGCGAGAAAACGGGAAAAGTCAGTCCGGAAAAGGGAATGAGCAGGAAAATCCCAAAATAGAGAGGCTAGGGGGATTTCCCATCCCTGGGAGGGTCATGCAAGGTGAGGCTGGATGGGGTTTGGAGCAATGGGGATGGTGGGAGCTGTCCCTGAGTATGGATGGGTTGGGATGGATGGGATTTAAGGTCCATTCCAACCCAAACCATTCCAGGATTCTGGAGTCCCTCTGGTCTGGGAGAGCTGGGAATGTTCCCTGGAGAAGGGAAGGACCCAGGGAGAGCTGCGAGCCCCTGGCAGGGCCTGAAGGGCTCCAGGAGAGCTGCAGAGGGACTGGGGACAAGGCGTGGAGGGCCAGGAGGCAGGGAATGGCTTCCCAGTGGGCAAGGGGAGCTTGGGCTGGGATGTTGGGAATGAGGAATTGCTGTGTGGGAGGGTGGGCAGGGGCTGGGCTGGAATTGCCAGAGCAGCTGGGGCTGCCCCTGGATCCCCGCAGTGTTCCAGGCCCGGCTGGACATTGGGGCTTGGAGCAGCCTGGGACAGTGGGAATTGTCCCTGGGTGGGAATGGATTCCAACCCAAACCATTCCAAGATTCCATGATAAAATGCAGCACTTTACCCCAAAATGGAGGAGGATCCAAGCTGTGGCTTCCCTGGGAACAGCCACGGGGATTGGAGGCCCACGGCTGGAATGTCCCAGGGCGGGAACGTCCCCCCATTCCTGATGGGATACTCACGGGAGCTTCATCTCCAGGCCCCAGCACGAAGGCGCTGACCTTCAGGTAGCCCTTGGCTCCTGCGGAAAAATCCTCCGGGTCCGAGAGGAGCAGCCACTTCCTGAGGAAAGCATGTTCTGGGGGGAAAACATGGAATTCCGGGAGTTGGTCCCTGGATGGGCAGGGAGCTCAGGGGTGATTCTGGGTGGGGGCTTCAAATATCCATCACGGAATGGGATATGGGAATATTGCAGCTCCTGTCCCAGGAAGGGACTGGGGAAGAGGGAGGAATCTTTGGGATGGAATTCCCAGAGCAGCTGTGGCTGCCCCTGGATCCCTGGAAGTGTCCAAGGCCAGGCTGGACATTGGATCTGGGACAGTGGGAATTGCCCCTGCCCATGGAATGGGATGGGATTTAAAGGTGCCTCCCACCCCAAACCATTCCAGGATTCCATGGCCATGGATCCGGGGCTCATCTGTGGGAGAGCTCGGGTGTGTGGGTGCTTTTCCCAAAAAAGAAAGGTTTTCCCAAGGCTCACTTGGCTCGGAGTAAACGGCCTCCACGTCCATCTGTGGGATACAAGGAAAAGGAGATTCCAGAGTTCATCCAGAGCAGGAAACGCCGGGAAAAAGGGACGGGGCCTTACCCGGAATTCCCCGATCACCGAATCCGTGCGGAATGACCGAGAATCCACGACCTGAAAATAAGGAAAAATGGGCGATCCGGCCCAAATCCCGCCGGGATGGAGTATCCCAATCCTGGGGAACAGGGGGGATGTTTTCCCTGGCAAGGGGAGAATTCCAGGACTTCCCGATACTCACCGTGAGGAAAATGGGAGCATCAAACAGTTCCGATGGGGACTCGAAGACATTGAAGAAAAATGTCTGGAAAACCGGGATGAGCGTGAGGAATTCTCCCGGTTTTACCCCCAGAGCACATTCCCATTCCCAGCCTCTCCCAGCCTCCAGATGGCTCCGGGAATTTTGGGAAAACAAACCCAGGGAATGCAGGGGCTTCCCCCTTGCTGTCCCATCCCACATCCCGGCCCCTCCGGGAATTGGATCCCTCTCCCGGGAATGGCTGGAGCAGGAATTCCCGCTCACCTCATCCCAGAAGGGGCTGTTCCCTTTCCGGATCCGCGTCCGCTTGGTTTGTCCGGACACCGTCACCTTCACCACTGGCCGGATGCGCATCCCGGGAAGCTGCCGGCCCTCGATGACCCGCACCCGGATCTGGGATGGGCGACAGGGAATTCCGGGATCGTCCCATGGGATGAGGGACAGGGAATCACTGGGATCATCCCATGGGATGGGGGACAGGGAATCACTGGGATCATCCCTTGGGATGGAGGACAAGTACCAC